>VWYP01004432.1:96086-171011 GCA_013400435.1 Pycnonotus jocosus
CAGCAGGACAGAGGCACACAGCATTCCCAACCCGCCTCAGCAGGCCCCACACTGCCAGGCCAGCAGGACAGAGGGACACAGCTTTCCTGACACACCTCAGCAGTTCCCAGGCCAGCAGGAGAGAGGCACAGAGCATTCTCACCTACCCTCAGCAGGTCCCACACTGCCAGGCCAGCCAGAGAGAGGCACACAGCATTCCCCATCAGCCTCAGCAGGCCCCAGGCCAGCAGGGCAGAGGCACACAGCATTCCCCATCAGCCTCAGCAGGCCCCAGGCCAGCAGGGCAGAGGCACACAGCATTCCTCACCAGCCTCAGAGACCAGCAGGACACACCTCAGTTCTGGCATGGGTGGAAGTCAGGCAAGAGCTGCACACTCCATGTCCAAGCTTTGGCTTCCCCCAGAGCGCCTTTCCCAGGAAGGCACAGGGGGTTGCTCCCTTCCCACTGCAGCCTCAACCACTCTGCAACACTCCCATCTCCAGTGCTACTAATCCTACAAGCACTTGAATTACTGAAAAACACAACAAAAGCACTGTGCCTTGAAAGGGCGGAGAACTCTGGTGTACAGCCCGCAGTCTGACAAATATAATTGTTTTTGTAAGAGTTGCAAGAATCCTCGTGAAGGCTTCAGCCCACCTGCAGGAAACAAGGCTGTTGACTGCTGCAGGTTTCTCACTTCCAAAGCAGATTGCCTGGCTATTTAATTACAATACAGCTTTGTACTTAGTCCCCACTTGACTCAAAAAGCCCCAGAATGGTCCTCAATACCCACAGAAAGTTTAATTACTCAAGAAAATAACTCCCCACGGGCGAGTTAATTCCGAAGAGTGCACATGTGTTCCACAGTTGTTACTTCTGTATTTTATGCTTCTTTTATGCTTTCACTGTGAATTGTAAGAATATTCCATCTCCCAGATAGCCGGTGTCAGTGTTGAAAAACAGATTCACCCTTTTATGCAATACTTAAAAAGATTTCTTCGTGGCAATACTCTGTGCTCTAATTTGTTAATAAAAAGGAGATATTCATATCAAAACAGATATCCTCTCTTACTCTAAGCAATTTAAAATACATTAAAATAAGGAAATTACTTTTAAAATAACAAATGCATTAAATATTGACAACATGTCACTGTTTGCTCTGTGAAAACATTCCTTCTATCCATGACAGGGATCAGCAAAGCTGCATCTTACAACTACAAAGAACTTATACTGCACAAACTATCAAAAATGAGTTTTCCTCACAAAAAGCTGCTCACAATTAAATATGGTTTTATTGCTATTCCTTTTTACATTCTCCATACACACCACAGACTTTGCTAGAGAAATCAGAAGTAAGTCTATTCATAAGAAAACCTCTTGTTGTCTTTCTTTTTTTAACCCCCAATTCATATTTTGTAAACAAGAAGCTCAAAGCAATCAGTTCCAGTCAGGCTTTTCAGCTTTGGATTTAAATCCTTTCATGACTTCTGCAAAACATGCATCAAAATTTCAGGGAGGAGGAGGAAGAGGACTCTTGACATTGTAATTTTCTCTGATGAACAAACTGATGTATTACAAAGAGGCATCCACATACACAAGCTACTTGCCAACTGACAACCAAATCCGATTTGAACACAGGACTTGAAATAGCTATAAAAAAGGTAGCAATGATTAGAAAATACCATCTACTGTATGTGATTAGATGGAAAGGTGCAGGAATATAAAACCTGATGCAGAGCACACTTGGCAACTGATATGATCCATCTGAACACAGCATACACAAAGATCATCTTTGCTCACATGGACTGTATCCCTTTGTTTACTGCGCTGCTCTGATGGGAAATAAAAGATAAAAATACGAGATAAGAAGTTAGTTTAAGCAGATCTGCTGAAATACCAAGAATCTGCAAGAAGCTTAGCTTCCAACTGAGATGGCTCAAGTCATTATCCTATTAAGATGGATACTAGGACTTGCCAGGATTTTGGAAGGCCAAAACAATCACCAAATATCCCCCCCAAAAAACCAACCCCACAAACGATCCTCATTTTCACCCCCTGAAAACACAGCATACACAGAAAAGAGGCACAGAGGCTGAGGCTTCCAAACTGAACAGCAGCAAGGGGCCAGAGCCAGCCTCAGGGAGAAGGAATCAGGGACAAGACTGAGCCACAGGGAAGGTGAAGGAGGTTGGTGCAATAGAGAAACACGTCATCCCATCAGCTTTCTCAACAGATACAAGACCGCAAAGAGCCTGCTAAAGGACAGAATCCTGGGAGGTGTGTGATGAGGGAATGGAGCAGAATGGACCATTTCTGAGGGAGGTTATACAGAAAGAACACAACATTCTCAGGCACAGCCTGGTCTGGCTTGCAGAGCACACTCAGGTGGGCAGGTCTGACAGGTCAGCAGGACCATGGCACTGCTCACAGCAGTGCTCACAAATAGAAAATGTTTTGGGACAGAACACAACAGCCTGCCCTGGCTCCAGGGAGCTGGAGCAGAAGGGCAGTGACAGAGCCAGGACTGCAGAGCAGCTCTGCCAGGGCACCCTGGGGAGAGGCCAAGGAGGGGAGCACCCAAACACAGGGCAAGCCAAGCAGCAGCAGGAACACCACACGGACTGGTGCACACAGGGCCAGGGACCAGTCATCACCCACAATGGCACTGACCATTTTCTTACCAGGAACCCACTCTCTAAACCTAAACACTACAATAACAAAAATGCCATGGAACAGGAAGCTGCTTTTGCAATTTTTAGCCACTCTGTTGCAGCAGAGTGGTGTTAATGCAAAGGAGCTAGGCCCTGATTTAGCTGGAAACGCTCCACTGGAGAATTTTATTTTAAGTGTAAATTTATTAGAGCCCATTAAGCAACATGTAATCAATAACTATTCATTATCTTCAGCATAGGTAAGGAAAGGAAAAAGGTGCTTCTCAGGTCACAGTAAGGAATATATCAAGTCAGGAAAGAAGAAATCCTTAAAAGAGCTGCAAGTTCTTAATTGCCACTGAGGTCCAAGGCAGTTGAGATATTCCGCAGACTCTGCGGTTCTGCCCCTAGGAATTAGGTAAGTGAGAAGGTGTTTCACACACTTTATGTCATTCACAGGCAAGGCCCTGGGTTGATGTAAGTTTATTTGTACTATGCAAAAGCCAAGTGACACTCAAATTGAGATTTAAGATCATTTTGTCTGTACTCCACTTACAGACAATGCAGAATACAGGGGGAAGAGGAGGCAGAAAAATATTTTTAATTTTTTTTTTTTTAGCTTTACATTTGAATAAATATTAGCACTTTAAGAAAAAAAATTAAAATATAGTGGTGCCAGAATATGCTAATAAAAAGCTGTCACTATCGGAAATTTCACTTCTTGAAAATATATCTACTTTAATTTGCTTTTTAAAAGAATGACTATGCCCTAGTAAAAGTCTGCAATTTCCAGCCAGCTACATTAATATTTCAACTTGGTAAATGATTATTTTAAAAAAGTTTTTAATAAAGTAGCACTTGCTGCACGCCTTTTAATAAGATTACATTTCTATTTATGACGTTATAATACGTTGTATTAAAAACAAAAGAAAGATTACCAGGGGAGGAACAGAGATGTCTTTCTTCATTTTAAATTTAATTTAAAATGGAGGAAAAGGATTTTTCTTTAAAATTAATATTTCCCTTGCAGTGTTATGAATCCCAGCTTGCACTATTGAATGAGAAGCAGGAAAGGAAACTTTATCATTTTTATGCAAACTCAAAGAAAAGTCAAAACTAAACTTCATGAAGCCTCATATATACCTGTAAAGCCAAAACTTGCATCTTTGCATAGTCAAAGGGAAAAGGTCCTAAGCCAAGGTGCACATTCCTCCTGCTGAAGGGGAGGGTAACAAGGAGATGTTTTGCTCAGAGTTGTTGTAGCCACCCCTAGGACAGGTGAAGGGCAGAGCAAAGGAGCAGAATTCATCCTTAAATGTGTTGTGGCAGTCAGAGAAGAAGTAAAATATCTGCAGTGCCTGTCCATCTTTCTCACCCTTCCACCTGGAAGGCAGGAATGTCTTGCTTTCAGTGCCAACAGAGATCAATTTCCCATACCTGTTAGATATTTGTATTTTCTGATTCTGAGGGATGAGAGCAACAGGAACACAGTAGAGCCTACAGTGCAAAGTCCCATTCCTTTGCTCCCATGTCATGGAGTTCTCACAGCTGGACAGAACTGCTCTTACACAGTCCTGCACAATGTGAGACACCACAGCATTTTGCAAAGACAGCAGTGGAAAAACAAAGGTGCAGAGAAGACAATTCATTACCTGGTATCATCTGATGGCCATCAGTCAAACCAGAATTAAAATGCAGGATCAGACCTGATCCTGCCAGTGGAATATTCCATCCAGGCAGTTGCACCAATTTGTCCTTCAAAGTTAAATCCAAGGTGCTAAAAGAGTTTCACAGACTGCACTAGTCAGAAGGTGCACCCAGGCATTCAACCACAAAAGAGATCCACAGGAGATGTACATGAAACAAAGGGATTTGGGTGGCAGATGAGTAACATTATCCTGGAGAAACATTTCTATGTATATTTACCATTTTGCAAAAGATTGTGTCTTTTTTTTTTTCACTTCAATTAGCTCCCACTATAGATGTAGGAATGATCTAGCCTAGACTCAAAATAAAACAAATATTTTTAGGCATTCAAAGACAAAAGTACACACTAAAATACTCACCTATAGGCTGAAATGGGACTAAGGGGCAAAATCACTGTCTGACTGGAAACCAAACCAGACTCCAAACCCCTTTCTGAACAACTAAGAGTTCCCAGAGTAAAATGAATAACTGTGCTTAGAAATTATTTATTCACAGGAATATATTCTTGATAAAAATCAATGCTCGTGATATACACCATTCCATGGAAATGACCTTTAAGTAGCCAGTCCTGGACAACAGGCCACAACCACACTTCAGAGGGGACAGGGAGGGTGGGAGAAATACAAGACAAAAAAAGGGATGTTCTTCAGATAGGCCTTTACTGGTCCTTGACAGTCAACAAATTTATAACAGATGTGCCTCATTCTTGGTGTGGAGAAATGAGTGCTGGTAACTGTTATTGTCAGGACAAATCAATTGGAGCCATATGTCTGCAGCAGCTGACAGCATCATGAAAATCTCAAACAACACACAGACATTAGGATGTTGCAGAAAATAGGAGCTTTCCCATTGAGTAAAGGGCCTTTGGGAGATGCCTCTTTCTTTGAGATAGGTTCGTGAAAATTAGCTTACATATTTTGATTCTTTCAAATGCTTGATTCTGTGGGAGACCTTGCCTTCTTTTACCTATTCCCCAGACAGCAGGTTATAATTAACAGGAGGTAAAATGCTACAAATTAATCATAGGGCGCATCCTATTAGGATTCTTATTTTATCTAGATTAAACTGGAAACTGCCACAACTGAAAACAGGGAAGTTTCCTAACCTTCTCCACCACCCTGTGCTCCTAAACAAAATGTCAGGCATTATTCCCAGTGATAACACCCAAGGGGAATACACAACTCACAGCTGTTGTAAAAATTAACTGATAACAAAAAGGAAGAAAATGCTAGCAGCCAATTCTAACAAATTGAAGTCATATTTCGAGAGCATTTCCTCCTACAGTGCATCTTCTGGATTTTTCCAGGAATCCAGACTCGTTAGTGGTTATCAAACAGCTGTACTGTAAAATAGAGTGGTTATCAAGCAGCTGCACTGTAGAATATGACTAGACACAGTGGAACAAATCCGTGGCCTTCTTTTCGGCCATTGTGCCTGACCAAAGCAGGGTTACAAGCATTACAAGAAAAGGAACTAACTAACTTTGTCAAGTCAGCAGGGTCTCATGTAAGTGAAAATGTAATGTAAGATCACTGCCATAACTACCCACACCAAGCAATTTTTTAGTTTGTTGACTATATGCAGTTCCTGAATTTATGTCCTTGGGCTCAAATTAAAAAATATTATTGCAACATGGAAGAAATTATAGTGCAGATATTGGTAGCTGTGCAGGAATTTTTGGTATTTCTCTGAATTTCTCAATCTTTTTCTCCAGAAAAAGTCTTTCTTCTACCAGTACTAAGGAGGAGTCTGCCAGAAAGCAAGCATCTGTATTTCTGAGTAAAATACACACAGAAAGCAAAATGATCAAGGTTTTCAAGGCAGAACTTATTTTCCAAAGAGCTCACTGGCATTCCTCACTCCTGATCTATTGCACAGCGAGGAGACTCCAAGAGCTGCTTGTTCTCACTTGTCCTATGCCTCTTCCCCATCCCTTCTCTACACCACAGCTCTGCAAGACTTTTCCCGTTTAGGTCACCATTTCCAACTCAGCCCAGGTCCCCCCTCTGCAGCCCAGAGGCACCAAGATAGAGAAGCTTAGAGGACTTGGACTAGTTTTCCCCTCTGGGAGAAGGAGTACCTCATTTTCCTCAGTAGTAACAGTGCAGGTAAGGCTGAGCAGGAGTGTCTGCTCCACCTCAAAACCTGGACATGCAATGATGACCCAAAAGCACCAAAGTGAAAGTACTATAACATTCAGCAGATCATCTTGAAAGCAACTAAAAAGGTTTTAAGAACAAAGATCAGCATTTTGTTCTTCCCTGCTCTCTGCAAGTAGAAAGCCTGTGTTCACATGTCCCCATAGAATGCTGGCTGCAGCCGTAGGATGAGGCTTGGTTGGAATGGTTAATGTTTTCTCAGCCTTCCAGATCTCCACCAGGGCAACTGCAACAAAATCTACCACAATTTTTTGCCCTATTAAGAAGTGCAGGGTCACAGTACTGACTGACACAAGCTATAAAATAGTCCTGAAACTTGGGGCACCTACAACACACATCTGCTTCAAATGTCAGCCTGATAACATGGGAGTAACAGGGCAGAATTCTCTGGCCTCTGCTTTGCAGGAGGTCAAATCATAATTTAAATAACCCCTCTAGCCATAACTTTTAGTTATTTTGTACTCAGGCAGGCATGTGGGAAAATACCATGTCTCAGTCTTCTCAGGAATACGAAGAGGGACGAATAATCAGAACATACTCAAGGCTTTTTGTGAAGAAGCCACACAGATAAACATTTGGCACAGGGAAAAGACCATACTTGTGTATTAAGAAACTCATCCATACATCTGCTACAACCAAATTTTCCTTTCCTTGGATGTGGAAGTTTACTTCTGCTGGGGCTTGGGCTATTTAAAAAGTAATTTTTCCTCTGTGTTCTTTTGTTGACTTATGATTTCAGTGCTTTACTGCTGTATTAATCCTATTTTGTCTTTCAGATAATCAGGATATTGTTGTTACTAAGTACTATGCTAATTGTTTTTGTCTAATATTAAAAATACGTTGCACTGCCTTATTCTAATTAACTTGAGATTATTATTGAAATAATGGTTTTATTATTTTACCACTAGCATTTTACTGCCTTGGAGTCTTAGTTGTACTGAAGCTATTATGACTTTGTAGCAATTGACTAACTACAATTATTCCATTATCCAGCTTCTAACATTTAATTGGGTGAGTGCAGAAAATACTTTCCTATTACAAGATCTTTGCTTTCTGATTTATTAGAATTAACCTTCAACATACTGACTAGACTCAGTTTATTTTTTCCTCTTCTCAAGAAATACCCTATGAGGATCACCATAAGCTGCATTTAGTTTAATTAGGAGGGGGAAAATTCGAAATATATTACAAGATTTATATTGATGCCCTCCAGCACACATTCCTCACTTCACACTTTATATAAGACTTCAATAGCCAACACATGAGCCTCCTCCCCAGATAATCACACACTGCAGGGCAGGGCTGTTAAACATCATTAGCATGAACTATTTTTTATATTGATTTTTGTTGCTCTGCTTCTCCTCTGTCCATTCAATGCAATGCAGAGTTCAGATTTAAGTTTTCATTGAAATACTTGGAAGCCTTAATACCTTACCCAGGCTGCATTTTTCCTGGCATTCCAGCCACAGAAATCCATCAGGTTTCCAAGTGCTGTGGCAGCACCAGCAGCACAGCTTGGCTCAGCAGCACCTGAGCAGCGTTCGCTGCTGGTTTTACTGATCATCAGCACAGATCATCTGAGAGGCTCCAAAGCAGAGCATCCCACTTGGTGTGCTCCTCCTCACACTGGCAGGCCTGTGACTCTACCAGCTGCCTTTTAAGCCAGAACTAAGTGATTGGCATGTCAGGAGACAGCTCAATCTCAGGTGCCAGCCAGGTCTGGGCAGGCAGCAGCTCTTGGCTGGGGCTCTGGTGTGACAAGCACCGTGCACAGAAGGTGCCTGAAGAACTGCACAAGTTGGCAAAGGAGGGCAGGATATCAAAATGTTTCTGCAGTGGCCAGTCTGAGGACACTTCTCATTCTCTCATGTGTGAATAGCTAGTTTGGAATCAAGGCACAACCTGTGCTTTTGTGGATGGTCTGGTGGTAATGTGGGGGGGAAGGGAGAGATTTTAAAAAACTAATCAGTAAGCAAACAAATAAACCAACCAGAATGACTGAAGGCTAAAGAGTGCTACACTTTGAACTCCTACACCCTCATTTCCAGCTTTTATTGGCATTAAGTTAGGTCATTAACATTTTATCAATATATTATGTGTATATAATGTTACTGAGATTAATGGACACAGGCAATGCTGCTCCCAAGGCAATCAGAGTTCTGTAATAAGTTATATGCTTGCTTTTCCAACAAGCTGCTCAGTGGTAGGGATGCATGGATTTTTGAACAGCTCAAAGTTTAATATGTTGGAATTAAAAGTGTGACTACACTGCAGAATTAACTTTAAAAGAACAGATAACTTAACCAAGATTAGTATGCTGCTCCCAACAATCGAAGTTTTGAAACCCACATAGTTCAGACTTCAGCATATGCTTTAAGTCAATATGTATTGAACTCCAAGCCTCTGCTGCAGCTGATTAAGGACAAAGAAAGGACATGATACAATACTACAGGAATCTTTTTTGTGTTCTTGAAGAAAGAACATTGCTCATTTTTATTAAGTCTTAAAATTTCTGTTATCGGGCGACCTAACAGCAGGTATGTTTACTGCCCTTGTTGCTGGTTTAAAGCTTGAAGTACATAGCCTCAATTGTCATTCTGCTCATCTCCTCTCATTAGATGCTGCTTTCATTTAGTACATATTCAATTATACAAGTTCTATTAGAAACCCAGCCAAAACCCCACTGCCTTCCTTTTTCTCCTCCTCCCCGCTCTCCATCCTGCTGGTGTAGGTACATTCTTATGAAATATTTTTAAAATTTATTATTAGGGTAATTTACGTTTACCTAAGGGGCACCCTGCAGCTCAGTCAGTTGGCATGGAAGCAGTTAACTATTAAAAGCCCCCCAGCAGCACTTGGAATTTACATAATAGAAATGAGACATAAGCTCCTATCTCCTGGTTAGCTTCCAAATGCCAGTACAAAGGGAGGGAACACCTCTAGCCATGGTGATACAGCATAAAAGGAATCTCATGTCACACTGTAACAGGTGTCAGCACGATGTATTAGCTCTTTCTCAAAAGTCTTACAGATGTCTCTGCTTTGACCACCATACACGTTCATGGAGAAATTTTAATTCAAAACCCCCAGTGAGGAGACTCACCATGTTACCAGAAATACTTACTTTATATTCTTTTATGACTGCCTTAACAGCAGGAACATTCTCCTCATTCCCACAATACTTGGTGACAGAAATGCTGAGCAGACTGTGAAACCTCACGGAGAGCTGTTAATCAAAGCTTCCTAAATAACAGACCACAAATATATAGCTCATTTTATCCAAAAATGCCTGCACACCCCACCTGCACTCCTCCTCACAACCCATCCAGGCACACTGGTTCATGCTGAAGGAACAGGCTGATCCCATTTTCTTATGCAACTTCACACAACCACTTCCAAAACTATCTCATCACTGTCCAACTTGCCTACAACTCTGCCAGCTAACACCAGCTTTTTCATACTTCTCCTCCACTGCTATGTCCCATTATATTAGCAGGGAAGCAGAGAAAAGAACTAGCTTTCAAGTTAAAATTCTTGTTTGGGAGATAAAATAGGATACTTCCCCCCTCTTTAACACCCTAGCCCCATTTCTGATTCTCAAGTTGCATTCTCTAAAGTGAATCACGCTGGATAACAAAGGTTCCCACGCTGACTCAGATAATTTGGAAGAAGTAGTCTTCCCCCTCAACGTTTTTAAAGGCTGAGTTTTAAATTAGCAGTTCTGTTTAACTTATGATTTTCCTAAAGGTTCAAGAAGAGTTTAATTAGTGAATTGACTGATTGTACCAAGTAAAGAACCTAAATCTCACCATCAGCACATCATGTTCTGAGAAGTTTTTCTCTGGAAAGCATTGTGAAAAATCAGATTAAGCTTCTGAAAATATTCCTTATATTTTAAGAAATTGCCTCAAATATTTTGAGACACCATCTCAAAACCCTATCCAGTATAACAGTGGATTTAAGGAGATACACACAGGACTGAAATCAGCACTCAGTAATTTTATCATCATGGTTAATTCCCAAGATAATGCCCAGGTACTTCTCCCTTCTCTCAAGGAATGAAACCCCATTGCCTCTCACCATTCACTGTGCATCTGACATCCCAGTGGTGGAGAGAAGGTCAAGAGCATCTGAAACCACAGCAAACAGCTACATAATTTTTTCTGCCTTGTCCATCATAATCCCTCGACTCCTTATGATGAAAGAACGAGAACCGAGCAGAAGCAATCAGTCAATGACAATGCAAATGTCTCTCCCCTGTGATCATAATGACACAGTATCTAAATCTGTTCATCACAGCATAGGTGCATTAAAAATATGCACAGATGTGTCTTTCACACCACCACTAGAAAGATACTCCCCCTGTATTTGCTACATTATGAGATGATACCAATTTGCATTTATGTTTTGATTGCATCTGACTGAATTTTAAGATGTTCAGCAATTTGTGATGGATAAAATCTGACACCATCAAAAGAAGCATGAGCTTTGCCATTGGCTTCAACAAGAACAAGTGCTCCAGTCTGCAAAGCTCTAAAGAAATAGAGGAGCACACCACAGTTTTTTCTACACTGCACTATTTTGAAACAGAATAACCCCAATTGAATCTACAGATTTAGACCAGTAAGAGCAGAATTCCCCAAATTGTTGTTATACCTCAGGTGAAGTTTACTGCATTACAGTTGAATGGTATTTCAGTGCTGGGCCTTATTATGTAAAATGTCACACACTGCAAGTGCAGCTGGGGGTTCCTTCCATACCTCCAGCCCTCCAGCCTTTCCACATAGCAGACTTCCCAGGCTCCTCTTCAGAGTCTTGAAGGATTTTGCATGCAATGCCATTTGGGGAAATAGCAGACAGCAATAACAGAGTTTTTCATTAACTAAATCTTGAGTCCCTGAGGCCACCAAATTTATCACAGCCAGGGCCACTCTGCTATCCTGGCACCTGCCTGCAACATCCCAGGTTAACTGTAACTCACTTTTAGAATGTGTTCAAAGCATACTGCCCTGAATATCAGGCACTTACCACCATGTAGGTCCAGCATAGTTTTGATTAGCTGCACACATCCTTTGGGAACATGAGCCCAAGGTCAGATAGACTAAAAGTGCATTTGGAACATTTCTGTTTAACTAGGAATAAAAAAGATTAAGATGGATATGCAGCATGTCACATATCTTACACCTCAGTACAAGACAAAAAGGCTGACAGAGTATTTCAGGAGCAAGATCTTCAAAGATATAAGGGAGCTCACCTGATATTAATTCACCAATTCAAGAGATGAGATGTGTTATGTGCTTCCAAGAATTACAAGCTTTCAAATTCCCACTGCTGTTCGCTAAATAAAAATATGTATTTTATACATATATAGATGCATACACACATATCTGAGACACTCCCTCATCTTCCTTTACTGTCGTTTTCAGCAGTGCCTTTGGCAGGGGACAAAAACTTGAATGACTTTAAGTTCTGGGGGTTTTTTGGGTTTGGTGGGGGGGGGGGGTTGTGTGTGTTTTTGTTTTGTTTTGGGGTTTTTTTGTTGTTGTTTTTGGTGTTTTTTTGCTTTTCTAACCTCCAAAGAGTTTTTCCCTACTCAGACAAACACACCCTCCAGAAGAGGATCACCCTAATTGCCCCAGCCAGTTAGATGCATTCAAGCTTAATGTCCTGCAACTGCTGGTCTTGTGACTGAATCCACTTGTCAAGGGGAGAGCCAAAACTGCTCCTCTCTGATAGCCCAACATATCACCCCTAAAATCCAATATATATGCCAGTTTCTGACACCTGAATCAATAATTGTCATCAAGAATTCATTGCCACATTGGACTGAGCAGTCACCTTAATATCCAAGTCTTGTGTCACCATGAGACTCCTGCTAAACCAGGATTCAGTGAGGTTCAGCCTTGGGTCTCATTCCTCCTGTGCTGAGTGCCCTGTACAGCACCCACCACCCTCTGCTCTCCCTCCCAGGTATCCCTGACCTGCCTTCACTGCCTTTCAATCTCAGCCTAAATAATTCTGCAATGTTCCCTGTCCCCTCTTTCAGCTCAAACATTAAATGCATTTTAGTAAGGAGCACAGGGAACCCTTTCCCAGATCTGAGTCTAATGTTCCATTGCTTGGCCAGGTTTCATTCCTGACTTCTGAGGTAAAAAAATCCCCATGAAGATTCACACATCCTGGAATATTTTAAAAGGTAGGAGTTAGTTAATGAGGAAGAGTTTAAAAGGCAATTAGAGAGGCAGAAACTGGACATCTGCTGGCACAGCAGTGCCTAAGTAAAGGGGAAACAACTTTTCAACATAGTTTGGCAACATCATAGGGAAATTATTTTCATTAATAAAAACAAAGTCAGAGATTGTGAGCAGCTTTTAGCAATGTTCATGCTGAAGTCACAGAAAGTAGGCAGCACCCTCCTTCACGTCACAGCATTGATCCCATTCCTGTGACACTTTACTAGGCAGAAGGGTACCCTGTACTAGACCAAAATCCCAGCATCTTCCCAAGAAGCTGCACTGTATTCATTTCTGTTACAGCAGCTCCTGCAATTGCTGTTACCTCCAAGGTGGATTCTTGTTCTGGAATAAGACCATTTAAATGGGATACTGGTATAACAGCAGCAACATAAATAAATCACTACAACTGTATTGTTTCATTTCCTTGAGTGGCCTTTAAAATGATAAAAACCTCCTTGTCCTCCAGAAGACAAGAAGCTGGTGTCATTTTTTAATACATTATGTACACAGAATATTCCTGTTTGGACACTCAGACATGCAGAGAATGCCTTCTTAAACAAAGCTTCTACAAAGCTCAGACTCAATACACAGAACAGCTGTATTCTATTAAGTATGGAATATAAATATGGTTTTCTATTTACAAAAATACCATGTCAAACACACTCCTCTTGCAGGTAACAAGCACACGGAAACTGAGGCACCTGACTGGGCTGGGACAGCTGTAAGAAGCCTATCCGGAGAATAAGCTTATTTATGAGAATAAAACCTTCACAGAATGTCTCAACTAAGTTGGTGAGAAAATTAGGACAGTGGAAAAAAACCCTTGGATTTTTTTTCCCTAAACAAATGGCTTCATATTTCAAGCAAGCACAGGAGATGCCGGGGGGCTGGTGACAATCATCACTGATGCGAATGATGGGATATGTCAAGGAGAGAGAAATGTCATGTGGGAAATGTAATTAGCCACCATAGAAGGGGGCTGACACCTCCCCACCACTCACATGCCAAAAAGCCCAAAATAAAAGAGTACAGTTCGTATTCACTCATTTTCTGTTTGATATTCTTGCACCAGATATAATTATAAACACATCAAATTTTCTTGAAGCACCACAGCATTCCAGTTACTTCCAGCCCAGGTATTACTTGAAGATATTTAATGGGAAAGGATCAACTGATCAACTGCTCCAAATTCATTTGGGTTACTCCACAATAAATCACTTTTTTTTTTCTTCATCAGGGTAGCCAAAAAGGCAAAATGTGTCCATAACTATGAAAGTTAATAGATTCTTCCTGTGCAATAGCTTTTTAGACTCAGTTGATGCTACCCACTCATTAACACTGTCAGATCATATAAGCATCTTTAACAGCAACAACAGAGTGACATATATATGTTTGATATGGCAATGATATATTATATTTGCTGTAATAAACTCCCTGGCCAGATTTTCTGATGTAGATTCGACAGGTTTGCAGAGAGAAATTTACCTGGCATCCTCTGCATCTGCTCAAAACTACCTGATGTTCACAGGGCACAGCTGAATGTGACACACTCTTGTTTCCATTCCAGGGTGCAGGGGTGGTGGAGGAAGAAGGGAAAAAATACAGATGCTGACCTTTCAGAGATAAGCTGGAAGTGTGGGGAGAACTTTTCCCCAAGGTGCTTAGGAGGTATCCTGGAATCAAGGTTTGCACACAAAGCAGACACGCTGCTCTGACCTTAAGCAGGAGTTGAGGCGAGACCCAGTGGCAGTGCCTTGCAGCTCCACATCTGATAGTCAGTTCAAGCTCTGTAATCCCTTGTCCTAAGCCAGTTTCCAGGCAGACCCACTGCAACCTAACAGGTTTAATAAAGTCATCATCTCCAGCACCACAAGAGGATTAGTCGCCATCATCCTCTCTCTGCCTCCCTTTCCTGATCTACTGAAAAAAATTAGGTTTGAACAATCTCCTGAAGGCTGGGCAGGTAAGCAAGCCCTCAAATCATCATCATATTGGTGCACTAAAACGCCTCCTGACTTCCTCAGTGTCAGCTTTGTTAACCCACGGTGTCCTCAGTGCTGGACAGATTTCTGTGCAGAAGATGCAATATATCTTTCCCACGTCCCACTTCCCCTGGCAGGCCTAAGCTCCACCCAAAAAGATATCCCTAATATTATCTTAGAGACCTGCAGAAAAAAGTTCCTTTTCACCAGGCACAGTAATATATGCAGAAGGGGACATGTTTCATCTTCCACAAGTTTACAGTCTGAATAGTTCTAAAGAAAGAGGCTTATTCAGAGTTGTCCAAAAGCCATGAACAAGCCCAGGTTCTTAGATTTCCAATAAAGCAATTGAGCCATATTTTCACCCTTGAGACACCTTCTTCCTCAAGAGCAGCCCATGCTGTACAAGAACACGAGACTTCTCTCACTGAGCCTTGGTCAGACCCACCTGTCAGACACTTCCTGGATATCCCTACAGAACAAAATCCCAACGAGCTGGGTATTGCAGCATTGGTGATGCTCCACCACAGAGCAGCTCCAGCCCCTGGATGCTGTGGGGCTCTCAGAGCAGAACTGCTCCTGCTGTGACGAACAATGGGAGCCATGAGGAAGGGGAAATCATACTTAGCCACTTCCAAATGTCATGTAAGTGGGTGCCAGGAGCACAAGGAAGAGATAATTCAGACAAAGATTGTTCTTAAAAGGTGCCTATAGTTTTCATCTCTGAAGGAAAACCTGTGTAGAAAGGATCTAAAATATTCTTCAAACGCTTCAGTGCTCATGTAGCTGGGTTAAAGGTGCAACTTCAATACAATGGTATGCAATCTCTTTTTCCCTTTTTTAAATAGGGACCTTTGACTATTGTTTCCATAATCTTTCTCCTCCATACCTTACTACATCTCTACAAACGTTAGTTGATTTCTTCAAGTTTACTTGTTTGGGGTGATATTAATTTTTAAATAATGCAGGGAAAAAATGACTGTAAACAATGTCCTTGTAGATACACTTGCCAAGAAACAGATTACATGCATCCATGGAACATGCATCCAGCCATAAAAAGTAGTTCTTGAATGTGACCTGAGAAACTTGAAATGATACAGCGACTCTGGTTTGGTTTTTGCCTTTTTTTTTTATTATTCTTATTGTACAAACCAAATTGCTCTGTTTAAGTTCCACTACACTGTTTCTTGGGCAACTTGTTATTCAGTGGACATAAATGTGAGAAATTGCCTTTCAAAATGCTGCATGTTCTGACAAGACCACAAGCATATATACAGTCCCCAAAGACTCAAGGGCCTTTGCAGTCCTATTAATTGCTAGAGGAAAGCAAGCATATGGCAAGACAGTAGCATGCTCTATGAGTTGCACAGTGGGAAATATGTAGCTTACTGGGAAACTTTTTATAAAGGACAAGGGGGAAAAAAGATAGAAGCTGCTAAATCTATAGATTATTCATTAGAAATTCAGTTATAGACTAATGCATTTCTAATTACAGAGGTTCATTAAAGAACAGGGCTTTTTCTAGATAAACTAGAAAACTTTCATCCCTCTCATTACAAGAATAATTGAAATCTTGTTTCTATTAAAGTTTAGATGGCTCTAAATACCTTCCTTTAAAACTCTTAACAGCATGTAATTTAATGCCTACATAGGTGACAGAATTCAGATTATATGCTTGCTACTTGACAGACACTACACCTGCATGGTGCACACAGCCTCTGGGGCACACCTGAAGTCCACAGATTCCAAAGCAGTTGGATTTGAGCCATTTGCTCTGGGTGTGGGAGCCTTTGGGCTGTAGCAAGGCATGCTTTCCTGGCACAAGTAAAAGTTCAGGCGTTCTCCAAGCTCTCCCATTCCACTCATTCCTCTCCCTGCTCAAAAAACCCACTTGGGCTGGTGCAGCTGTCTGTGGGCTCAAGTGAGGAACCACATTCAAGCCAAAAAAAGCCTTCAGCAAAATGAGAGTTTTCTTTAATGGTTGTGTTTGGTTGAGCTCATTTCATTGACTGGGGTCACTATGGGGGCCTGTAAACATCAGGTGGTGCCAACACAAGGGAAGAGGAGGCAGCAGCAGCAGGAGCATGCACTGCCTCCATCTCAAAAAGGCTGCAGACCATGCTCTGAGCAGGGATGTGATTGACTCCTGTCTGCATTTCCTGCACAAAGAGCCCCCTACACCTTCACAGCACCAATCCCAGCCATGACAAATCCTCAAGACAAAAGCTGACCCTCACAGAAACCACAGATGTAAATACAACGCCCAGCACAGAGTACCACTCACCATGACATCCCTGGATATGTGCAACAGCAGGAACAAACAGACATGGGGATTTTATAAAGCCTTTCCACACAACCCTTTGTATTGGGGCTGCACAGCAGTATGGGCAGAGACAAATAGAGCACATTCCCCCTAATCTCAGTTTGCCTCACGATTGCAGCATCCACCTTGGGCTCCCAAGGCTAAGTGAGCACTTCTCTGGGGTTCACAACACAGCCAGAGCTGCTGAGGGTGCCTTTCCTTCACAGAAATGCTGGGGCTCTGCACGGCTGGAACAGCCACTGTAATCCACAGCAAACAAGGCACCAAAGCTCTCCACAAACCTAACAGACCCCACCTGCCTGTTCCTAAAGGCTGTCAGACCCCACCAAATCCCCCCAGCCTTACTGATTAGCTTTACCACTTGATTAAATTTAAGTTTCTTGCAGCAGGAATAGAGAGAACAGATTTCTCTCTTGAAGCCTATTATCACACCTCCTGGCAGCCTTCTTTGGGGTAACCAGCCTCGAGTCAAGTCCACTCAGTCACTCCACCTTTTTCCTTGGAGCTCAGTGCCCTAAACCAGACACAGAGAATTCCCAAGGGTCTCAGGAACAGCAGGAAGCAGCAGGATGAGCCCAGGTGACCAGCAGGCAGCACAGCCAATGTGACATCATGGCTGCTTCTCACAACAAAGGAGTTTTGATTTCTGTGGAAAGTGCTCTTGCAGCAATGGCATTGCTGACTCATGTTCAGCTTGTGACACACCACAGCTCCAGATCTTTTCCTGCAAGCCTTCTGCACAAATCCAAGCCATTGTTCTACATTTCTCTTCAATGAATCATATCCATTTTTTAAAAGATCATTTCATGTGATGCATTTACAGCCCAGCCCAGCTTCACATCATCTTCAAGCTTAATAAGGACACTCCCTTCTGCATCATCTGAGTCATTATGAAATCAGAACTCTTAAACTGAATTGGTGCCAGGACAGACCTTTTCCAAGCCATGCTCAGTACATTATCCCATACATTCCACTGTTAAATAACCTCTCATCACTCTCATGATCATTATCTAGCCAGGTTTGCATCCAACACCCAGGCAAGACACTGATCCACAGCAAGACACTGATGTCAATATCTGTAAGAATTGCCTCTCCTTTATCTCCAAAGGATATCAGCCTACTGTAGAGCAAATTTGACATGTACCTGTCAGATTACTAGCAAGGCATGGTAACTGCAGTACCACGGTATCAGCTGGTTATTAAATTACACTGAAAATGCACATGAATGACAAATGGCTGTAGTAAAGCTGCTCACACAAGCCTCCCAAAAGCAGCCTGGGCCACTCAGGCCCTGCAGCTCTTACTGCAGCCTCTCTGCAATGAGGAGCCCTCAGATAAACCCTTTTCTCTCTGTCCTCCATGCAGGCAATGGCAAAAGGCAGAATCTGCAGGCTAACCATGACTGCTCTGGCGTGCATGTTTGGGATCCATTTCCAAGGGAAGAGACAAATTCATTACACAAGTCTAAACCATCCAATCCCCCTATCTGCAGCATCACCATTGGCTCCATAGGGTAGGAGAGCTTGGGGTGAACATCTGTCACACACTTGCTATTCTGCCAGTAGTTACTTTCAATACATGGTTTGCAAATGTAAAAATAAAGCAACAAAAAACCCCCACGACAAATACAACATTTAAAAAGAAGTAGCATGGTCAAGCTGGTTTTAGGCTTTTAAGGCTTTGTACCATGTATTCTTTTCCATTTTCATAGGGAAAGTGAAGCTCCCAGGGTGTTTCATGAAGAACTGCAGCACAGTCCTGGCAAGTCTTTCCATATTTCAGCATAACAGTGCAACACACAGATTCATGTCCTATGTTTAAGTCTAGACACACAAATACTCACTACAGGAATGTCTTATGCTAAATGCTAAATGTCTTAGCATATGCAGGATCAGAGCTGAGTTTCTGGGAACTGAGACTGCTTGCCACATCCCAACAGACAGTGTGTCTTACAGGCTAGGAACTACCCACCTGGTTGATATTCACTCCTTCATTTCACATTCAATAATGAATATTTATAAACAATTTTAGGAATGCAAGCAAAATAGGAAGCCACAGAGACTGCAAGGGCGAGGCACAAACTATATGTGACATTTTAAGAGCAATAGTGAGCTCTGGCTTCCTGACAGTGCCACTGCCTCATAACTGCTTAACTCAAAGGCAAATATTTCCCACTGCCTTACCCAAGCACCATCTCTTAAATCATCTTTTGGCCTAAGTCCTGCCTTTAGTGCAACTGAAAACAGGAGAAGGGCAAGATTATCCAAGTGTTCCACCAGAGGAACAAGGACGGCAAGAAATTGTCAGCAATTGTCTTGGGCCATATCCTCATCACTACATGATCCCTCCCACTTGGGAATTTCTTTCCTTCTCTGCCCATCAAATCTTTTAGGCACATGGCCTTAGATGATGCTCCTTCAGAGCCCCTCCCTGGAGAACAGGAGGGGGCTTTGCTCTGGAGCCCACAAACCTCTTTGCCCACACTTATTCTGCACTGTCTCAGCCCTGTTACAGCCTCTGCAGCTGTTCAGTGTATTAACCTGATTTTAGGAGCCCCTTTTGCGTTGTTACTTGCAGGGAAATCACTGTGCTCTCCCGTCATCAGCGAGGCTCTTTGCTGTTCTCCCTCCTTTGTTCTCTTTTGTTTCACTGACTTAAGCTTATCTTTTGCTTTTGTTTTCCTACAGTAGTAAAACTCCATTATGATGCTTGGCAGACAATTTAAGCTACAGTGACAATCATCTTTGCAAAGGGAATCTGCTTTCATAAACCCTTTCTACATGACTAAATATTCATTTCTGAGCTAGAAGCAGGCGAAGATGCCGCCCTCCCCACTATCGAGCTCCTGATTTTAAAGCTACTTAAAAATTAAGAGGAGCAGCAGCTGTTTGCAGAGGAATGTTCATTTTAAGATATCTACAATACCCTCCTCGAGAACAACTCCCCCTCAAAGACTCCTTTGTTATTTCTCCCTCATCCTCTTTCTTTTCAGAAAAGGGGTAAAGCAACACAAGATACAAATCTGCAAGGTCTTCTCCACACTCATGTCCCAGAGTGCACCATAGCCCAGACTGTTCAAAAACAGCTTAAGAATTGCAGAGGGATTTTTTTTCCTTGTTGTGTGTTTTATACAGAAATACTACATTACTTTTTAATCTTCCCTTTGGGTTTAGAACCTTATTGGGTGACATTTTGGAAGTTTTTCTCTAAGGACCAAGGATTCTGTCTCCACTAACAGGCAAACAACTCGCACATGAACAGAAAAAAACCCAGACAGGCTTCTTGTATAATCCTGTGTCTCCAGGAACCAGGGCTTTCAGGGAAGCCCTGTTGGTTTCTGATTAAAAAAACACAAAAACTGGAATAACAAAGGAGTCAAACCACAGTAGGTCATTAAGCCCTGAAACAGCCTCCTTCCTATACTTCCCTCTGTCCTGTTCATCTCCTGTGAATCTCCAAAAAAACCCACACGGGAAGAGCGTGGTGTGGAATCATAAACACCACACCAGGGCCTTCCCAGGAGGATGTGCAACAATTCCAGCACCAAGGGTGGCCCAAACTTGTCTCCATGACTGGAAAGAAGCAGCAGCACCGTGTGGTAAATAAAACTGAACACAGAACCAGCAGAAAATTAGTTGCACATAGGGGGTGCAGGGAGAGGAGGAGTGTGTGGGATCCCTACTGGTGGCTGATACCAAGGAAGATGGAAAGCTTTGCTCTGTGCTGCTCACAAGGATGTATCAGTGATGAGAGGGGAGGGGAAGGTTCTTTATATTTGAGTGTCCCTCACAGCATAAGTTAGGTTGCATGTGAATTAGAAAAGAACCCTCTGACAAACAACAAACAGCCAAACAGGCTAAACATATGTTAAAATTATAAAAAAAAAAACAAAACAAAAAAACCCAAAAAAACCAAAACAAAAATCCCCACACCATTAACAATTAACACTTTGTTATATGGTTCCCAAGATTTTCACATTATGGGGAAAAACCCCTAAACTGTCTACCATGAAATATTAAATCAGCAAAGAAAACCACAGATTGATCATCTGTTGCTCTCCAAGTAGTATTTTTCTAATTCTTTGCCACTTGTTTTCATTCCATCATTCCATCAGGGTTTAGGGGTTTTTTTCCTATTAGTTATTTCATTAGTGAATAAAGCACGCTCTTAAAAAAATAAATCACAGCTCACAGGCCCTGACCATGGCCAGAAATCCACCAGGCCCAGTCTGGCACAGCCACGGAGACACTCTGGTGCCCTCTCAAGAAGCTGCTACCCTGCTTTAGAAGCAAAGGCAAGAGGTGAAGACGCCAGAGGGAGAAGGCACAGAAAACCACATCATGCACTTATATAAGTGTTCAGTTTAGGTCACCCAAGCAGTGGAGAAGGTAAAGACTTGAGGGACTTGCTGAAAATGTTTGGCAATACTGGCTGGGGGTTAAGACTGATGACTTGGAAAGGGCAGAGTCATGGGTCACTGAAAAAACCCCAACAACACAGGCTCAACAAACTTTGATACAAACCTGTCAGAGGCAACTACCTCTGCAAAACCCTGTAATCACAGGGTAGGTTAAATTCCACTGACTACATTCACAGAGCTGTTTTAGTACATTTCAGTAGACATCACTGGACGCTGCACACAGATTACTCCAAACCTCAGTACCTTTTAGGTTTCTACATGTTTATTTAGGCGTTCTTTCTCCCTGGAGTGAATATTATCCTGTCTTAAAGGTTTGATGTAAAATCAAACAGCGTGTTGTTTGGCAAGGCTTTGCTCTTCCTTTTAAGACTGCAACTTCTCAAAAAGATATTTCAAAACACAAATATAACAGGGCATCTAAATAGAACTGACCTTACTTGGCCATAAGTTCTCCATACATCTGCCATCTCTCTCTCAGATCTTTTTAAATTGCACCTACTGGGTAATAAACTATGCTCTCCCACAAAGGCACTGCTGCCTCATCCCCCAGTTTGGGGAGAGGATCAGCCACGAGCTGCACAAAGATTGCTGAGTGCATCCTATGCAACCGCTCCAGCAAACGCTTGGCTTGCTCAAACAGAAATTTATCTTTAATGTTAAATTGATGTTGAAATTCCCTACAAAAACTCCCCTCAGTGCCATGGTTTCCTGGGCTAATTTAACCAGCAGCACAGAGCAATCAGTGGCACAAAGCTCCTGAAGCTGCTGGCTCCGGGAGAAATTGGAAACTGGAAGCAGCCTTGCCCTTGGAGCTGGCTGTGCCACGGACTGTGCAAAGCCTTCTGTCTGAAGGGCCACGTTTAGCTCAGGATCCTGCCTGCTACACCAGCTCAGTTTTCACCTCCAAGGTGCCCCAGGCTGCTCAGCAAGAAGCTTTTCCTCTCCTTGGAGCACCCTGAGCTCCAAAGCACTGAGAAAAAGCACAAACCCAGGTGCTTTCTCTGCCCTTGGATGGAGGGCTCTCAAATAGTGAGACACGAATCAAAAAAGGCAAAGCAGCAAACCTGGGAGCTTCAGAACTCCCTGCTGCCCTAGAAAGGTGTTTCTGATGCACCAGGCTATCAAATGGTGACACAAACAGGGTATTTCTATAAATTAGGACTAAACCGAGCTGCAGTGTGAAATACCCTGTTCCTGCTCTGTCACTGGACTGTTCACAGCCCAGTTCCCACACTGACATGGATTTCAGGCAACAACAGCTTCAAAGCTTTTAGCAGAGATGGGAAAATTAAGCTTTCTTATTTGCAAAGACGTTTTATCAATTACTTTGTGAGATTATAGCATATACTGCTGAATATATTAATATATCTCAAAACTGTTTCTATAATACTGTTGTATAAGAGTGCTAAAGGCATTCTAAAGCAGTCTCAGTGAACTGTTCTTAAAATGTACTAGTAAAATTGTGCAAAACAAGTTCTCCTAAAAGCATTGACCTAAAAATTCTTCAGATTTTTGTTATTAAAAGGAAAAAAAAAGTTTTTCTTTTTAATTTAAATAAAGCAGCTCTACCACCTGATTCTAAGTTGCTCCACCTTTAGAGATGCTCAAAACTTCTTGAGTTTTGTCAGGTTATTAGAAGTTCTCCTTTTAATAACTCACTAAGTCAAATTCATGTACTAGAGATTCAGGAAAAGAGCTGAAAACAGAAATCCAATGCTTCCCACTTCATAGAGAAGCCCTCCTGATTATCCTCTGAAGAAATAACATGGTTTATCAACACATAATTGATTACTTATTGGAGAGTCTTGCTTCTTAATGGGTTTGAATGTTCTGGGTTACCCTTCTAGAGGATGGTCAGAAGAGAAAACAAAGGAAGAAACCCCCAGTCCTTGACCATGGCAGCTGCTCCAGCTCCACACAAGTGTTTTATTGGAATTCTGGTTTTGACTGAAGGTGAGGTTTAACTTGGGACTGGGGAATAATTAGCTTTAAAAGAAAATGCTTCATTAGGCTGGAAAAGACAGTGTTTCAAAACTTGCCAGCTCTGATGTCTCTTTCAGCTTAAACAAATCTACCAAATTAGACACTTGTTTTGGGAAGAGGTTTTTTGTGTCCTTCTTTTCCCACCCCCATCTTGGCAGAACAAATCAGAATTGCTGTTAGGTTCAGCCAAGATAAATAACTGGTCTCAGGAGAGCAAGTTTTCTTCAGGTCTTTTTTATAAAGAGGAGATACACAAACTGTATCAGCACCTTCCTTCAGTGAGTGATGGGTCTGAGCACTCAGTTGAATTCCATGGGATGCAGTAAGGGTAATATTCCTGCTGGAATGTTTTATTGTTTCCTGCAGCATTGCTAGCAAGGTGATTGCCAGACTTGTGTGTTCATGGAGATATGTGCATAAATTGCTGAAAAGAAGTCTGTATTGCTTACCATTAACAGCAGGAATTAATGGACAGTGAAATGAGGGGTTTCAATCCTGCAAATCCAAGACTAGAGTGAAAAATATCAGAAGGCTCTACCCTATCATTCAGTGAAGAATAACTGTGATTGGCAACACAGACAGGCAACCTTCTTATATAACAAGATCTTTTCCAAGACAGAGCCCTTGGCAGTGTGCTCTGCCATGCACTCTCTCTCACCAGGTTTCTCAGAGTTCTCTGAAGGAACAAGGTAAACAAAATCCCACACACTCAAGAACTTTGCTCTGCTGCCTTTTCCTCAGAAGCCTTTTTGTTCACTCAAAGTTAACAGTTCAGTGATAGCCAGAGGTGGTTATATGACAGGAGATTGACATTTAAGCACACCTACATACTGGAACACAGAGCAGTAACATTAATTAATTATTACTTTCACATCAGCTATGAATACAAAACAACAAAAAAAGATTAGCTGCTCCCTTTTCATTTAGTTGCTTTTATTTCCTCTTGCCACTTTTACTTCAGATGGAAGGGGGTTATGGCAACGAAATCAATGGCTGAAGTGGTGAATGACTCTCTACAGGTTGCTCTAGCATTTCAGAGATCCCAAGTCATGAAATAAGCAATATAATTTAAATTATCATATATCGTCCATTCTAATTTTTGTGTTCATAAAAATGAGTACTTGGAGTGTACTGGAGCATTTCAATCTTATGGGGATTTGTGTTAGCACTTTCCTGCTCTTCCAGGCTTCTGTAGAAGCAAGGACAGCCTCAGAATTAGAGGTGACTGTTGTAGTATAAGCTGTGATCCAAAATGGTCCTTTTCAGTTAAAAAAAAAAATCACTCCTCCTCCTCCCTCCAAGAATTTAAAAAAACCCCAAAAATATAGTTTTAAGGAACAAAAATTGTGCATGAATTTAAATTTAGGTAAGTAATTACAACATTCACCTGCAGACAAGCAGGTTGAAACCTCCTTTCTGGCAAATCTGGATCTCCTACTCACCAAATGTCCTTACACTACAGAGCTGCAGGGTATTCTAAGGGCAGCCCCACATCAAAGCTACTCATTCTGCCTAACAGCTACTTGTGAAAGCATGTGCTGGAGCTCCTGTTCCCCCTCTACCAGTAAACTACACTAGGCATCAGCATATGGAGATATTCTTGTTTGCTCACTTGTTCTCAAATAATATATAGCAAATATTTGCATAAAATATTTAAATATTCATTGGATCAGAAAAAGGCTCAATTGTCTGGTGCTTGGATAATTTGCCACGGGCAGAAAACTGGGAAGAGGAAAGAACTCAATTTCCAGGTTCTGCTAAAATGAGTATTTAAACTAAGCAGAATAGAAGAGCTTCACTGGAAAGTAACTAACAAAAGACCTAACCTGGAAAGGCAGAAAACATATTTAATAGGCTTGAAATATTTCATGTCCCTGGAACACTACTGTAGCAATCTGTGGATATGCTGACTACTGCCACCTTCATCCAGACAAGCTGATGACTTCATCCCAGTAAGTAAATTAAAACACAAACAACAGACAGCTGTCAAAACACAAAACACATCTTGTCCCTCTGACATAAAGAGACCTGGAAATCATGCATAACACAGATGGAAATTGTGCCAAATCATCACAACCAGTGAAACCCTGCTGATGCTAAAATGCTATTCCATGCAGTCTTCCCACAGTGGGATCAGAGAGCACATGTCTGAATGGGGTTTTGCAATGACAACACAGAGGAAACAAGAGATGAGTGAAAGGGTGAGTTTTAGTGCCCAAACTGATTTGCAGTGCCCTCTTCAGTAAGTGAAGAGACACCCTTCAAATTTCCCAATTTTGAAAGGTATAAAAAGAGAGCAAGGTCAAAGTGAAAGACTACTGGATAAATGGTGAAATATTTTGGAAAAGAGAGCTAAATAATTTGACTCATCATATGGGGCAAGAGGGAAACTTCCTTTGGTAAGGAGGAGAGGAAAGAGACATCACTCTTCAAAATAAGGCCAAAGTTGTGTTTGTTTTTCACTTCCATCACTTCTGGGAGCCATGAGGCTGCTGCAGCAGGGAGCAGAACTGATCCAGTGGACAGCACCTCTGGGTTGCAGAACTGCATCCATGCACAGGCCCTTCAGAATCTTTCCATCACAATGAGCCACTACCAGGGCACTTCCCATCCCCAGCTGCTGGAATATCCATCTCCTGATTCCAATCAGGGGGAGCAGCTGCTCTTCCTGCTCCAGTTACTCACAGTCTCCCAAATGTACCCAGGAGAAGTCCTGCTGGAAGAGGTCACTGGCACTGCAGACATTGGGGTGGATTTTCCCTTGCTATGAGACAGCAAGCCCACAATCCAGGTACATATTTAGAGGAAAAACAGAGTTGTACAAAATCTGGCACAAATCAAGTTTAGTGTCTCTTTCAGTCTCCAAATCCTTGTTATTCTATCAGGAGAATGCATCCATTAATGTTGCATTGAACAGTCACTGGTGCCCCCAGGAAGACTTTGAAAAAAAATTCTATTTAAAGACAAGCCTGTTAATGTGTCATCTACAATATGCCTCTCTTACTCCTGGGAAATTTGCATGAAAACAGGATTGTTATTGCTCTGACATTCTTGTGTTCCTACTGTTTATTCTCACTGGAAGAGACATGTTAACTACCCTGCCATCCCTGCACACCCAAGCTCCCATCAGACAAAAAAAAAAATTAAAAAAAATTAAAGGGAGTTTTAAATGCAACCTCACTGCAGTTTCAGCTCACGTTCTTGAAATCCCTGTTTTAGTAGCAGGGAAGCTCACATGCCAAAGGAAACAGATGCTATAAAAGCCAATAAAAAACAAATAAACATAAATAAATAACATTTTGTCACTATTAGTGAAGGTTTGTGATTATGTGAGTATTCAATAGGAGCAAATACAAATCCAAAAAGAAAAAAAGTACCAATACAAAACAGATACGACAAAATTGAATGGAAAAGGCAGATCAGAGCACTGGAACAGGCTGCCCAGAGACGTTGTGTAACCTTTTTCACTGGATATGCAAAATCCTGGATGAGATCCTCTGCAACCTGCTCTAGGGGGACCTGCTTTAGAAGATGATTTGGGCTAGATCATCTCCAGAGGTCCCATCCAACCCCAAATCATTCTGTGATTAGCCAGCTAAAAGGAGAGAGACTGTAATTTTAAGCTAATATTTCCCAAGTACGTGACTTTCTACAACTGTGTGCTGCCACACCTAAATAAAGTCCCGTCTTCAAGGAGGTAAAAGTACAAAACACCAAGAGGATTTAAGGGGAGTTAGGTTACAGGGATGGGGACAATTTACTTGATGGTTCAACATTATTGGGGAATTTCCTCATTTTTTTCATTATATTCCTCATTTTCGCTGTTACACATGAATTTCTCTGCATTTTCGAAGACATACATTCATAGCAAAGAGGTTCACAGAAGGGTTTATTGTTTAAGACTCCATTTGAAACAGATTGATCTGCAGCGTCAGTGCAGCTGCCTCATATGAAGCTTTGCATTCTAAAAATCCTTCATGACATTTCTCTTTAGACATGAATCAGCAGACTAACAGATGTCTCATTCACACCATGTTTGAGTTTCAGCTTTACTAATGAAATTAATTTAGGGCCAAATTGTATCTTGAGTCGCACACAGAACTCTTGGTGACTTGTGTATCAGCCAAATACATGCATGGGAGAAAGGAAATTTGACCTTAATTTTAATTTCGTCTTTGTAACAGATTGCTAATTTAAGGCGACAGATTGTGATGTCCCTTACTTGTGTTACACACTACCTTACATCACAAATAATCCCACTGAAGACAGCAAGATTTCTGGACTTCTATATACTCCTGGCAGGGTCAAGATCTCACAACCTGCCTGTTCCTAGTGCAGACTGACTCTGAATCTTAAGAGGTGTCAGGATGCTTTTTCTGAGCTTTTTCTCTTTGTACAACCACGTGTGCTGTCCTGGCAGGACCTGCTGTGTTGTTGCTGAGTTTTGTCACGCAGTGCTCAGCACAGGCAGCAGTTGTCAGAAAAGGAGATGAGGAAGCAGCAGGGAAGTCTGCTCTTCCCCACGGGTTGTTCAGAGTCTTCTGCAGGCAGATCCAAGCTTGCCTGGACCAGAGCCTGTGCAGCCAAAGTGGATTTCCTCACTTTAGTCAATAATCCCCGTGCTACCTGTTAGAGCTCAGAGCACAGCCACAGCTGCTGCAAGCAGAGCCTGAGTTCAAATTCACCTGCAAACACACTCCCAGTCCCCCCAAACACACCCCACACTCCCAGTTCACCCCCTGACTGAAGCAATTTTGAAAACCAGTGCTGTTCCAAGAGAAGCAAGCCATTGTACTGAGGGGTCTTTCTAATCTCCCAGTTTTCTCAAAAGAATGTCTGAACCATGCCCTGAGCAGATCTTCCAGTGAGTAATTTTTATTTTTTTTAAAGTTAAAATCATTGTGCTGTAGCACTGGTGTAGCATCCAATCTAATGTTCCCTCATTCCCTTCACCTCAAATACCTTCTGGAACTTGGAGAAGCAACTTCTGTGCAAGTGACATTATGTTAAAAAAATCCAAGCTACTGTTGGCAGAATATTCGAGAGTTTCCACTCGCATGACTTCAGTCCCCAATCACATTCTGCTTCCCACTGCTCCAGGAACACACCCACATTTCTAAGTCCCATACTGTCTCTAACAGTGACTGATGCTGATTTGGAACCAAGATAAGCTTTTCATTATTTTTATTTATGAAACTTCTGACTTCACAGTTAACTCTAAGGACCCAGACACACAACAAGCATCACATGTTCCAACAAAGTGAAAACAAGGATCCTTAACAAGTAGGATGTAACAAGAGCTGAGGACAACTTCCTACTTGGAAAATAACCACCTAGAGGGCAGCTGCCTGTAACCTCTGAGGCTGAAGGTAGTCAGTAGCTAAAACACAAGGTCACTGAACTCCATGCATTCAGCATCTGAAGTGTGTCGCTTTCTCAGGAATATCAGTGGGATTTTTCACTTAAGCCTGTCAACCAAACATTATTTCTATACTTCCACAGCAGGTCAACTCTTCCCATGTTTGCTTCCCACTTAGTTATGGCCAGTGTTTACTTAGAGAAGAGATATCCACCCCTTGGTTCTGAAAAATTAAATAAAAACCTGTACCAAAAAACTGATACTGCTATTAACAACATTGTTGAACTGAATTCACATTGGATATCACATTGTTGTTGAATTAATAACATTCAGAGTGTGATTCTTCTTTCCCTCATTCAGCAGCTTGGGCTGGTTCACTAGCATTTCTCTGGCTACTTTCAGTTATTCTCCCCACCTGCAGAAATCACTGAGCCATATTACTGCTCCCTTTTCCATAATAATCTGAGGCTGAATTCAACTATGACTTTAAAATAAATAGCAAAAAACCAGTGGCTCCTTGAATTTGTTGCTGGGATATCTGTTTTACCAGCAGACCCATTTCTGCTGTGATTACATAGTTAAAGATGCAGAACATATTGTATGGCTTTCACCTTCCAATTACTTGTGATAGGCTACTTCTGTAAGCATATGGTTTTCAACATTTTAGAAAAATCTTCGTGATGGTTCATTGCAAGATGCGAAGCTCTGCTTTAGTAGCCTGTAAGCTGAACCACTGCAGTGTGGAATTCAAGAATACCAAACCAGAGGAAGAAAAATATACAAGAAATCCCAGGAATAAAATGTTTAAACAGGCTGGCACAAAAACTGCTACAGACTCTCGCACATGTGCCCAGTTTTCCTGGTGTTTTTGTTCCCCTCTTCTACCCCAAACTGCCCTCCATGTATTGTAACTTTCACCTGGGTTTCATCTCCTATTTCCTACTGCACTTTGAATTGTTACATTTATATTTAAAATCAGTCTCAAATATGTCCAACACATATTAATGACCTCTAAATAATTTATGGGACATTCAGAGCATAAGGTGATCCTCTACCAGACATTCCAGAGCTCTTTGACAGAAGGTCAAGGCTTTGCATGGTGTAAGCAGGTACTATCTGAGCATCTCCTTTTCCTTGGCCTGTGTTAGTTCCTAAGTGGGTCAAGAGTTGTCTTTGATTTTTGTACTTTTAAATACCCTGAAAGATCTTCCATTTAATTTTGAACAAAAAGAGCTGAGAGTATTGCTATTTTCTCAGCAGCACATAGGCAGGTTCAAAGACACAACACCCCATTCCAAGATGGTTGCTGGCACCACGGATCTGTAACTTGCTTGGACCTCACAACACCTCAGGCATTGTGTGCACATCACAGAAATGAGAAGTACAAATCTTCATGGCAAAATACATAGAGCTGCACACATATGACATGCCTAGATAAAATAGAACCCTTTGAGTTTTCACACTGCAGCCTGAGCTCTGTTCAGATTACTGAAAAATATTCCTTTTTCAGAACTTCAATAGTAACAAAGAGGGTATTTCAGGCTTTAGCCATTTTTAAAAATACCACAAGCAAATAAATGAATAAATTAGGGAAAATATTTACAAGTGATCTGTCTCAAACACAACTCCTCACATAAGCAGCACCAAACCTCCATCCAAGCCCATTTCACCATGAATGAGTAGCATCCTGAATGCACTGTTTGGGATTTAGCACACTTAGGGCTAAAAGCTCCTATTTGGGTGAAGGGAGCTGCAATCAGAGAGCAAAGAGCTCTGAGCCCTAAGCACAGCCCTGTCCAGGGCACAAGAGCTCAGTAAAACATGACTGTGCAAGATGTGCAACACCAAAGTTTTGCCTCTTTATGTAACTTACCAACGAACTACTTCTCTCACCTATTTTTAAACATGTGCTGCACATAACTACAGCTGCCTCTGCCCAGTAATTGCTGTTCATTACTACTGATTTCTAGCATGGAAGTTTGATCCTTATCATCAGCAAGAGAGCAGAGCTGACTGGAAGATGGCTTTCTCTGGAAATACACTCACAGTAGTGCTGCTGCAGAGGAGGAGACAAGGGGCTGTGATGGCAGAGAGCTGGGAAATCCCCCATGGAAGCAGCCAGGTCGTGTGCTGCAGGATCTGCTCAAGGATCACAAGCTTAACTTCATGGCCAAAGAGAGAGCTAACAGGTTGGCTTGTGTTTATTAAATATTTGAGACACAGCTTTGGTTCTTGATATTGTTCCATATGCACAAAACCCAAGAGTTTATAAAAAGACACTGGGATTTCTAGCCACGCTTCCCCAAGCCAACAGCAGGGAACATGTCCCCATTTTCCAATGTATCCATAATGCATGAAAAGCTGTAAAAGCAGAATAGACGTCGCTGCGTTGTAAGCTCTGAGCTATAACACACCAGATTTGTCTGTGGAGTTCCATACATATCCTGAAAACTGTTTCAAAATGTGCACAATAAAAGTTAAATTTTCATTTACAGTTTAATTTTGTCAACAAATCGTGATTTACTATACCTATCTGTCAAACACTACACTACTCCCTTTCAAATGTTACAGGAACTAAAATGTAAGCTTCTAATTAACTTTGTCATATGAGTAAGAGTTATTCTAAAACTTCTATCTTCAAAGCACTGAGATTTAAAGTAATAAATATTCCTTCAGAAGTAGGTCAGTTTGAATTTAATATGCACCAAATAAATATTCCCTCAATTAGATGTGAGCAAGTAAAAAGCTTTATGTTATGGCTTATAGCAATTTCAGATAAAGAGCTTGTGTGATGGAGTGAATCCAGCTACAAAATGATTGCAGCAGCACGACGTATTTTTAGCACAGGATAGCACTCATCTCAAAAATAATTCTGAGAATTTTTGTGATTTTCAGATCACACTGTTTTCATCGGGGCTACCATGCTTAATAGATTTCACAAATTACTCCTAAAGAATTAATAAGGAAAATTAAGGATCCTTGTAATGAGTCATGTAACTACTTTTTTGGCAGAACTACACTCTTTTTCTATTTGTGCAGGAACAAGCATCCAAATTGTACCAAAGAGGGGAAAAAAAAGATTTACTCATTCCTGTGATACATTATCACTCCTTTAACAAAATTATCACTTCTAAACAAAATTTCTACTCATCAGTTTGACTGAAAACTATGTCTGTCTTCACAACTAGTGAACTGTTGTTACTAGTGAGGAGTAGCCTTACCATCGATTAGTTTTTAAATTAAAAAGTTTAAGTTCAAAGAATATTTACGAAACCATCTTTAAAAAAAAAGTATACTCCACAACTGAATCTCAGACTTTTCACATATCAATCACCACAAAACTCCCTTCTGTGATGACATCTCAGAGCTAAACACTGACTACAGTATGTCAGATACCATTTGGACTACGTTTGCTCCTAGCAAACATTACCAGCTATTTTTCTCTGGAGTGCTGTGGTTGTGTAAATAAGAAAGCACATGTTCAAGGGGTTACACGCCCCCTATTTTACATACACCCCAAGGTATTGATACAAAGCACGGCTGGACTTGGCAGGCTGTGCCACCAGCCACTGATAAAGCAATGGTTCCACTAAGCCTTGTCAACAAATCCACAGGCATTGCCAAAATGGAGATCCTTGCTGGAAAAAGGAGAAAAGCAGTGGCAGAATCCCCCAAAGGTCAGTCATGGTCTCTTCTAGAGCAGGGAATTATTCAAGGGAACAGTGACTACTTCAAGCCATAAAAGTCAATATTCAGGTTGCTGACTTCAGCAATGATACACTCATTTTTATACAGAGGAGATCAGGCATCCCCAGCCAGCAGCCCACCCCCTCTGACAGGAATTGCTGCAGGGAGCAACTGGGCAGCTCTTCCCAGCCAACAGCTTAACTGCTGTGGGAGACACACAACATCTGGACAGATTGACTGATCAAAAAGACAGGAGAAAATACTTTGCTTTCCTTTATTCTTCTCCAAGGTCTGTTATGCTGGCTCGGAACACCTTCTCCCTACAAGAGCTGGTGCCAGTTCTGCCCATTGGGAATGTGGCAGTGAGACAATGCAGCTTCCAGTGGGGTGACCACAAACATGCACTGCTGACTGCCAGGGCAGCCCTTCGTTTTTATCTTGGTTCTGCTTTCAAAACAATCACATGAGGACTGAAAGATAATTTGTGCTCTACCTACTGATGTATGATATCAAATGTATGATATCAAACGTGTCCTAATACTCTGTGTTTCCCCTAAAACAGTTTAGAGAGAATCAGTGTTATGTAAACTGGGGGGATGGGGGGTGTTGTACACACCACACACCAACCAAAACCACATGACTGCAAGTTTACCTGTAATAAACTCAGGAATAACATCATTTAGTACTTTCAGTCCCTTATTACAACCAGGAAGAGGTTTGTAATTTACAGACTGCAGACCCCTGCACTCATCTCTTAAAGCAGATGCTGTGATCCTGGACAGTGGGGGCTCTTATTAAAATCCCCTCCTATTTACAGAGTTAACACACAGTTACCAACATGGCCCCTTCTCAAATTCTGAATTTATTCCTCCTGCAGTATCTTCCCGAATTCACAGTTAATGCTGTTTTTTCAAACATGAAGAAACTTTGTGACACAGTGCTGGGTATGAACATGTCAGTGGAACAGTTGAAGTGAAAATGACAAGTGGCTTCAGCATCACTTTAGACCAGGGCTTGTGGGTAGAGGCAGAAGATGAATTTCTGGCAATGCTTTTCAGTCCCTTCACAGTCCTTTGTTCTGGGGGATCATTGCCTGTTATTAGCCTAAATCAAGAAATTCAGCTTTGTCTCATTTACTCTTGAATGATTTAAAATTCATCTTATAAATGGAGTATAGTCTGCTGTGATTCAGAGCTGCAAACCTACATCTATGACAGTAAGAGAGATATGACACAAAGTTCAATCTCAGGCCTGCTCATAGCTTCACTTTTCGTAAATTATTTACCATCTGTTCACAGTACTGTCTATTTAGACGAAGATGATTCAGCCATCCATGCCAGGAGTTACAAGTGGAGAGGTTGTACCAAGAAGTCAGACTGATTTCCACTTCAAGTATTATTGCTTTGGTGGGTGCTGCCAGCAAATACAGATGCCAGGCATCTTCCAAACACTTTGCTGAACCCTGACTGAGGGAGCAGTCAGCAGTTTGTGTGTCTGTCAGCTCAGCTCACTGAGCACACACAGGTCCTCAGGAGGGACAGAGCACACAGGACAGAGACCTGTGCAGATCAAAGCAGGGAGGTCACAAATTAACATAGAGGGAGTCAAAGAAGGTGGCACAAAGATGCATCAGGAAATATCTGACAAGCAAGGAGCACAGCAGAAGTGACAAGGGACCTCAGCAAGCCCAGCAAGCGATGCTAAATGGAGGGGGGCACAGCTGTGTGTAGCTTTCAGCACTGACAAAAAGGATCCATCAGACACAGTAACTGGATGTGAAGTTTACAGGGGATTTCTGGAAAGGAATTTCATGAACAAGTGGGTTAGAACAAGTGTTGTGGCTGGACCAACAGGAGTAATGACTAAGACTGAGAAGACAGATTTACTTAATATATATTAATCAGAACAGGTTAGCAGAAAAATGCCTGAACAAGAAAACACCCTGGAGAGACGGAGAAAATTCAGAATAACCTGTCTGGTCTGCTCCAGAGCCAAATGAGATGCTGATGTTTCTGTAACATTCTCCTTGCTCTGAGAAGATATTTGTAAAGCATTTTACACAAACAAGCCAATATGCAAGATCAAAAAGCAGAAGTTCAGCAGTGAACAGAGACACTTTTACAAATCATCTGCTAAGAGATGATAGCCTGAGCTGCCATTGATTTAGCTGTGAATTGAATAAATTGCCTGAAGGTCAAGGTGAAGAGCAAAGGGGACAAGAACAAAGCCTTAAGAAATAACCTCTTCCCTCCCCATTAGTGAAAGCAGAAATTGAAAATACAGCATCTCATAGAGGAGGAGAAGGGTGAAGGACCAAACACTTGGCCATTTAAAATGAGCCTATTATGATTTTTATTACAACTGTCAATGGCAACAGCTGTCTTTTCTATCCTCAGTAAAATCCCCACACCAAACATAGCCTGAACAGCTGAGCTCTTCCCAACCAGAGCATCTCCTGGAGGCACTCTGCAGCCTCAGAATGTGGCATCTCCCCTCCCTCTGCCTAGTTATAGTGTGTTATTAGTAATCCCACTATTACTAATCCCATGTAGAGAGCACAACAACAGCAGCTCAGAGGCTGATAAAAGGAGATAACACACATCCCCTCAAACACAGCATCATTTTCTCAGGGATTTGTGCTTATTTACTGGTATCCTCATGCTGCTCAGGAGTCAGCTGCATCTGCTGGGGACTGCAGATCTGACCTCTGAGCTGAAGCCTGTCTATCGATCCTTGCAAGCTTTTACATTTAAATAAACACGGTGTAGAAGTGTTCTTCCATCTGCTAATTACTGGGCAGAGACAGAGAGCTATGCTGAGCAAAGGCACATTATCCTGTCCACACAGGATGGCAGTTGTCACCACCACTCCAGGTTTTCTACTGATAATAAATTGTACTAATGCAAGGAATCATGCCAATCCCAGATATGCAAACCAGCCTCTTACAGGTCTAGTAAATTCCTACAGCCAAATGGAAATACACACATACACACTCCCTCTCTCAAAATACCAACAAAAAAAGTGTATGGGGAATCTGCACTCACAAAAAATTTTTTTGACAAGCTGCAAAATTATAATTGCATAGAAAAATAGGACATGATTAACTGCTGCATATTCTAAATTCCTTTGGGACACTGAAATAAAACCAATGAGATATACACATGAACATGGAACTCTACCATGGCAGAGAGCAATAAATTCCCTACCAGCAAAAAATTAAGCTCACATTTTAACAATCCTGCCAGAAATAAAGTACAAAGAATATTCCTTCTGCGCAGTAAAAAAACCCAAGCAAACAAAAAAGTTGAAAGAAACACTGAAAGCACAGATACTGAAGAAAATTCTTAGAGCAGCCTGCTACAGGCAAGAAACAAGTGCCCATGTAAACAGAAAAGGCCAGTAAAAATGTGTATATTGACAATACTTCCTGAATTAGGGAAAATTATGCCTTGAGTTAGTGGCCTGCTGCCACCCAGATCCCATCAACTTAGCAGCAAAAAAAGGAAGCTGGCTTGATATGAGATGCTGTTCTCATTTATGATATGCTGCTATCAGTACCAAAGTTAATAAAAATGAGCTATGGATGATGAGATTCAATTTTGCTTATGTGGCACCCAAACTGTGCCAGGTTCATTCTAATGTACAGATGAAGATATTTCCTGTCTCCATCAGCACACAATCCAGAAATTCCATGTCCAATGGGGGCAAAAACACATGGGACTATGTGGTTTGTCCTGCACATGGCATGAAGATGCTCCAAGGAAACACACCAGGGCTTTAGGGGCTGCAGCAGAAGGACCTGGGTAATCCTGTGTCAGGTTTGCTGACCCTCAGGGGTTGTCTCAAACACCCTATGAGATTTCAAGAGGCACCACATGCACTTGCACATCTGTGCTTATGCAGCAGAATTCTGCCCAGAATACTGATTAAACCATGTACACATGGGTTAAATTTAAATTTCTAGAGCAGATTGAAATAAATTTGACAGCAGCCACTCTCCTTTTTCCTTCCAACCAAAATAAATTGGGAATCAAATTCCCCTTCTGGTAGCAGCACCTAAGGAAGCCCAGGTGATGAGAAGGTTTCAGAGGTTACAACAAAGACTCCCAGCTGAGACTGCCCCTGCCCAGCTCTTAGGATGCTGCAGCCAGAGTTAAGCATGGCCTCGTTCTTCAGGCACTTTCTCAGCTGAACCAGCTCAGTCAGTGTTCAGCAAGGATGTGGGGGGCAGGGGCTATATCTGATTTTTACTGTATGAAGCTGCTTCTGGGGGCTCTTTGGTTTGGTTTTAAGTAAGAATCATCTTGAGAAGATGAGAAACACACAAGAAGAGCTGTGAAGAATCTTTACCCCTGCATCAGAGCGATGCCTCCAAGTGCACTCCCAAGCTCAGGGCCCTGCAAGGTGCAGGAGGAACAGCAAGAGACACCACTTCCCTTCCAGGAATTCTCTGGTTCCTCGCCAAGACAAGTCATAACCCACAAGGAAGACAGGACAAGCTGGAGACTAAACATGCAGAAGGGGTAAAGAGGCATTGGGAGGGAGAGGAAGCATTAAGGTGAACAGCACCTAACAAAAGAATAAGATAAATACCAAGAAGAAGAGCTCATAGTAGTAAGCACTCAAATCTATTTCTGATCCTATTCAAAGAATGACAAATATTCTCAAGGGAAATAACAGTTCCTGGCACCACACCCACACATCATTATGCTGAAGCTTTTACATTTTCTCACTGCTCATATTAATTCAAGTTCTAAAGAAACACAATCTGGAAAATTCAAAACACAAGTTGGAAGATTCTGGCCCTATTTGTGCTCCTGCAGCCCAGCCAGTTCTCAAATGCCAAAAGACAAGAAAAGACCACCAACCTGACTGAATAGAGAGCTCTGGCTGGGATCCAGGGTAAAAAGGAAAGCTTATGACCTTTGGAAGTTGAGGCAGGCAACTCAGGATGTATGCAAGGATATCAGGAGGTTATGCAGGGAGAAAATTAGAGGGGCCAAAGCCCAGCTTGAACTTAATCATGCTACTGCCATACCATAATAGATAGTAAAAAAAAAAAGTTTCTATAAATACATACTACAAATGTATGGTATTCCACAAATACCACTCTAAATGGACAGACTATAAAGAACATTAAATAAAACAGAGTACCTCAACTGTAAATAAATATTGGACTGCTACACATAAACATAACAGCATTTTGTAGTACTGTTTTAAACTACAGCATTGACAATAACAATAAAACATCCTGTGGCTAAGGAACCATCTAATATCAGTGGCATCCTTTGGTAGCAAGCCAGACAGGTTGCAAAAGCTTTGTTTGCAATAACCAGGCAGGAACCACTTGTACCACAAACTGACCCATGAGCCCAGCCTATTTCACAGATCACAGGACACCAGGATTTTTTGGTTATCACATCTCACATCAGCCTGCTGAAGTGCAGCCTTTCCTAAAGCAGTGACTGAGGACAGCAAGACCCAGCTCTGTCTACAGCACCTCAACTTCCCATGCATCAAAGCCTCCTTTCCACACAAAAACTGAGCACTCCACCTTTGACCAGCGCCTCCCTTAAGTGGGAGGCATCACTTTGATCAGTGCTGTGCCCTCTTTACATGGGGATATGAGAAGAAAAATGAAAGACAGGAAAGCTCAGTTCCTTGACCTGCCACAGATACCCTGACCAAAATGAGGCCCATGAGTCCCATGGCAAGCAGGGCTTCTTCCCCAGCTCATCTCCACCAACCACTCCCCTAAACACAGCAGTGTAATCTACAGAACCAGGTCACACAATATTTAAGTGTTTACCATTGTATTTCACTGAGATGGAAGCATCTCCAGTAAAAAGTGTGTAAGAGCACAGCCAAGGGAAAATTCAGAATGGATATAGCAAAAGCCATTGCTCCAAACCCCAAAATCATTAACATAAGCAGAAAGGTGTATAGCACTGTTTCATCAGTGCTCCATCTGCACAGAAGCAGCAGTGCTTGTCTCTAGTTCCATCTATTCTCTACATTTGAAAGACAGAAGCAAATTTCTAGTCTAAAGAAAGAAAAATATTCTTGCTTCATAAAGAGGGTAGAAGGAAGTTAATGCTGCAAACCAGTATGAATTAAATTGAATCTTATACCCTGGCACTTGCATGTAAATAAATCTAACTTTATTATGGCTCTTGTGTTAGCACCCAGTCTCTGAATACTTCATCATGGATGAAAATGGAAACAACTTAAAAATCTCATGCACAGGATAATAAGGCTTTGCAATCTACCCAAAGAATACATACTCACAGATTTACACTTCTTGTTGAAAAACTGGATACAAAGCTGGAACAACTTAGAATTAAGGCTCAACTTTTAAGAAGGAAACAAAATCCTCATTCTTACTGGGCTTTTGGGTTTAGCTTTTTTGTTTGTTTAAAGATAGAACTACACTCAGGAATCTGAATTCTTAATACAGCTATTTACTGATCTAAATTTCTCTATCATCTCTTTCCCTCCAAAATTATGTTGAAGTAGTCTGTGGAGATCCAAAAGCACAACTACAGTAATTGCACATTGGATGAGACAGAACTTCCTTGCTTTCTCTCTCTTGCTAGGCAGAGTTCCTTCTCAGGTGGGTCAGTTTTTCTTCACTGATCTACAAAATAAAGCTTCCCATTTTACATCACATTGAAAATAAGAGCAAAACATGCAGAAAGAAATTCAAAATTAGGTTCTGGATGTCTTTTTGCAGAAATTAACTATAATGAAACTATTCTTAAAATAATTCAAAAGTCAAGGCGTGCTTTTTTTTCTTCCTATCACACAGGCAGAGTCCAAGATAAACATGATATCCAGTCTGCACACAAGATATTGGGGGGATTTTTTGTTTGGTTTTCCCCTACAGTCTTCTTCCCATGCAGACACTGCTCATTCTATCACCTTAAAAATCTGTGCATATGCTGTCAGTATCTTGGGAAGCAGAAAGATATTTCCAGCTCCACACTGAACAACTGCTTCTACAGTTAAATGGTCAGACTTTTCAAGCATACTCCCCCTCACTTTTAATCATTTTTGCTTTGGGGAAGCCACCCAAAGTTGTAAGCACATTCCCAGCTGTGCTAATATATTCCATGTGGAAGCCCACACTGCCCAAGTTCATTCTCAGTGGTACAAGCACTGGCTGCACCAGAGCTCAGTGCAAATTCCTGCACATTCTGCAATCCAGATTTCAGTGCAGTAAAACTGCAGCCTCTTCAAAAGGCTGCAGGATTCGCAGGACATTCGTAGAGCAGTCCCTGAATTTTTCACAAAGCATCTCTATTAAGATTGCAATGCTTTTGTATTTTTGGAGACCTAACACAGCTCTTGATTCCAGCTTAAGCAGCAGCTCAAGAACCGAAAGAAAATGACGCATTTTTTTAAAAGTGAGAAATGTGTTGCTGCTGGCACTTATCTGGAATCTCTGCTCGGTGCTGGCTTTGGCCAACGCCAACTGAGATTCCAGATGGGCTGCTGAGTGTTTTTGGTTTTTAAAAAACATGGCAGCCAATGCACCCATCTGGCTGCATATAGAAGTGATGCAGGAGAAGAGATCAAGCTCTACCACTGTAATTGAGGCTGATAAATCAGGCACTAAAATTGTGCACAGCAGGGAAAAAATATAAATGTATATACAGAGAGAAGAGCAAGCACAATTTGTCTGCATCATTAGGGTAAATGTTACCATTGAGTGACTGCCACCATGCTCCACACACAAAGAAACTTTAGACTGCTGAATCCCTGTGAACTTTTAAAATGCTGGTTCTGGTATTTCAATATAGTTTACAGCAAAGAGTAGAAGCTTAAATGTGCAAACTTGCCACACGAATAAAAAGCAAAGAGCAAATAACAAAGAGCAAAGCAGCAAGAGGAACAGGTTCCAAAATTTGCGCTCCAAGGGAAGTCAGAGGTCAAATTACCTCGGCACCTTGCATTATTTTCAATGGTTAGAAGTTAATAAAAGGTTATATATTTTTGTTTTGAGACAGCTTACACTTGCTTGCAGCAGTAAGTACTTTGAAAAATCACACAATAGTAGAAAGCCCAGCAAGGCTAGCCAAAAGTGTGTGAACTGAATGGCACAACAGATGAAAGCAAAGACTTCAAATTATTCAGCTTTGCACTGCAGCAATTCTCATGTGTGGCCAAATACTTCTCACACGTGGCCACAAAAACAAAAAAGGATGGAGCATATTCTGTCATTAATACAGGCTGTATGTACTCTCTATTGCAAATGTCACTGATCTCTGACCTTCAGTTTTGACACTTGATATCTGAGGGATGTGAAGTTAAGCCTGTTGTTAGGTTTAACAGGAAAACTTCTATTCTCAGTTGCAAATGTCAGAACTGTTATTTTTCAGAGAACTGTGTTAAAAAAAAACCCCAAAGCACACTTTGGTTCTGTTATTTTTATTAGTTTAACATCAAGAGGCACAATTTTAAATCTCTTCTCACTTAACACTGATTTAGTTACTTCAACTTCAGCAGAGTAATTTCTAATTTACAGTGGCAGGGGCAGGAGGGAAGTGAGAATGACAGAACTCTGGGGATGAGCACTGCCTGAGCACACTCTTGGAGAGGTCTCTGGGCCCCAGCTCACCGTCAAGGTAGGTGAACACTCCAGTGTCACATTCCCCCAGCTGCCATGCTGTCACACTGCCGGGTGACAGCCTAAATTATGTGGGGCTTGCTCGCTCTCTCTTTTCCTTGAACAGCTCACTGCAGCATCGACAGAATAAAAAGAAGTCATGGCAACCAAGACATGGAAGGGAAAAAGCCCAGGCATACAGAAAGCAGTGGGCATTGTGCCATGCAGGATGCTGGAGCCAGGATTTCATGCATTGTCTCATCCTATTAATATTAAAGTAATAATGAGCATAGATTTACCCGAAAGGACATCTCATTCAAGCTCTTGGATCACTGGCATCTTCTGAACAGTCAGCCAGATGTTCCCAGAAGCACATCCTTTGCATCATGAAGAACAGAACCATTTCATGCAGCACCCATTGAAGCATTAACATAGGGATGTTCTGGCCATAGTTTTAACAAGGATCAGATGGGTTTGGCTCGCTAAAATGGCAGCAGCTCCCTTGGAGGCTTCATGTGCAGCAGCACAGAGGAGATTGGTGTCTGTCAGTAGAGACTCCTCCTTCTTTACAGACTTTCACAAAGAAATAAAGCAAATTCTCTTGTCCATTGAAGGCAACAACAAAAACTCCTCTTTATGTTATAGCTTCCACCTCACACTTAATGACTAAAAATAATATACTGCTTTCCTAGAACCACTGACATTAGAAGTTAAACAAATGCTTGAGTGAGAAGGAAAAGTGACAGTATGATCAACCCCAGCTGGGAATCCTGCTTCATCACTCAGGGGCTTTTGTTTGCTGTTTCAAATACGGAAACAACAATTACCAGCCCAGACTCTGCTCAGCTGTACCTGCCTCACTCTAGAGCTCAGGAAAGCACTAAGAGGCCAGGACTTATGGTAGTTGTTGAACAGAGCTTTTGTCTTTTTTTCCCCCCTTTCTTTTAAACAGTATTGCTTGCTAACTAGGGTTCAAGATCACTAAATATAGACTGTAGCTGTATAAAAAAAAGACAAAGCAATGTTGAGTCTGCTGTCATTCTGACAGCTGCAAACCTCCTGCTCAGTTCGGACTGTCAGACCCAGAAGTGTGGCAGCAGCAGTGTTTAAGTTACTTTAGCAGCCTTTGCAGTGCTCCAGGCAAAGAGACAACATGGGAATCTGCTGCACCCAGCCAGTTAATTTTTTCTATGTAAATAATATGTTAATAATACTTTATCTTCTGCTAGGTCAGGGCACTAACACTCTATTGTAGGTAGACATTATCTCTAGGAATTTCAGCAGATCTTTGTAAAACATATTTCAGTATCAATATTTATCCAAGAAGAAAATTGAATCTATCTGGCATCTGCCTGCCTTCTCCACTCCAAGGTCACAAATGGAGATGCAGGGTTTGTTTTAATTGATTTTTAAGTTGCAGTAAGCCTTAGCTGCTCCTTTGTAAAGCTGCCAGGCAATGAACAGCAGTTCAAAGGTGAACAAGTAACTTTAAATGAAACTGGTCCAGAAATAATGGACTTCTGCCCCAAATAATTCCTTTTACTGCAAGAGCATAGTATTGTTAATAGAACATAGCTAAAGGTTTCTTCTCCACAGAGCTCACCCAAGAAATCTGCTGGCATCAGGAACTCCCTGCAGCGGCAGCAAACAGCTTTGCTGGTTCTACATGAAACCAAACCAGTGAAAAATGTGATGAGGATGAGATACCTGCTCACCTCCCTGGTGTGTGTGGCAGGAGGAGGAGGACAGGGACTTCGTGAAGGAAAAAACATGCTGCTATTATCTGTGATCACCTTGTACCACTCAAAACACTACATTCACATGAGTGACACTGGTAGGATTTTGTATCACATGAAAGAAGTGCAATTACCTTTGCAAATATGTCTTAAAAGCCCAAGAATAAAAAAAACCCCAAAACACAACATATTTGAGGCCTTTATCTATGTAGGCTTAAATGTTATTAATGCACAGAGTCTGACTCAGTTTTGAGAATCTGGAAGTCCTGGACTTTCCTTGGAAGAAGAACCCAGTTTTCACCTGATCTGAATGTATATACATACATGCAAAACTTCATGAAGTCTTGTTTTTAAGTACATTAACAAGGTTTATTTCTAGGGCTCAGACATAAGGGCATTGATTTAATTTTCATTACACAGCACTGCTACTAAAACCTAAAATTAAAGACTAGAGAAGAAAAACACATTTCTCCACCATATCCTGCAAATTTTAGAAGTATATAAATACATGAAAAGTGATCAAATGTATTAACAGTTGGTGGACTACTCAGGCTTTCAATAGAGCTCAATTTAGCAGTGTTTGTACAGATTGAAGGCTGAAGAGCCAGAGGCAAAGCAGGCACATATTAGACATCTAGGTCAACATTAGCCTGATAGCAGGCCATTTCACTGAGAGAAGAAATAAAAATAAGGAGAACGGTTTCAAAGGCAAGATCTAGCAGTATCTAGTCCCTGCACTTAAAAAGAACAAAATCTAGCTGAAATGTGTAAGTGCATAAAACTCATCCACCGGATATATAGAAAAGACAAGACTTAACACACATCAAGTCCTTTATGTGATTTCTCTCCAGCTCAGCCTACTTAAGTCATGTATTAAACCATTCATTCACAATTACCAGGACACTCCCACATGAAGGGGACCTATGGACATGTTAAAACCATCAGCTTTGCAGCTTTTGCTCACAGGAAAAGAATTTATTTGTGCGCACACACACACAAAACCTGAACAATTAGAGCTACCAAAATCACTTATAAATTCTGCTATTCATCATCTCAAATGTTACATTTGGGAGCTGGGGGAGGAAGGAGCCTACAACCAGTCAGATTTAATCATAACATCTGCCAAGAACTCCCAACCTTCGATTTCATTCCAACAAGAAGTAACCTTTAAGAAGAACACGCAAAAAAAAGCTGCACTCTGTTCAACAAAACCCACTTGAAATATTTAATGTCAAAGCACTGATAAGTTAAAGAGAAAACGTCGGGATGTTTCAGGAGCTGCATAAGGCAGCTGAAGCAAGTTGGAGATTTACAGTGTCTGCCCAGAGCTGAGGGATGCAGCATTAAAGAGGCTCAATCCAATGTGCTCCTTAAGCCCAAGCAAGCTTTGATTTATATTAATTCCTTCTGATTTTAAAGATTCTGTGTCCATTTAACATCGTCTCAGTTCAGTGGGGAGACACAAGCTGCTTGGAGGATGCCATGGTGTGGACAGCTATGCTCAGCCCATGTAGAACCTGTCAGTAACTCAGCCCATAGGTTGGGTGGTATCAAGTAAATGAAGGAAGGGGCAGGAAGGACTGAGTCCAGCAGCACAGGACACGGTGACGCAGGTGGCTCTGGCCCCTGGCTGCACCCCTTGCGCTGACTCTTATCACCCGCTTTCCCAGCCCCACCCTGCAGCCGGGGGGGGGAAAAAAAAATAAAAACCAAAATAAAAGAGTTCTGCACTTTGGATTGTTCATGGAGAAAAGGGGAGGAAATGGGTTTAAAATTACAGAGGAAGGAAAGGTCTGCAGACCGAGAAGAATATTTCTTTTTCACTTCCAAAAACCACACAAAGCTGAAAGCATACAGTTCAAAAGAGTTGTAACAGCTTGAGCCCTTCAGGCTTCCTTGCACCCCACTGGAAAAGGACATTCCTTTAACCAAAGCCTTTAACAACGAAACACCTCCATCAAGCAGTCAAATTTCCATTGGCAATATATCAGAATACACTGCAAATATGAATTAACAGAACAAGAAAACCCAATGCAGTAACTCAGGTGGCAATACAAAGTTAGCTCACAACAGACAAGGTCCCCTGCAGCCACCAGCAGGTTAAAGGTCAAACATTCTCATGGAAATGTAATGCCACTTCCATTTGGAGGCTGATGGAGAACACCTAACAAAGCTACTCCAGAATCTCCAAATGATTTCACGAGGTTTTTTTCCTCCCACCATCACCACGTTATATTTCCAGTTTAATTCTGTTTCAGCAATATGCTTCACAGACTAAGACATTACACTTAACATTTGACACTAATGTGTTCTAACAAAGTTGACGCATTAAAAAGATTACACATTTACAGATTACTGAACAGGTTCCTCCTGGATGGCTGCCGAAAAAACCCTGCAAATGTTCTGGCTCCAGGCTCTCTGGGTTACACCCAGCATTCATCTTGCTGGGTTGCTGTAATCGGTTTGCATGCCACCAAAGGATCTGAAGCAACCGGGCTGCTTTCCCTAGAGCCAGGCAGAGCAAAAGAACCTGAATAAATTAAAAAGAAGGTTAAACATCAGCTAATTCTTCTCATAACACATTGCTGTTTATTCTGGTGCTTTGTCAATTTAGCAATCCAGCAAAACCATATACATGGCTGTTATCTTGTATGTGCAAGCAAGAGATTATTAGGAGGGAAAGGAATTTAAATTGTCTGTAGTAACAAACCTGGAACATTCAAAAAGAAGAGAGAAAGGAAAAAAGGAGAAAAGTTACCACATAAATCGGGGTTGCAAAACTGAAATAAACGTTTTATGTTTGCTTAGTTTATTTTCAAGCAGCAGAAATTCACATGTTCCAAAAACCATTTAACTTCCAGGGATTTAAGTATTGGAAATGCAAGGAGAGAAAATCCATCCAGCAGGAGGGTTGGCACATTTGCCTCCTAGGCTGCTGAAGGAACAGTGTCAGAGCTAAGGACAGGACAGCAATTCTGAAACAAGTTAATAATATACACATAAGAACTTTCCTGAGGGCTTTCTGCATTTCTATATTTGCCAAACTTTCAATGTTAATTTGAACTTCTACTTCCCTTGGGGGGAAACAGGAGTTTTGAACTTAAGTCTTTAATCACTTCACAATACAACCACGTGTTCCACCAAGAAGTGTTTCAACTCCTGTATAGGGCAGGGGGGAAGTACTGCTTTGTGTCTTTGAGAAAGAATTATGAAATAGTTAAACTCACACACACCCTTCCTGCCTCTCTGGGAAAGGAAGAGTGCATTTATTTATGTATTCCATTCAGAAAGCTATATTTGAAAGCTATTTTAAGGCTGCAGACTGAAACGTTCAAGAGGCAACATTAAAGCAATCTGGACAAAAGGGGCTTTTGAGCCTGCTGTATCTATATGGCACCATAGTCTTTAGAAGAATTCTACATATATTTAAAGGATTCATGCCAGAATTAGTGCAAAAGTGGAACAGGAGCACTGAAGAATGCACCACTACAACCTAAACGACCTATGAGTTTTACATCTGAAGAAAAATGTTCTAGCAGGGCAATCCAATGCTGTTTCAAGTTGTGCTGCAATTTAGAAAGCTCCTTCTTGACAGACCTCGTGTTACTGCTTCTTTTCAATTAATTTTTATGACCTTTTCAGTTGAATTTTGACATACACACAAAGTGCTTGAAAAGAAGAAATTTCTAACAGCACTATCAGGAGGCATGAAGCAGGAACTTAAATCCTTGGTGTTTGATGCAAATGTCATCAATGGGATAATGATTCCTTTACACAATCTGCTGCAATGAATCGCTTTCTTCAAACAGTGAATATTTCTTTTAACGGTACATTGACTGATCTTGGCAAATCCGATGATCCTCAGTAACCAAGTGATTTTGTTTTGGTTATAAAAATGCAACAAGTTTCCAATCTGACAATTTACATGCCTTTGGTGCTACTTTCAGTTCACAAAAATACTCCAAATCTTCCTTTCCCCTTCCCTCATTCATTCCACCACTACCTTTGTCCTGCATCCTTCTATTTTCAGCACATTGCATCAACCAAATTAAAGGAAGTGTAGAGAGCTAAAGCTGCTAATCACCTGCTTGTACTATTGATCAGCAGCTCTTATGACCCATTACAGCAGAGTGAGAAACAACCACAGAAATTTAACTGCATGCTACATTTAGACTTTTGGAAGTAGACGTCCTCCCACACCTCTCCATTAGTTAATCCCCTCCACACTTTTAGCACAGCAGTTTGAACAATTGAGCCCCACACCAGACTGGAACAGAAACATCTGGAAAAAAAAAAAAAGTTGCATTTCTTAAAATATACACTTTTTTAAAAAATAGTGTCAAAAAGCAGCAAATATATTTTTACCCAGATTCTCAGAAATGCTATTCTACACTAAGCAAAGACTTGTCAAATTGGTACCCAAAAGAAGATATAATGCCCTAGGAGGGGACATTTAAAATGAAACTATTTACAGAGCCTCAACTGCAGAAGTCACATTGTACCTCAGCTATCAGGTAGTTGAAAGCAAATATTTTATCAATGAGGAACAGACTACATGCATTTGTTTCCTTGAACTCATTACCCTGCCTGTGAAAGAATGCAACAAAATTCAACCAGTTAATTTTAAAAAAACCAAACAAACATTTGCTGTATCTCACCTTTCTCTCTCCTCCAGCAATGACAAAAAATGTTGTTTTACATAAAGCAGACAGAGTACCACCACATGATATCAACATCAAACAAAGCAGTGACCTGACAACAAGAGACAGAAGTCATTTCACAAACCATTAAATAATTAAAGCTGTGTCCAAAGGATTCTTGTAACCACATGGTTTGACAGGTTTCAGGAAGCAGGACTCGATATTTCACTGCATATTCAAAACCAAGCTCGTGTGCTTTACAAGGTCTCTGCACTCCTGTGAACCTTGTCCATTATAAATATGGGCTCAAAATATATTCTCACTTTGAGATAACTTACACAGTTGACTATTTGCAGGGCAAACGAATGCAATCAAACACCAAAGCTTCAAGGAGATTAGAGAGCTGCCAAGGTCTGAACTATATCAACAGCTTGAAGTCAGCTCATTCAATAAAGCTTTGACATTATTATGCTGGCAAAACAAACAAACCCATGGTGCTCGCACTGGCCCGGGCTTCCTCTAGCACTGACTCTTTCTACTGATGGACAGGAGAAAAGGCACCTGTTAATCCCCTTTTGTAGGGAAAGAATCTGATCCTGCTGCCCCAGGAACATCACAAGAGGGCTGCTGGGCCAGCACCTCACATCACAACCCAGCAGGGATACACAGACTAAGTGTTCCTGCTTTATTTCAAACAGAATTTGCCCCATTTTAGCTATTGCTCCCTTCCTACCCTGCCTTCTTTTCCAAATTCTCAAATGGAAATATATCAGGTGTCTCACAGAAATCAGACAGTATCACATCAGTGTTTCAGTCAAATGTGCAGCTCCATAGCAGGAAGCCTGACTGGGTCCCATAGAACAGCGGTGGTCTGCAGGAATTACATTACTGCCTTCTATTCACACTATTTATTGATTACCACATTCACTTTTCCTTATTTTGCCTGAAATGGATCTCAGGCCATAACTATCATCCATATTCCACGCACCTGAAAGCAAGGATTGTTCTCTAATCACCTCCTGTTTCTCAGTGTCTTAAAATGTACTGGAGAAAAGTCATGTCATTATTTTTGCAATATGGAAACACAGCAGCTGCTTCCCCTCTTACTACACAACAGACATTCATTTAGGATCATATAGATGAATGAATATTGGCAAATTTACCATTCTTGCTCATAACATTTCATATTTGGTTTGTCTCAATGAATTCAAAATATTTCTTCTTATTAAATGTGAATCAGTTGTCCAGTTCCTGACAGTTAACTTCTTAACTGACAATTACCTTCCCTTATGATAGTTTTACTGCTGCTGCCTTGTTTGTATCTTTTTCCTGTAAGTTTCCCTTTTTTATTTATGCTTTCTATTCCCTTTAACCAGCAAATTTCTTTTGAAAAAAACATACATTCATGTTCCTCTGGAAAGAATGCTTGATTTTGAAGGGTGTACAACAAGGCATTTGAAATGGTTTCCCTCTATTTCTGTTTGCATTTAGTTTCTTCCCAGTCACCAAATACTTCATGGCTCTTTGAGTGTAGAAATAACAATCCTTCCGAAGCCTTTGTGCACTACTGTGTGCATGTGTGTATACAATCACACACACAACATCTCTAAAGTGGGTTAACATTTTATTTGTACATAAACTTTGCTGGCTTCAAGCTCATGAGACTTGAAATTCATAAACACAAGTGGAGGTGCTCTTGCCTAATCTCTTTTCAAAGTTGAGAGTTTCATCTCCAGCAGATTTGCAAGTGGCTGGAAAAATCTGCATTCTCCCTCCTCCTCCAGACTTCATAGATCTTGTCTCCTTAGTTTTGGTGCCCAAGCACTAAAAGAAAGAAACCAGGCCTTGGAGTACCTGTGTTCTCAAATGTTACACAGCACACAAGGATTGATGTGCAGCAGTCAGTGATTAGAAATGCAGCATTTCCAAGCAAACCTAAACTGCCCAGGTTCCATTTTCATTCAGTGTCTCTTGGCTTATTATTTCTATTTGCAAGAATCTGCTTACTAAAGTGCTGAGGATTTATGCATTGATGACTAAGAAACTTTCCAGAGTTATTAGAGGAAAACTGCAGGCAGAGACAGCAAAGTTGGGAGCTGGTGGCATTTTGACCCTCTAGAACATAAAAGCAATATATTGAACAGCTTGTATTCTCCACAGCCTGTAACAAGTCATTTTACCTACTGTGTGGAGAACACTTTCATTCTTGGGAGAAGGCAGAATCTCCATTTCTATAGCTCATTAGTAACCAATTTCCATAGTTCATTAGTAAGCAAAAGGAATGTAAACCGACACCTTGAAAAATTGTCCTGTGCTTAGTAATAAACTGCTATTCTTTCCCAGGTTAAGGCAAATATGCACAGTACGTACGCTTCAGATTTGCATTTCATGAATTTAACACCAGTGTGGCAGAACAAAAATAGAATAGCTTTATTCATCCGTGGAAGATAATAGACTAAGTTCTACCCTTCCCTAGAAAACCAACCACTTCCCTATCAGATTTTGGACATTTTAAGCACTTGGGAACTCACAAAATTGAAATTCTTTCCTCTGGAAACTATAGAGCCTAGCAAAACACATAACCTACTTAGCACATCATACTTTAAAAAAACCTTTCATTAGAGTTCTCTGAGCAATTGCTAGGACAAGTAGATTAAACCTTTGAGCCTTCCTGTGAAAAACATAAGTGTAGGAAAGAAATTTTGGGGTAATAATAGTGCTGGGCATGACTATTATATTATCTCCTATGGACCATAACCCCATAAGAAATTAAAATCAAAACAAACTGAAAACACCGTTTTTAAAATCCCACATGTTTATTTATTTCTTACAAACTTCCCTTCTCCATGTAACTATTTCAGGGTATATGGGGTCACAGAAACCCCTGGTGCAATTCTGTGGTATTTCAGCATCAGAGAACAGCAAGCATGTCCCCACTCAGTACAGCCAATACCTGCACACCCAGAGCAAGGCAGTGACTGAGGCAGTGAAACCAGGCACAACCACCCTGACCTCAGCAGGAATGTGCCTGTTTAGGCTGACAGTAAATTTGATCAAGGCTCTGTATTCCAAGAGCTCCTTATCTCAGCCTATCACCATGTCCATCTAGCAGCCACAGAGTCAGTTGCCCTCCGCTGTAGAAGAGCATATATAAATCCATTTGTCCCTTTGTTCTCTGCAAAGTACCCAAGCCAGCAGGATCATCACTGGTAGCAACACACCGAGCAATTCTGTCACTTTAAGGAAGTGATTCACAGCATATTGTGGTTTTGAATGCTCATCTGTACCAGCTGAACCAGACAGTTTTTCTTCTACCACTTCCTAGCAGTATTAATTATTATTTTAACATTTAAATAATAAATACTCATCTCGCCTTCACTTAGAAAAAAATATTTCTGCTTTTAATGCTCCTCTGAATCCTCAATCTTGTCTTCAAGAACATTATCTCTTCTATTAGGATGATGTGTGTGTGTATACGCACAAATAGTCATTCAATCATTCATTACAGTTCAGCTGACTGTTCCACAGGCACTCCAGAAAGGCCCAGAAACAGCTGGAATTTTCAGGTGAAGCTGTTTCCTGACACCATGATACAACACGGCCCATTTGATGAAGCGGCCAAAAAGCTGCAGTCCTTTACTTCTGTAGCACTGGTTAACACTGGAAATCTCACCGAGATCAATTTTAATCTGCCATTTATTGCTGCTTCAAAACTCTACATGCCTTCAAGAGAATCTACAGTAAACCCCTGCCCTTTCTATCTCCTTCATACCCGGGATCACAAAACTCATGTGTCACAGGCCTTAAGGAGATGCTGCTTTCCTGTAGACTCAGATTGCTTCCAAGCAGCTTTGCACACAAAGCTATCATTGCATTACATCACAGGCACCTTCAAACCTGCAGGATGAGGCAGCAATAATGCATACAAAACAGCTGGCAAACAGGGCTCGTTTCAGCAAGACATTTTGCAGATTCTCTTCAGAGGAAAACCTTTGTCTTCCTCTTAATGGATTGCTACCATAAATGTTTCATGAACATAATGTTTTATGTGGGTGCTAAGTAAGGAAAAGACAAAAAATGCTTGCTACTTCCAGTAAAACAACTGAAACCCTGGGCCACTGAATGAAAGCATTCAAAGCAAACATCTGCACATACGCTATAAAAAATACTCCCATTGATCAACCAAAACACTACTGGGCTACATTTGACAATTCCATCTTATGAATACCATACCAGCAAAAGATTTCATAACAGAGCTGCAGCAGTGTGAACCTCTACAAAACTGCAGGAGATAGGAGAGAAACCAACCTCACTCAGAACAAACCAGAGACTTCACAGGACCTGGACCCAAGGAAATTTGGATGCAATAATGCATCAATTTCCTTGCCTCTGAAAAGGACATTTGTGAAAGGACATTTGAGCTGTACATGCAGCAAATTGTAAGAGCAACAGATAGGCATTTTGCAAATTAAAAGGGAAACACCAAGCAATAAATCACCTACTTGGCTTCAGAAAAAAATTACTTACAGTTTTTGAAGAAAAAAACAAACCAACCACAGAAAACCAGTAATTTACTTGTTTAGTGAGAAACTTCTCACTTTCACCATTTTGGCTCCAATTCAATAACACATTTAAAGAATTCAAGAGTTAAGTTCATGTTTAAGCATGTTCCTGAGTTAAAGCCAAGAAATAAAAATGGGCTGTTGAGTCAATATAAAAAGAACACAGCATTAAACCAAAAGTAGGGATGGCTGCAACCTCAAACACCCAGCTGGGCACAGAGTATGAAAATTAAGAGTATGAAGTAGGAGTCTCTACTGCATTAGGTAAGAGATCCTGCTCCAAAGTCAACAGCACAATGGTTCTATCCACATTGTCCTGTCTGTGTCTTGAGCACAAAGCCAAAATGTCACAGGCTGGTTTTACCTGTGAGTTCTGATGGCCTCCATCAATGCCTGTGACTCTGCTGCTGCTGAAGGGACCCCACAAACCCTGGGTCAGCTGCACTGCCCAGCTGCTGGCACCTGGCCCTCCACAGCACTCACTGCACCAGGGTCAAACTGCAAAATTACTCTGGGGAGTCACCTCCGTCTGAGATTAATTTTGTCAAAGGTGCAAATTGATGCAAATCTTTCAACCTCACCCATTCTCTGATATCACAGTCTGGGTAGTTTCAGTCCTCTGCTTCAGAAATATGAATTACTTTATCATGGGAAGAAATCAGCCTGTTTAGCAGCCAATCCTAAATTATGAAAAACAACAACAACAACAAAAGCTGCTGTAATTCACAAAGGAAGGAGACAGGGAGAAGTGCTGTCCCTTAAAGCTATTTATAGTGCTGCAGTACTCCAGGCTCTGGAAAGGTTGCAGATGCTGACAGGGGAGCAGCCTCTGCCCCAAACTGTTCATCCAAATGGGAATGTCCAACCAACCCAGCCTGCTCCATTCTAAAACAAACCAGCAGCTTCCAAACACTGATATTCAAACAAATCAAACCCAACTCACAGCCCTCTGAGCCACCTGGCTCTTTCTGCCCTAAGCTTCTCAGGATAGCAAAGCCAATTAAAATAAACAGATTTATGATGCTCGCAGCCTTTTCTGCATTGGGACCATTCACAGAGTGCTTACCAAAAAAAAAAAAAAAAAAAATTTCAAAAAGTACAAAGGCAGTAATAAGGCCTGTAGCCAAAACAGCTGAAGTTACAGTGCAGGAAATACTTGAGGGATGCTGCTCACAATGGGAGATTTCCTGCAGCCCTGGCCAGCCCTGCTCTCCCCCAGCACAGCCCTGCAAGGACTCCCGAGCATTAAAGCCAAGCCCATGCTCACAAAGCTCCAGCTTTAACCAGTGGCACGATGAAAACAGGGGCAATATTAACTACAGGTAAATCAGAGCCCTGTTTTCCCCACATGCTCTCTCCTCTTGTGTTCTGCAGCTGGAGAGCAGATCCACAGAATGCCCTGCACTGGAAGGGACCCGCAGGGATCAGCAGAGTCCATCACATGGGTGTGTACACATGGGCCCTTGCATCTCAACCACTGGCTGTAATGATTTTAAATGGAAAAAAATTTATAAAAAGGGATATATTTATAAAGCCAGAAGCACTTTTTCCCATACTCCATAATTACTTCTATTCATACTTTTAAATTATACAACATTTAACAAGGACTATACTCTGGCTAAAATGGAAGGCAGTTTACAAGTGTGACGTTCACTGGTCTATAAAAAGAAGGAAAAAATAGAAACAAGATGAAAACAAAGCCAAAAATCCATCCACACGATTAAATTATCATTTTCCTGTCACCACCAGTTTATTCTGACCATATGAACACTGGCATGTCATTCTTCTGCTTTCACAGGAGGAAGACAGAGCTCCACTGAAATCAGAACAATACAGATGTTATCATAAGGCATATAAAACTACACCCAGGATAAAAACAAAAAATTCTGCAGTCCACTGGCAGCCTCAAATTCAGACTCTAGGCTGGTGGGGACTGTCACACAGGTACAGCTGACAGGAACACAGCAGCTAACCCAGCACTCCATGTAATGCACAGCAGTTTAATCACAGTTGGACTGGAAATTCTTCAGGGCCAGGTCTGTGCTTACCCAGACACGGTGCAAAGGCTCTCAGGCATTTGTTGTGCTACATAAAGCACTCACTAGCTTGATACTTCAAGTCCATACATAGCTAAGAATTATGTCAAAGTACGTTTTGCCTTTATTATTTCTTAGATCTCAAAGAGGCACTATCCCAAACCACTTTTCCCCTCTCAGTAAAATAAATCACAGCATCCCCTATTGAAGTCTGTGGGTACAGGCCTAAGCTCAGACTTTGCATACTCTTATTTGCCATTAGCTAGTTACTCCCACACACAGTGAACCTGGACTACTTTCATAGTCACCTGCATAAATGTTTTGTCAAACCACAAAATTGCAGAAAAAAATGAATGAATGACCATTACAAATCCATTTGGGCTACATCATTATCATTTCAGACTACAACCAAATCCCATTTTCCCTTTGCAAATTCAATTTCCATCAATAGCCCCATACATCAGTGGCTGCTCCTGTTTGTGGACTCATTTTTTACACAAAAAAAATTTGAAAGATTACTGCCAGTGTAAAATAGGCAAACTGCATTTTCAATTCCCTACACATGTGCTTCAGGGGAAAAAATAAGAAACACAAGGTAAGGGGAAGAAATGCAAATGACTGCACTGCTATCAGCAGTGTATTACCCTAGTGACATTAACATACTTCATATCTCTGGTTGCACACTTCAGATGGGGAAAAAAAGCCCAGTACATTGCCATTCAAGTAAATTCTTTTATCATTTTACTGAATATTAGTTTACTCTTTAGGTTTCTATTATATTTACCCAAAACCAGGGTATTTACCAAAAGCAGGGGTGTGTGTTGCTACATATGTAGGTTTTTATCTAATTTGGCAAATTTTCTCCCATGACCAACATGGATAAGAAGGTAGATTTCAGGTGTGTGACAAGGCAAAAAATCCAAACTTTAAAAAAACACTCCCACATCTTTAAAAGGATAGACAACTGCTTGGTGTGCCAAATCTCTTCCACCCATTCTGTGGAGCATCACAGAGCAATGCAGTCAGCAGGAGTCAAAACTCTAGACTTCTCAGAAAAAAAAATAAATGTACTCCATCGTTATTACAGCTACCAGTATCCAGCACATGAAGTAACTGGCACTGAATTTCAGCATCTGTGCTGCATGGATAATTCAGGCACGTTAGCTGACCGCTTCTGGTAAACACTCATTTCATTTGTGATGTGCTGCAATGCAACAGAACAGCTCTTGAGGGAATTAGAGCAGGCAGGTAGTTCCTGCCAATCATTTCAAGGGTCCATTCTCACACCAACAGACAGAAGATTCAGACACGATGCCAATTAGTGCTAATTGTTGTTTTCTGCAAGTCCCTCTGCAACCAAAGATGACAGAGACTTCATGCGTGCTTCTTAATGTAAGTGGCAACACTAATTCTGTTCACTTCAAAATCCCTTTTGAACGTAGAACTCTAAGCTTGATAAATAAGTTTACCAAGTTTTCAAATGGCACAAGCACCTCTCTTCTAGGGAATCTACTCAAGTATTTTTCTTTACCTCAGTGTCACAGCTACCTGAAGAGGAGATGGTTCTTCTGTAGGTTTTTGTGCTGCATTTCCCTAAACAGAAGGCTGTGAATCTTCAGAGACAAGAAGAAATGATGAAATACTCCCCTCTGGTGCTGCACATGGGGCCAAAGGACCTTCTCCAGCAGTGCTGCCCAGAACAGGCTGTGTGTGAAACACCCTTGGGACACAGCAGAGCAGCAGGGCTGCTCCAACACACACCTGGAGCTTCTCTGCCTCCAGCAGCATCTTCTTTCTCTGCCTGCCTGTACACAGGAGCTCTCTGGAGCTGTAGGAACCCTCCCACACACAGGGAGGATTTTGGATGTCAGGAGCTGCTCACTCAGGTTCTCCTTCCCTCCCTGGCAGGCAGGGATCTGCTCAGCTCCACCAAGAGCTGCCCACAGCTTCCTCCAGGGCCACCTCAGGTAATCACACTGAGCAAACAGAGCAACAAAATCTTGGGGAGTTCAATCCAGGTCAATGCTGTCATATTCATCAACGGGGAACTTTAAAGGTAAAGGTTACTGGGGACAAATACAACCTCAGTTTCTCCAGTGAAGCATCTGTACCATCTGTGAAATCCACACTGAAAGGTAATTATGGCTCAAAAGGACATTTTGGAAATAGTTTTTATACCTCAGTTTTATACCAACCCCACAAACATCAAAATCAGTCTGACAAGATTCCCCAATGTCCATCCACCCAGAGCCTTTCCAGCAACACATACAACTTAAGACCAAAATTGTGTTGGCTGCCAATATTTCATGCCTTAATCACTGTATGTTTAAATATACACATCTACAGAACAAATGCCATGTCCACAGACCACAAGCCTTAAAGAAAAAAAAAAAAAAACAAAATAGAAAAATGTTAACAATTAATTAAACCAGTTCTCATTACCTCAATTTCCATCTGCAATTATAATCATTTCCCATTTAAAATATCTACCACATTTTATTCTTAATTAAAAATTACATCCTTGCAATGAAGTGCAATATGAATTAACAATTCAAATGTTATCTATGCAAATTCGTTAGTCCTTTGATTTTTTCCCCCATTTATGCAAAGTCATGTATAGGTTTATTTTTATTAAGCTTGTATAACTTCACTCAACGTCTTCTGCTGTGAACTCTACACATATTTCAATCCAAGGACGCAGAAGTAAGTTGTAAATTACACAATTTCTTTTCAAGTCTCATACCATTCATTTAAGAATCAATACATATGTGAAGAGGTGTCTTTCCTAAATAATTAGGGAAAAAAGCCCTGTAATTTTAAGATTCAAAGGCATGTTAAGTTTCCAGTGGTTTTGACAACAGCCATTTCTTCAGGCCCTGCTGTGAGAATTGGAGAAATTACTGTAAGACAACAAAACCCCATCTCTAAATTAGCTTTGCCTGCACTCAGAGTTCAGTGAGTCAACTCCTCAACACGACTCTCTGCCCTCAACTCTCCCACAGGCATCTCTTATCCAATTTGGTTTTATCTCCCTCAGCAATGTTTTGAACTTTTACCCCAGATTTAAAATTTCTTCCTGCTTCATCAGCCAAGAGCAAACTCAGACTCTCCAAGTGAACAAGCCCAACACAAAGCATTAATGCCTTAAAACGTGAGTGGTTTGCCTACAGTAAAGTAGCACCAGAATGGTCACTTTTTTTCAAAGTCTACACCTTTCAGCACCCACTTTGTAATGAGAAAACCCAAGAGTTTAAAACCCATTCAATAAGAGTATCATTGGAATAATCCATCCAGGATTACACATGCATCCTGCCATCAGCAATCCCTCTCTAGCCCAAAGCTGCTCACACCCTGCTCCAGCAGAGAGCACACAGGAATGGCTCAAACTGTGCCCCACACACAAGCAAGGGGATTTCTCAGCAAGGATCAGCCAGCTCCAGGAAGATGCCTGAGACTCCATGTTCTGGCTCCCCTGCCAAGAGCAGGCATTCTGCAGCTGGGAGGAATTAAGGCATCACGCAGCAAGCTCTCCTCAGCTGTGTGGTGTAAACCGAGGTTATTCAGAATGGCAATTAGCTCTGTATGCTCAGGGAGGGAGCAGGCAAAGGTGGCCAGATGCTGCACAGATAAGATCCACACACAGATCATCATCACAGACCAGAAGATGAATTTTTCAAGGTCCAGAGGGCAGAGCAATGGCTTTAAACTGAGTATATACTTATGAGGCAATTAGATGTGTCAATGTGAGGCGCAAGAAAAATGCAGCAGATTGCAGCAAGATCTGCAGTTTACCAAATTACAAGGACAGATCTTGAAGTCAAATTACACAAACACAATTACACAAATTACACTGTAACCTTCAAAGGAAGAGGTCTTCATTGTATTCCAAAAGCCTCATTGTGTTTTATTAATAAATTCTGGCAGGACAAAGTTTGAAGTCATGCATTTATTTCGGTGGCTAGTTTAAAACCCCCTTTATTCAATGATCTTTTTCTGTCATAATCTCCTTATCTAATTTAAACAGAGTGCATTCTCTTGCTATGAGTGTAATTTTCATTTAAGTTGTTATAACTTGTGCACAAAGGAATATGTTAGTTCAGCTCACCGGCTAATACATTCTCCTGTGCTATACGTGAAAATCAGACTATTTATATATCCCAATATGAGAGTCACTTTTACAAAAAAGGCCAGATAGCATCAAGCCCCACACAGCACACCTGGGAGAAATCACAGGACATTTTTACACAAATACTTACTCTTTTTTCTTTCTTTCCCAATCTGCAAAGACTGCTTGAGATAAAAGCAACCAGAAAGAACTAAGTTCTGAAGGCAGTTCCCTGGCATTGTCTTCTCCCTCTCACTGTTTTAGAAGAAAGCACGTATGAAGTCTCTGTCTCCCCCTCCAATTATGTCATTTGTCCTCTGCTAACTCTTATCCATGTTAAAAAAAAACAACAAAAAACCCCCCTTCTATCCAAGATTCTAATTGGAGGAGCTTTAAATAGCTAATTTAACCTTGGGAGGATGTTCATTTGCACTGAGCATATCTCTCCAATCTATGAAACAGACAAACCCTTTCACCTGAGCATGCCATTCTTTAATTGTGGCAGCACAGTGAGATAATGCATTTCAAATAGTTGATCAACCCAGGGAGAATACAAATGCCCAAATATTTAACAGACAATGATGCCTTTTAAAATGAAAACTCAGGCTTGTGAAGATGGCTACTGCATGATCAACATCATCCCAATACCATCACACAGAGTCCAATTTATTTTACACACCACAAAGAACTGCTTTTTCAGAAACTAATCAGTAATTTGCAGCTGTATCATTTTTGATCTGTCTCAGCCACTGCATATCAGTTTACCAGCTCCCAGCCTCTCTCAGAAGAGGTTATCTGATTAAAGAGAAATGGAAAGACTACTGCTATTTGTCCTCTTTGAAAAATTCCACCAGCTCAGTATCAATGCTGATTTCATGATTATGAAACTCCAGAGCAAACCTGATTTATCCTGCAGCCAGCCTTAGAGAAGCTGAAAGGATGAAGGTGTAGCTGCAGCATCCCCTAGGTCAGACAACACTGAGGAGAGACTCCTCTATTTTGAAGTGTAGCATGGTCTGGTAAGACAGGTGCATCCAAAAGGAATTCAAGCCATTAAAGGAAAAAAAAAAGGATTCCCTGGAGAATACACATCTTCTCTTCTTCATTGTCCATGTACTCATACTCAGCACTGCAAGGCATTGGGAACTCTAAGGACATCTGCTGGCACAATAAACACTGCCCACAAAGATACCAGAGTCCCCCCAGGCACCTTGGATCCACTCAGTGCAATCTGCTGCTGTGCAGCACAAACCTCTCCTTGTCCCAAGCAGAGCAATCGTGCAGGCTGACACCTGCATTACAACTCCCAGGCCAAGGAGGCCTGGCTGCTCTCTCACTCTGTCTTTACACAGATTAAAGCACGAGGAACTCTGCCCATTTGATACCCAAACTGAGCTAAGCACAACGAGCTGCAGCACAGAAGATGAGCTCCTTTCCTTGCCACAAGAGTGAGAAGCCATCCTGGGTCAGTCAGCCTGGGCTGCAGTTACCTGGGTTTGCACCTGCTCATCCTTGTGCTGCACCACCAAATACTTTGCCAGCACCTGCTGAGCCAGAGGGAGGGAGGGAGGAAGCACAGCCACCTACCCAGAGCTTCTCATCCCAACACACAGCACACAGGAACATAAAGAGCCAGAACAGACTGTGTGTCATGAGCATACTGGGAAGAACATGGTCCAAATAGTTCAAGTCTAATTAAATTTAAATGCTTAAAAACAGGAGTGACTTTGGCCAATGGAGAGCAGAGGAGTCCAGTCTGCCAGTCACAGGTGTGATGTGTTCACACTGGCCTTCACTCCAAGGATGGGGCATCACACTCAGCTGTCCTGTAGCTGTCAGATCCAACCACAGAAATAAAAACTAGAGCAATTCAACCAGGTTCAACATCCAGGAACTGATGGAAATGCAGACTGTCTTCTGAGAAGTGCTGGTGACACACAAGCCAACTTAAGAAGGCATTTTTAGCATGTTTACTCAGCTTCATCATCTCAGACAACAGCCATAGCCCAGTCCATTGGTGCCATTCTCAGGGATTCGGGAACACCAGGGGACACTGAGGTCTGCAGGGGCAACACAGCCCATCACTCTTCAAGATCTGCATTTCTTCACAGTAAGGTTCAAACCACAACAACAGAAATTATCCTTTTTAAGGTCCTCCAATACAAAGTCTCCCATAATCATTGTAGGGTTCAGCCTTTTTTCCTCAAAATTATCGCCAGGTCCTTTCAATTTGTTTATGCTTGAGCAAATCACCTATGATCTGGTATATTATGCCATGCAATTTCCATATAATTGACACTTATAGAATTCTCCTACATTCCACAGTGAGAATTCTGGGCCTTACAAACACTTCTGGGATGGCACCAAACAGAGAGAAACTAGGGAAGGAGTGGCAAAGAAAAATACAGCTGAAGTTTAGACTAAAATACATTTTGAACTGATTTTTAGAACACAAATGTGTATTTTGCATAGTCTCTGTTTCCACTGTTTCTACTGCTTTTCCTTGAAACACTAAAGAAAATATAGAGTTGGCAAAATAGAGCCTAGACAGAAAAAGGGAGAAATCTGGCTGTGAACATGATTGTCCAAATAGCTTCACTGCTTTTCCTCATTGCAAAACACGTGTCCACAGGCATTAGTGTTGGAAAACAAGCAATCTCCACACATTTCCCTTCCATGACACGAGCTGCCCAAACTGATGAAGCAACATATAAACTATAAAACATCAATGCCACTGTAGCTTTCCAGGGAAGAAACTGCAATGAAATATCATCGTCCTCTATCAATGTACCCTGTGGTAGATAAGTTTTTTCTTGTCAACATTGCAATAAATCATTCACCAGTCAGATTTCATCTGGTGTTGCACCATCACACTCAAGGCAGAAATCTCCACTGCCTGAAGGGGGACTTTTTTCAAGACCAAACCCAATAGTCCTGCGTAACCAACCTGCTTCTATGTAATGCAGCCTTTCTGCACCACTTCAACCCTGGTGCAAAATTAACAGGTGTTACCAGTTTTTATTTGGACACTTGCAGTTTTGGCTTCAAAGTCAACAGAAAAGCAATAGCAAAAGACACTTCAGCCAGAGGAATCACAAGGCTTCAAAGGAATCACTGCCTTCAGTATCAGAGGGCTCCTGCCCTATAATGCAGCCTCATTACTTGGTTGGACAGGACTATTCTAAAAAAAAAAAAAAACCAACCAAAAAAAACCCCCAAAACCCAAACTGATTTTGTGATGGTGTCTCTAATCATGGATTCAGACACACATTATGAATCCCCAGGGAAAAGTCAGTTCTATTCTACTGCTACAATATCTGCTGAATAATTGTTCTATTCCACCTACTGCTTTACTAATGGAAGAACCTATTTGGGTATATAATTCCTAAGCTTAGTTATTATTATGCCAGTATTTAAAAGCAGTTGTATTCATAAATAAATAAATATATATATATAGCAACACATGGCAACTTAGGACCTCAGGAGTGCTCAACAGACCAGACAGTGATCCAAGAGCATCAGAGCATCCTCCTTACCAGGGATGATAAATATCTGAGAAATCAGGTCCAGGTGTCTGGAAAACAGCTCCAGCTGCTCAGCTCCAGGGGGATGGATGACCCAGCTACCCCCAGCCATGCATCCAGGAACCCAAACCAAGGCCTGGACAGCAAACACTGCCTGGGTGAAAAGGCCCAGCTACAGCAGGGAGGGACAGGGCAAAGGAGGGAGTCCCTGGTCCCATTGGGAGGGTTCCTGGAGATGAGAGGCAGATGCCTGCAGCAAGGCCAGCACAGTGCTCAGGAAGGCAGCACTGCACCTCCTGCTGGGTTTTGGGTTTGCAGCCAAGGAGAACAACTCAGGAACCCACACAGCAAAGACAAGCAAGAACCACAGAGCAGTGACCACCAGAACAAGTCATTAGTGAAAGACAGACAAGAATGAAAGGACAAAGAAATAGCAAAGCAGCTCTCTGCAGTTATTGATAGTTCTGAATTATATACAATTCTTCAGTCTAAGGTATTTCTATGAGATGCTGCAAATACTAAAGGACACTAACACTGCATTATCCTTAAAAGTCCAGCTGAAAGGTCTCTGGAGCTCTTTTTTTTGGTACCCAAACCCACAGCATTAGCTCCTCCACAGCCACCTTGGCACCACTGCAGTGTCATCCTGCAAGGCAGGACAGCAGAGTCACATCATAAAACAAACAGGTGAGCAGGCCTCTCACAGAGCACATGTCTGAAGGCAGAAAGGGCAGGCAGAAAGGTCCAGATTTTGCTGATGCTGCTTGTATCAAGCACAACAAAAGTCAGTGAAAGGTGCCAAGGGAAGCACTGGATAGTTCATCAGCTTTCCAGAGCAGACAGGACACTACCCCTGGCTTTGATCCTTTATTTCATTCAGTATCGCATGCCCCAGCCAGCCAGTGGAAATGCTGTTCACCAAAGCCATGTATTTCATGTCCACCTCACCAAGAAAGAACACTTTCAGTAAGGCACATGTTTCAGCATAATTTCCAATGAATACAACTGAAAGTAGCAGACTCCACAAATAGAAGCAAAAAGGCAAATCAGAAGCAAAGAGACTGTAAAAATCAAATTGTAAGGCCTATGTCTCATACTCAGTGTATATAGTTTAGAAATACGTGGTTTTGCAGAAAGAGAGCACTGCCTCATTACATAAATAAAGTGCTCACAGCCTCAGTTCTACTGAAAGCACAACTGTCAGGCACATTGATAATGTCACATTCTGTCCTGATCTTCAGCCTTTTAGCAAGTGAACTTGTTACTGATTGGGTGCAAATGAGAGAAGTTAGAGTTGTTACCCATTGACAGTGTGCATCTTACAAACCTCATCTGTCTCTGCACCCGAAATGCCTGATCACATCTCCCAAATACAGGAGTGAACAGGGAAATGAAACCTCAAACTACAGGAATGAAGAGCCATTGATCAAGACAGAAGTCACAACTGTGCAGTGTGAAGGTGTAGTCAAGACTACTGTGAAACTGTAACACTCCTCAGAGCCAATGAAAAAAGTTAATTTTCTTCCTAAGTTGGTTTTTACCTTGGAAACTAATTGTTGAAAGAGAAAAGGTGACACTGCTTAATAGCATGAAATAGGGAAAATAGTACATGTAGATAGTGTTTGACATGAATATTAATTACCTTTTTGGCAGAGCATCTGTTTGTGCTGTGATGTATTACTCCTTACACTGAACCATGGCTTGGGATTCACTTAAGAAAGGCATCACCAGCGTGTGGACAAATCACTTTTACCTTACATCCCTGGATCACTGTATCCCAGGTGTGCTTATATATTTTTAAACACAGCTGGTTTCTTGGCACATAAATATGAATTGCTGTGTGGTTTTAAGTTATTAGTTAAAAAGAAATGGGTTGCTGTTTTGTTACCAAATTCAAGAAATTTGCACACAACTCCTGTGCTGCATCCAAGGGTGAAGGAAATGTGCTCTTCATCATGTCACCTAGTTATTAATTATGTTTTGTTCCTACAAAACACTATTTTAGCTGTTAACTTAAAAGAACAGTCTCTTCCTTTGATTACCAGGGTAGTCTTATCTGCCTTTCCTTGCCCTTAGTTTGCCCTCTTCCTTAACTCATAAACATATCTGAATCAAAGCAAGAGGAAGGAAAAGAAAAGGTGAGAGAAAATTGAACCCAAGAAATTAAAGTAACAGGTATCTCATAACACTTAGGCACTTCAAAGGAAGGTCAAACAGGAAATGAGATTTAGACCAAGCAAAAGGTCCTTGTATTCAGAATTAAGCACTCCAGGAATTCTTCAACATTTCTTAAATTACAAGAAGCATTGAGCAAGATCACAACAACCCAAAGAACCACACGATAAAAATACGGGCATTTATTTTTCCAGCAAACCACCAGGGATGATTTCCTGCACCCTGTGATCAACCCACAAGAGCAGCAACACTTCCTCTTTTGGACATTTCATCAGAGCACTGCCTTCAGATATTTTCTCTAATATCACATTATGGTTCACCATTGCCTTACCTGGGAATCCCCAGCACTGCTGCAGTGTGAATTCCATGTTGAATTTGACTCAGGGTAATTGTTATTGCTGGCAATCTGCTGGCTGTGGGGTAAAAGCCAGCTGACAACACAACAGCTTCTTACATGAATTGGCATAATGCAGAAATATCCCAGCCAAAGACTGAAAGCACAGAGACCCAGACTCTGCTTTTTCCACTGGAAGTCATCCCTGCAGATCACTGCCCAAATGTGCCAGGGAAAGCATGAGCTACCTCACCAGTGCAGGACTCCAGGGTCTCAGCATTCACTACAGCCCCCAAGATATTTTTAAACTACTTCTAACTGCCAAGTATTTTTTACTGCATTTATTTCTCAGTGATGACTTAGAGTAAGTGCTTATTTTTAAATCATATTTGACATTTTGTTAGGTACATTGGAAAATAAACCAATTCCTACATATGCAAAAATTAGGAATTAATGAGGCTTGGCAATTATCTTGATGGAAAGAACCCAGTGACTTAGTTGAACATACAGGGACTCACTAAAAAAAAAAGTCTGCTTTAGTAGTTAAAAAACAAACGAAATTGCTTCTTATTGATTTTAATTTAGGTTGAAACACTAGCTGTCTCTCCAACAAAGCCAGAAATGGAAACAACTATAAATGAGTACAAGATGTGATAAGATAGACAGATTCTTAAGCAATCTAGTGTAGAGATGACCTCCAGTTTAGACAGTAGTTAAAATATGATATTATATGTATGGATCAATAAATAAGTTTGCATTTGTCTCAGCTGTAAAAGCTGGAGAGCTACATTGTCTTTTCTTTAGCTATTCTAAAATGCTGTCCAATTAAGTGCTTTTTTTTTTTTCCTTACAGATCCTCTAGATTCTAATTTACAAATAAAATCAAGAGAAGCAATTAAATGTTTAGTACTATCAGCATGTTTCCCCAAGTGATGCACATGTGGAACAGAATAGAAGTAGTCCAATCTTGATACAGGAGACTGGGTTACAAATTGAAATACGTTCCCGTTACCATTGCTCGCAGGCTTCACACTCCAGTAGCTCCCAGCCCGGCAGCACGGGCCCATCCCTGCACAGGAGCATGCACCTGCAGCCTGCATGGCTGCACAGCTCTGACCCACTGCACTGCAGCCTCCAGAGCCAGCACACACACACAGCAGGGCTCAGGGGGCACAGGAACAGCGTGTGCAGCACACATCAACACCAGAAGGGCTTTTTGGTGATGGCCATCCAGCCCATCACGTTAAAGGCTAATTAAAACCTTCCTGGCAAGCTGCCTGGTCACTCTGCTCTGCTCTCCAGACAGCATGCACTGCCAGGGCCTTCCTGAAGCACACCAGAACGTCAGGATCCATCAAGTGTGATTTATGATCCTTCCAGCATGCCAGGACTTGAGCCAGCATTACCTGCTAGGTACGGATCAAGTGTTCTCAGTGGGTTTTGTGAAGGCTCCTATATTTATTTGGAAGGCAGGTCTCCCTCTCTCCTTTAGCCACAAATATCCCTCCACTTTCTCACATACCTTTGCATACCCCAGGCTCTTTCCAGATATTATCAGCTGAGGGAGAAGGGACTGTTTTTTCTTCATTGGATACATGATGCTAATCAACCACAATCAAGGTAAAAAGCTGGAAGCAGCCAAGGGAGGCCACCCTAATGGAAACAAGATCACAGTAAAAGAGCAGATCCACATTCTGGCAAACAGCTCAATATCCAGACCTCCCACCCACTTCCAGCAGAGGAGGAAAAGAAACACTTTCTACAAAACCCATATTAACAGTAACAGGGTGAGAGCATGGCCAACAAACCCTCCCCCACATTCCTAGGAAACTCATTCCTAGGAAACAAACTTCCTCCTTGGGATTACAGCCACTGTGACACCCACTCCAAGGTCTGGTGGAGCTCATCTCTTATCCACACCCAGGCCATCATCACACCAGGGTGGGAAGTGTGGCCAGAAGGTGACCAGCAGGTTCTGGAGCTCTGTGAAATCTCCAGTGTACAACGTCTGACAGAGGTCAAAGCCTGAGTCACCCTCTTTAGACAACTCCACATCACCTGGGCTGGTAGAGGATGCACAGATTGCTACTTCCTTTAAAATTGTTGGGCTTAGGAAAAAAAACCAAACAAAACCAGAAGAAATTATCTGAGACACTAAGAGTGGAGAGGACTTAAGCCTTTCTTTCTATTTCTAAAATTGCCATTATAGCAGCATTCAAGCCACACCCCTCCCCCCCCCCAAAAAAAAGTGAAAGAAGATTAATTAATTTGAAGAGTTTATGAAAATAAGGTTAGAAATCCTAAGAATCAGTTATCCAGGCCACATCCACTGAACAGCAGAGTATTTTGTTCAGCACTGACTCCAGTAATGATCTAGAAGTCATACTAGGCAAACAATCAACATGAGCTTCCTTGCTGTGGCAGAAAAATAGGCCACTGAAAATCCCTGGACAAACAGAAAGGGCAATAGCACTGCACACACACAATATGAACATGACCAGTGTTCAGTTCTGGTGTGGTCCTTCTAAAGGAAAAAACAAACCAACCTGGAGAAAAAAAAAAAATAGGACTGACAAAAAAAATTTCCAGGACTGGATAAAACCTCATGGCAAAGGGCTTGTGGGGTTCAGGGCACTGGGTTAATCAGGAAATTGTAACATGGTTTGATCCTAATGTGCAAGTACTCTCATGGTAACAAAATACCAGAGGGCTCTTAAAGTTAGTAGAGAAAAGGGAAACAAATTAGAGACAGTTGCTAAAGTAGTTGTATATTTGTAGTTTGATCTTCAGTAATTCAAGCACCACTTTTTTGGTGTCTGATTTATTTTGATAACTACTTTGTTCATAGAAAGAACTTTGGTATAATTTCAAAAGGGGCACCAAACAAACAATTGATATAAAAGAGACGACTGACAAAAATTCCAAGGGCTGATACATATGATAAAGCACCCTCCAGAGAGCCAGAATTTTAATAGACAGACTGGACATCTCTGCTTCACCACAGGCAGACTCATACTAGGAGGTGGTTTTGCATTTCACCACACAGTAAAAGAAAAACTTTCAGAGAAGTATAAAGACAGCATTAAAACAGCACCTCTTTGACACAAGGCCACCCAATTGGAATATTGACAGTAACAAGCATGATTGTGTTTCAGAATAATGCCATGATTTGGGTTATGGGACAAATCCTCACCTGGTCAAAGCTGCCACAGCAACAGCAGCATCAGCAGCATCAGTCATGCCACAACAGTGTGCAGCAGCTGAGGATCTGCCATTGCACCAAGACAAGAAATTATAGAACTTGCACATTTTGCGCCCCCAGTTTGCAAATATAACAATGAATTAATTCGCAGTAAACAGGAGGGAAGTGTTTTGCATAAACAATGTAGTAAGAAACAATTTAAAAAGTCACAGTTTCTGAAACTGCTGTCACTGAGCACAAACTTTTAACACTTACTTAAATAGCTAAAACTGTACAAAGGTGTCACTTCAGAACACAAACAGTTATACAGAAACCATATAATCTGATGCAAAACCCTTGGGCAAAGAAGGAAAAATAAACAACTAATTTTAGAACCTGAACACTCCATTAGCACTTCTCACCAATTAAAATATGATGCAACTGCTGTCAACAGGCAAATTTTAGTTGCATTTTAAGCATGGATTTAAATACAAAATACACAAGCTACTGCACTGTAACAATAATAAATCAACTACCTACAAGTAGAATGGAGGCCAACAAGAAGAGACATTCAGCTGGTTCTCTTTGGCTCTCCAGTGAATGGATGCAATGTTTAAGAGACAGACATGCTGCACAATCCCTCATTTCTACTTTGACTGCAGTAAATCTATACCATAATTTCCAGAAGTCTAAAAGCACCTTAGTAATCTAAATGCCAGTGAAATTCTACAGCAAATTTAATCCTTAAACTCAATTTTGATAGCAATGTAGATCTGTAGTTATTTGAAAGCTAGTAGGTACCCTTATTGTTTCCAGGGAGATGGGAATGGGGAGGGATGGCTGGACACGAGCCTCAGGTGGAAGCCACTAAACAGAGGTTTAATATAAACATGTCTACCAAAAAAAAAAAAAAAATCAAAAAAAAAAATCACTAAACTTGCCCTAAAAAGCTCTTTGTCAAAACCTATTTATTTTGAGCTATGTATCACAAACTTTACTGCCTCCTAAGACATAAACCAAATTTTTGTACAATCCAGAAGGGGAGAAGGGAGGTGGGGAAGGAGAAAAAAAAGGATTATTCAGGGGAACATTTCTAAGCACACCAAACAGACACAAAGGCAGGGAGTGGTCCTCAGTAAGGGAGTTACTTCAGGGACATTTCTGTTTTAAAGAAATGTAGAGACCAAAAGAAAGTCACTTGCTTTCAGCTGAAGACCAACCATCAACATGGGTCAGGACAGAGCTGTTTCCATTTACTTCTGCAGTAGAAAAATTACTTATGCAGTAATTGGCACAACATTACCATCAAATCCTGCTTATTCAGTGTTCACCTCTCCTGACACTGATGTCTTCTTCTGCTCTGGGACAAATAGCACCAGTCATCAACCAGCCTGACAACCTCTCCAAGGAACTCCAGGTCTAAGACTTCAGACTATTGGTGGATTTCCAACAATAATCCAAATAGCAGATACTTTTATAGGAGCAAGAAAAGGGCAAGGCACTGCTTTGGTTAAAGCAAGTGTTATAGCATTTCCTATGTCTCTCTCCTACAAGGACAGCAGATAGAAAGAGTGAGGTGTGGGAAAACTGAACAACTCTTTACTTTGCCTGCGAGAAGTTATCAGATAGCTTTCCTTTCCTGTCAGCAGAATAAACTGACTCCCAACAGAACTTTTAACAGCACTCTGTCAGGGAGACAGGCACATTTTATTCCAAAAAAAGAGAATAAAGCAGCTGCCACAAGACCAAATAACATCCTACATTTTGCTCCTAAATACCACTGCAGCTCTTCAGGGCTCAAGGTTTCATTCATTACATTGCTGCAAGCAGAGAAAAGGATTTTTCAAAGGAGCTTTCCTAAGCTGAGCATCCAAGTCTGAAAACACCTAGATTTTCTTTAGAAAGCCCCCACACTATGAATGCAAAGTCCCTCAAAGCAGGCACTGGACAGGATAAACATCTGTCAGGCATCACTGCAGCATTTATGCATAGAAAAACTGCAACACCCATGTCAATTGAGATTTTATGTGTCAGTACTGCTGGCAGGTGCATGATGCAGTCAGGTTTTAGGTTCTAGAAAATGGTTCATCATTATTCAAATGACTTAATAATTAAGAGCACTAGTATTTCAACTCCCAAGCAAACCTGGAGATGCATAAAACCACATTAAAAAAAAAAGGCCATACACCAAACTGATTTTACTTTAACCATAGCTCACTTGAATACTAATTCAAATTGCTGTAAAGTGAGCCATTCAGTGTAGCAAAACACATCTTACAGTGATTGCACGAACTTCTGAGCTTCCTTACTGCCTGTAGGATCTGATTTCCAAATAACAGGACAGGACTGCTGGGAGATGTTCCTGGAGCTTTACTGTAACATCAGCCTCAGTACAGGGTGAGACACAAAAGATGGCAGCAGCTCATGTCTTGCCAACAGCAGCCAGAACTCTCCGTGTTACAAAGCCTTTTAAAAGTTTGGGGTTTTTTTTTTAAGTAATTGCAAATTGTTAAGAGCTTACAGGCACCTGCATAAACCAATACCTTAGACTATAACTTATATCTAACAATAGGTGCTTGTTTCTTATTTCTTGCTACTCAGGAACTTTTTATACTCTTCTATAGACAAAGCACAAAGCCTCATTATTAAACTTTGCTATTATCTTGCTTAACATATTTTTCTACTTGCTAAGGCTTAACTCTACACAGCACAGTAACACAGTCTTATTGTTCTATATCCTCATTCTTGTATCTTTTTAACTCTAGGCCTACATCCACACTGCAATGAGAGTTTTCTACTTTTTCTATTTCCCACACTGCCCTGTGCCTTCACTCCTCCTCCAAAGAGGGGAGTTTATTCCCACCAGTGTTTCCTCCAGCCTCCCAGTAGTAATATCAGGGGAAAGGAAAAATGAGACAAGAACAGCAATATCCATGGAGTATCTCAGCAGCTTCATTGCTGTGCTTGCAATCTGCTCCCGAATTCATCTGTTCACGTTCAGGGTGGGAAGAGATTCTGCTTAGGCCACAAATATGTGACAGCTCAAGGCATAAAGCTGGAATCTGCTGAGTCCTGGCAGCTGTGCCTCAAGAAGATGAGTGTATATTGAAAGGCAAGCATTTGGAGACACAACCAGTACAGCCCAGATTCATTCAAGAGGACATTTGTCCTCACTGAAGCAGGCTGAGATCACTTTGGAGCACTGGAGAACCTGTTAGCACCACTGAAAGAAAGAAATCAGTGTGACTTGCCCTGGGGCAAGTAATCTGTACCCTGCAATATAGATATCACATCCATCAGCACAAGATACTGAGTAGTGGAAAAATTAACAGCACTCAAGGATCATTCTTCTGTGTTTTTTGGTAGGGTTTTTTTTTGTTGTTGTTTTGGGGCCTTTTATTGGGTTTTGGGGTTGTTGGGTTTTTTTGGTTTGTTTTTTTTCCCTAAAGGTTTATGGACACATAAACGAGAAAACTTTCATCAAAAGTTATTCTCTAGTTGGTCACATCCCAGGTTCTTCTGCTTAGGATGCAAGGGTGCATTAATGTACATCTTCCTTCTCTGCTTTGCTTCCAACCCAGGTAAGTGTTCACAAAATTGGTAGTCCCTGGTGGAGCTGGGCTGTATCTGACAATCTGTGAAGTTACATTCCCATCAACCTGTGCAAGAAGATGCAGATCCACAATTTTCACTTGGAGGAAACACTGACATGAGTTTACATCAGGAAGAAGGGAAAACTTGATAAAGATATTTAGACAGCGAAAGCAGCAAGTAGTCTCCAGAAGGAATATATAAACCATAAATTAACCCATATGTTAAGATATGGGTTTTTATTTTAGATATCTTTATTAACCCATATGGTATCTAAATATAATATAGACACTTTATCTATAGGTATCTAAATTATGTTAAAGGATACTTTAGTGCATATCTAAATCCTCAGATGACTCCATATTTTTAAAAACATTCATCTGATAAGATTTCTCTTCCTAAAATATTTAAGAATTGTTGTTTAAATTAAAGTAGCATGGCACATAAACACAAATAATTACAATTTCATCAATGCACAGGAGCAACTCTTTAAAAATGGAAGCACAGTAACTTGGGCAAACAGAAATTGGGCTGATTTTTTCATAATTTCTCCGATTAAAGTTATATATTAGCTAAAGAACAGTGTTATTACTAGACCCTTAGGCTTCAGAGCACATCATGCCACATGTTCATTTGGCTGCTAAAAAGCAGCAACCAAATGATTAGCATTTTTTTCCAAGGACAGTTGAGATTAATAGTTTGAAGTCATTCCTTAATTTAACCATGAAACTTGAACATTTAAATTAGAGTCAACTTTAATAACATTTATTTCAGAAAACTGTAAGTATGTTAGTCCTTGAGCACTGATTATAAGATGGATGGAGCTGTTAGCTGTCTTTTCTGTAATTGAAAACAAATTCCAACTATTAAATTTACAGAACTTGGTAACAGTACAGCTAACACTTGTCTCTGCAAACACCCAGAAACTGGGAGTGAAACCTCACCCTACTGAAATCAGTAGGTGATTTCCAATGATTTTTTTATGGTACCAAGCAGGATCTGTTTGTTCCACAAATATTTCCAGTGTGGATGCAGGTGGGACGGGTGAAGGACACAACATCTCTGCTTGACTCACAGAAACTCATCACTCTTCTAAAAGTCACCCTTTTTCTGAAGAGGATCAGAAACCCTTACATCCTCCTTTCCTGGACAAAAAAGAGAGGGTACGGGGACAAGAGAGCAATAAAAGAAACCCTAACTCATAGACACAGGTAAAAAATCCTCCTTGCTCTTCCAAGCAAAGCAACATCCCCGGCTCGGATACAGGCTTTGTAGATATTGCAATATGGCTGAGGGAATTCCAGTTATGCTCAAACTGAGTTCCTTTCTTGTTTTGAACATATTGGAATCCTTTCCTTCTGGGATGCCTCTTCCTCCGTCCCAAATTTAGGCAGCCTCTTCCTCTGGCTGCTGGCACAGACAGCTCCTGTCACTACCTGGGGACTTTTGAAAGGTCCAGGCCCCGTTAACCACAAGCCTGCTAAGGGATAGCAAAGCTCTCCCTGGAGTTTCCCCCCAAGAAGCAAATCACAAGCTCAGCTCCTGCAGCCTGGGAAGGCTCACTCGACTGTCTCTATCTGCAAGGACTCCATTAGCAACTTCCCGTAACACAGAGCGTATTTTGAAACGGCACTGAAAATAAGGGATAATTAAAATGTACGAAGTGTCATCTTCATAAAAGCCACAGGACCAAATAAAGTCTTGGAGGGCCCTCTCCTGTACATTCCGTATTTCTCTACGTGCACAATGCACCTTCCTCTGTAAAAGCTTTACTAGGCAAAACCAGTCTTCTCTGTACCTTTAAAAATATCTGAGGTAGTATTTACTTAGTTCACAAGGCATAGCTCCCAGTATAATTTTTCCTCCAAGCAGAAGACAGTTACATGCAAAATTAACTCTCAGCTCAGATCTATGAAGATTCAAAATCTAAACCCTATTTCGGCAGTTACCAGGTTAGCAACAATTTGATTCATTACCACTGAGCTAATCTAGACTCAGGAAAATTATTTTCTTTTATGCATCTAGCCTAAGAAAATGGTAGCAATTGTCAATCCTTAGACGACAGGATTGTCAAAGCAAAAGCTAAGAACTAACTGCATAAATGTGTACTTTTTCCTTTACAAAAAAATATTTACTCTCTCTTGGCAAAGCACCAAGAAATCAGATAGTAGGGATATCACTGTAATGCTAATATTTATGTCTTACTGATTTTTGGTACTGTGAATTTAGATTAATGAGCAAACAGACCCCATGGAAACAACCTCTCTTACCTTGTCTTGGTTTGATTTATTAACCAATGCAATTACCAGTGACAAACCTACAGAGAAATGCACTAAACAATTCAGAAAGAGGAAAACCTTACCTACATATTTTTTTGCCACAGTGATTCTTTTCTCTTACTGCAACCAAAGGAACAACAACAAAAATGCCTACTTAAACAGTGAAACCTTATTACAACACTACTAACAAAGAAATACAGCAAAGACTTATTTTCTACATGGTTCATTTATTGTTACTGGCCAAAGAAAAGAATGGCCTTTATGTTTCCTCACAAAGTAAAGTGATTTGCAGGGGAGAAAATAAGTAGTGACCTCTCTTCCATGTAAAGCGAGCTAGATATGAAGCAGAGGGAAGAAAGATGTTTGCAAATTAACACCAAGCTGACAAATATGTTACTTCTTTAATCCTCTCTATAGAAAATGCTATAAAAAGGTACAGAAACATTTGTGGTAGATACTAAATGGTTAATATGTGGCCGGGATTCCCTGCCAACACAAATTCCGATGATTTGCCATTGGATGTTGTCAGCAGCAATGTCCTGTTCTAGCCCTCAGAGATCCTCCCTGCAGCTTTCCTGCCTCGGGCATCTCTGATGTGCGGGATCAGAGTCGGAGGCGTCCCGGTTTGTCGGGATGTTTCACTCCGCACCCCGCGATGCTGCACACACCCCCCAGGTACTGCTGCTCTTCAGAGGAGAGCTCACGGCAGCAAGCCAGGCTAACATGGTAGCGCTGTACAAAAACTAAAGGCATAAAAGCCTTTCTGGAAAATAGTTTGCTTTCCAGGCAAGCCTTTAGCAAGGAACAGCCCTGAAACATTCCCGAGTATTACACAGCTGTTTTATGGCTTTTGGATTTAAAGAGTTTACCAACACTCCGCAAGCGTCCTACTACCCTCTGCTTGCATCCATCTTCATATTCGAACCATAATGCAAATATTATCTGGTTCAAACATCGCTGATCTAAATCAGCAAGTCATACAATAGTGTCATATTAAACCAACATCAGGGCTTGTTCTCCTGCAGCATTCCTGGAGCCTGCCTTCTAGATGTAATTACTATACAATATATATCAGAACCAGAGAGAAAGGCATCACTCCAAGGGCTGAAATTGAGAAGAAATCAATACAAAGAAGATAAATGTTTCGTCAAAAGCTGCAGAGGTATTAACCCTCTCCCCAAGTTAGTTTCTTTTTGCTTCAAATCATTCTACCATGTGAGAAGCTGCTGGAAGGAACGGGATGGGATGGGTCTATCTGCTTAGCTCTGAATTTGGTGTTAGAAAAAAAAGGCATTTCAGGAAGAAAAATTTAAGGAGAAAAAAACAAAACCAAGGGAAACATAAGTGGAAGTTCCTATAAAACCTCCAGAATTTCATTATTTCTTTAGAGTCTTGCAGACCTGGCCGCGGCGAACAGCCAGGGCTGCCTCAGGAGCCCACGGAAGGACGGGAGAAGCCGCGGTGGGGGTGGCAGTTCCCCGGGAAGAGGGGCTGGCGCTGCCCCAGGCGCTTCACACCGCGGAGCCCCGGCCCATCCCCGCCGGGCGGGAAGAGGCCCCGGGCACAGCGAACCCAAGGCGAGCCCAAAAGGGGCGCTCGGGGCGCTGGGAGCGGATCCCGCGGGGCGCGCGCGCGGCTCGGGAGCGCGCCGGGCGGGGCTCGCGCTG
>VWYP01004432.1:171039-200525 GCA_013400435.1 Pycnonotus jocosus
GCGCCCACCCGGCCCCGCTACACGCGAGCCCTGCGGCTCGGTGCGGGGCGAGAAGCGATACGCGGGCACCGGAGGGTTCGAAGGGAAGGGGGGAAGAAGTGCACGGTGGTCGCCGAGTGCCCCCCGCCCGCGGAACCCCTGTGCCGCGGGTGCGCGGCACTGGCCGCACAGCTCTGGCCCCGGTGCGGAGCGGGCGCGCAGCCCCGCGGGACTCTCCCCAACCCCGCCAAGGTCAGCACGCGGCACGGCGAGACCCCCACCGCGGACACGAGTGGGGTGGGGAGGGCAGGGACCGCCAAGTTTCTGGCGGGGGACCGGGAGGCTGCGGCGCGGGGTCGGAGCGCGAAGTCACGCTGCCTTTCGGGGCGGCGAGCGGCGGTCCCGCAGCACAAAGAGAGCTCCAGGCAGCCCCACGAAAGAAGAGCAGCGCACAAGGACCCCCTCCCTGCGCCCGCCCCACGCCGCCGGGCGCTGCAATGCACCGGAGACAGGGGACACCGCGCCGGGAGCGCGGAGCCGAGCCCGTGCTCCGCTCACGGCCCCACTCGCGGGCAGCGGTGCCCGCAGCCGGGAGGGTGCTGTGGAGCGGGAGGAGATCCAGCGCCGGGGCCGCCCCGGCAAAGGGGCCCCCGCGATCCCTGGCGCATCCTCCGCGCTTGCTGGGTGCCCCGCCGGCTCCCTCCGGGGGTCGCGGACACGTGTGGAAGAGGCACCGGGAGCCCCCCCAGCCGCCGCGCTCACTCACCGGGGAAGCACACCACATCATGGAGCACGGAGCTGGTGATTTTCAAGAAAAAGATCCACCAACACGGTTGCAGTAGCCTCCGCATGTCCAAAGCCGCACATCGAAAGGGGAAAGGGGCTAAAATAATTAACACACAGGGGTGAGGAAAAAAAAAGGGGGGGAGGGGGCAAAAAAACCAAAAAAAACTTGTTGAAAATAAGTTTCTCCCCGCACCCCTGTTCCTGCGGGAGAAAGCGGGGGGCTCCTGCTCGCCTCCTCTACCAGTCACATGTGTGCAGTGGGATGTGTCTCCCACGCACTCACAAATTTGAAAAGATGAGTGCCCCTACCCGATAATCATGGACCATTTTGAAATTACATGTCACCCATGTCCTGCAACCTACATTTTCCCTATTGGCAAGGTAGAAATTATGTCCATTATGTCCATTATGATTTTCTTCCAGATGTGACTTATATCTCAAGCAGCCTGNCTCGGGTTCCGCGCTCTCGCCCCGGCTCTGTCTGTTTGAAGTTTCTTGTCTCATTATGCCGCCCCCCGGTGCGTGCTGGGGGGGGGTCCGCAGATTGGTGATGAGTGTCCCTGTGCTTCGTGCCCCTCCCTCACTTGTGTGCATCGCTCGGGGTACTGTGAGAGGGGTCCGACCCCCCTCCCCGCCTCAAAACCACGTAGTTTTCCATCCCCTTCGAGACCCTGTATGACTCTGTGGTCCCCCACAGAATCACGCAGCTCAGTGCTGTGCTGGGTATTTCCAGAAATCCTCATGGAAGTCATACAGATTTATTTTTTTTTCTCCTCCAGTGGTATGTGTCTTTTTGGGTACTGCAAGAGACACCTCCACCCCCACTACCCCTAGAACCACATAGATTTTCCTCCTCCAGTAATACTCATCATTCTGGCTTTTGCTGGAAGCATCCCACAAAATTGCTATTTTTCCCCCAATATTCTGCATTATACTACATATTTCCAGAGAGCCACCTCAAAATGAGATAATTGTTTGGTGTTTCTGCAAAGTCAGATGAAGGCTGTCCCAAGCCACCCTGCATCCACACACACCCTCCCCGGCAGCAGTTTCTGAATGAGTGATAATTTTGCACAGGAAACAGAAGCAGAAAATGGTGTGAATTCAGGATGAAGGGCTGGTTGCTTGTACTTGGCATTTCCTGGCTGTGCTGTGGTCTGCTGATACTTAAATTCATTCAGAGGTAGTTTTTGTCTGTTTCTTTGTTAATTACATCCATTCCAGGGATTCTGTTTCAGAAAGGAAAGGGTTTGGCCAGGTTGAGCAGTGAGTAGTGTGCTCAGCTATGGCTCTGTCATTTGCTACTCTCCCCTTTGCTTACCTGCAAACCTTCCACATTTGTGGTGTTTCCAGAGGAGAGGAGGTGGTCGGCAGGAGGAGGAACAGAGTAGGAAAATCCAGAAGTTTGTGGAATGGCAGTGATTTTGTCCCTCCCTTCCTCAGCTTAGGGGTCACTCGAGCAGTGCCCTCAGGTACGTAGCACTGTGGTTTTGTGTCCATCCAGGTTTGCCCTGCTCAGCACAAGATGCCAAGGCAGTGGATTATGCTGCATCCAAAGGGTCCCTCATCAGGAGGCATTTCTAGGCTTTCCTTTGACTTTCTCTCCACATACCAGGTCATGACTGCCAAAAATCCCAGTTGGAAGTTAAAAGTGCAGTCCTTATTGGCCAGAACTGTTCGTCCCAGTAAGGATTTTTCAAGTGTAAGGATTGAAGGACCTGATTAGATGTTTTCTGCCCTTGAGGACGCCACCCATTGGGATGTGCAAAAATTAGAGAAGGTAATTGTGTAAGGATTTGTTTAAAGCAAAGCAAAAATTTATAGGCCCTGGAGAAAGGTCTCATCCAACCTGTTCATTAAATCATTTCCCAGAACAGGTAGAGTTTAAAGGTTGGTTTAAACTCATAAAAACAAAGATACAGTTTTAAGAGCTTAATTTTCCTGATGTTTTTTGTTCCTATGAAAATCAAAACCAAATCCTCACCTGCCTTGACCTTTTGGATTTTGCCATGACATCTGGGCTCAGTTACTTATTGGGCAGTTTAGAAAAACCTGCAAAATATTCCCCTTTCAGCAACTGATTCCAACTTTGCTGTTCTATTTCAGCAGATAGAGAGACAGGTTCTACACCAGTACTGAGACTTGCCTCTTCAAATGATGTCTCCCTGGTATCATAAGAGGCAATCTTAAAGTGTTTCAATCTAAAAGTGGGTTTCAACAGGTCTCATTACATGAGAAAAGTTATTACACACTATTGCAATATCACAAAAGAAGAGTAAAAGCAGTGGAATTTTTTTTTCAAAGAGCAGTTTGAATTAGTATTTTTCTCACTAATTCAAAATCCTTTGCAAAAGCTGTTAATTGCATCATTTTATATTTAAATATAAATACATTTTATATTTAAAATGGTGCAATTAGTTTAGGGTTTTCTCTCCTGGAAAATGACAAACCTGAAACTGGACCCATATCTTGGAACTGGAGGAATTTTGCATTTTCCATTCTTGGTGCAAACATGAAAGGAAGATATAAAATGCATCATCAGAGTACTGTCTCCTGAGGAGCACAGATGACTTCAGATCTCTCTAAGCTGCTAAGGAAGATTTTAGAATGGCAGTGCTCTCATCAAAAACCAGAGGTGTTGGGGCTGGATATTCACAGTAGTCGCCTCAGGTCTGAACTTCTTAAAACAAATCTGTAAAAGCCCAATGTCAGCACGACCAGCTCGGTTCAGCCTGCTGTGGTACAACATGTACAATGACCCACTTTTCCTGCAGTGGGAAATCAATCATTGCATCGTCACACATCAGTTTAGGAGCCGTGGTGGCAGAAGTAGCTTTGTTTCGCATTAGCAATTTGGGTGGGCAGGGAAATGGAGAGATGGATGATGGAGATGCAGAGAACAAAATTAAACACGGTTAAATGAGAATCCATTTCCTCCATGCAGTATCTCTGTGCCCGAGGCACACTGTCTATCAACAATACCCAGGTACAAATTGGCCTGCAGACGGGTCTTTAACTACCCAAACACAGCCAAGTGCATTAGCAGGATGCTGCTCTGCTGGGCTGGGGCTGCCTGACTGTGGGACAGCCACGTTAGACAGGAGAGCTGATCCTTCCCAGTGACTGAAGTACTGTGGCATGATTAAAATAACTGCTGCTGCATTGAAGGGATCGAAAGGGGACATTATAACCCAGTGCAGCTAAACCAGACCAATGGGTGCTCTGCAAATCTTGCAATATTTATGGTTAGCAAAGCAGGTGATGTCAAGGTGAGAGGAATGGGACCAGCAGCTCTGGTTTGCTTGGAACGGTGAATAAAAGATAATTTCTTCTTTTCCCCCTTCCTGTTTGAACAAGTAATATTTTTATGCTGCCTTCATCAACATACGGGCATGACTCCTGGGAAAGAAATGAAAGTCTGTTAATTTATTTGATCAGACATGAGAAATAATAGAAAACTGAAACAAAGAGTTGTATTTGTCATATGTTTGAATTAGTGAAAAGCTGAAGAAAGCAGAAAAATATTGCAAGGAGTTCAAAGATGAGAGGTTTTATTGAATTAGAAAATTATTAATAGCATTAATCATTTCCAAAACAGGTTTCTTAACATCTATAATGACTATGTAAAGGATTGGAGAAATAAAAATCAAAGAAAAAAGTCAGATACAGAAAGTTACACTTTTAGTGTCTAGAAAGAAAGGGATGAATTTTCCTTGATTTACAGCCAGCCTCACTGGAATGGTTAACCTGTGTGGAAAAGACCAGGTGAGGATATAGCCCTGAAAGAATAATTCAACATGAAGTACGAAGCAGCAGCTACAGTTCAGATTATAACTAATGTGACATATAAACTTCCAGGTTAATTCAGCAGTCCTAGTTCCTGTTCAGCTTTGCATGGAAAGGAAAACAAGGATGCTGAACTTGTAGTTTCATAAATTATACTATTGCAGAATTAGTTTCTCGTAGCCTCAGGACAGAGGCATTCTTCTCAGATTATGCTGTGAGGCTTTGAAGGTCTTAACAAGGCATCTGAGAACCTGCTGAGAACCAGAGGTGGAGGGCAAGCAAAGTGCTGTGATAAAAGAGAGGGCTTTATTTCAATATAATCATAGCAATGAGCTGTGTTGTTTGATTTATGAAGACATAAAAATAAATGAACTCAGAGATGCAGGTAAAGCGAAAGGTATGAAAAATATTAATGGGTGATGCAAACTCTGGCTAAGACAGGCTGTGGGTCAGAGATTGCTGCAGGTATTACAGGCTGCCCATCTACAGCTCAACCAGCACGACAGGAATGAGCACTGACTTGAGAGATACTCCAAGATGTCCTGGCTGGGAAGTCTCCCACAGGGTTTGCACAAGGCTTTTTTGGAAGACCAATACATTTATTTCCTTGTGTTCTAAAAAAGGAGCCATCACCTTAGGGTAGCCTTAGGCTAAATCACTCAGAACAGACACTTGGTCACATGCTGAGATGCCTACTTGAAGACTTCGAATTAACCTTGAAGTCAAACAGTTCTTTTGTCTCCCGAAATGGCCTCAAAATGGCTGTGTTTGTACAAGTGTGTGTGGAGGGCTGGACTGATCAGCAGCGAGTTTCTCTTTCAAAAGCAGCTGTAGTTCAGAGTCCTGTGGTACGACCTTGCTAGGGCCGTGTGTTTAATTCACAAATCCTCTCCTGTTAAAAGAAGAATATAAAAATCTATCATCAGTGTGGCAGCGAGCAGAGCAAGCATGTTCATGACTAGAGCTGAGGGACGAGATGAAAGACCCAGTTTTCTGTCCTGCTTGTCTGTGACCATGGCTGGGACTCCGTGGGAATTACTGTCTTGGCAGAATTTAAGGTGGAAGCTGATGAGACATCAGACTTAGGGTCTTCTATTATTGGTGCAAATATTGTTTATAGATTTCAATACTATTTGGATTCAATTAAAGTCTTGGGATTCTCAGTTGCAGAGAAGCAGAAATGCTTTGAGTGAGAAGGCTCTGTCCACGCTCGACATTTTTCCACTATTGTGCAGCTTGCCAGGGAGATAACTGCAACTGTTGGGTTCTTCTACAGAGTGAAGTTGACTCAAGGACAGGCAGGGTTTGCAGGCAGTGTGAACTAAGGATGAATACAAGCTGCTGTAAGGAGCAGCAGGGGTGTGGCATGCTGGATCTAGACATGTTACAGACATAGTTACCAGGAACAATCTTCTTGTCTCTGGTAAACTCACCTTCCAGCCCCCTTGTCTTCCTGGACTCCACAAAGCCAGTATCATAACAAGATACCTACTCTTTTAAAGGCCTCATGAATTACAACCAAAACATCATTAAAATCACTGGCAAAATTGGTGAGAATGAATAAATTCACTGAAGATGGAATTTCTGCTCTTCCCTTCCTCTCTTTCAGTCCACTGCTGATTTCTACCAAAGAATTTAGTGCTGTATGTCCCTGCCCTCCTGCACGGATGTCGAAAAGATGTGTCAGAAGCTACTGGTGAAAGGTAAAGACACAGGTGTGCTGTGGTCCCAAGGGGAGAGGCAATGATGACTCTGTAACAGCACATGACCTTCTGCTGTAAACCCATTGCCAATGGTGTCCAAAGCCAGACCCCTGGAATTGCTCCACAATGAAGACCAATCAAGCAGACTGCAAAAAACACTTTCCTATTCAATCCCAGGAGAGCATTCTAGAGAAACAAAAATCTGTTCTATAAATGGTAGAAGCAGACTCCCAATCTGTTTAAGGAAAGAAGAGAAAGTTAAAGACCAGCATTTGCCATACTCATATTCACTCAGAGATACACTCTCTTTGACTGCAGGAATAAGACGACGTGCAAACTTATATGTTCTGGCTATCTTTTTTAGTTATGGTAATGTCTTACAGGAGCTCGTACAGATGTGAATAATTACATTCCAGAAACTAATGCAGCCCCTGGTGGGGGGTTTTGGGGAGGAATGGCCTTGACAGAACAAGGAAAGAAGTAACACTTGTGAGGTACAGGAAAAATTACTCTTACTTTATTTTGGGTCTCTCTGTTGCAACAGAGAAATGCAGATTGAAGATTACAGCATAGTTCTGTATTTGCTATTCCTCTCTGATTTCAGCTATCTGTGTTTTTGGTGTTTGAGTATTTTTTTCTTAAAACATTAGCAGTTACTCAAATATAGGCTTGTGTAAAGCACTCTGGATTTGAGTGTGGACAGGCAGTACATTAGCTAATATGATTCCATTAAAAAGGGATTCCACAGTCAGTGTCCCAATTAAAGGAAGAAGTGTCAATATTAATCAACTTCCCAAAGAAAGGGATAAAATCAGATGCCCCAGTGACCCCTCAGACGTGAGTTATTCCGATCAATACATACCCATAAGCACCGATGGAGATAGATAAACAACAACAATGTATCCAGGCCACTGAGGTTTGGCAGTACAGCACACCCACAAAGTCTCCTTTGTTTTCTCTACTTTTGTTTTCCATTCCCTTATTCTCCAGTGTCAGAAGCATGAGCTACTTGTCTGCAAACTCCAGTTTTTTGCTTGGAGTTCATCCTGTCTCCTCTTGATGCCTGGACTAAAAAGGATTTCTTGGAAGCGTAAAGATACCGTCCCAAAAGTTGAATAAGCAGTAATCCAAATCCCTGACAGCTTACATCCCTAATGCAACTGAAATGATTTTCATTCATCTTTTCAATTGTCATCGACTACAGATCCACTGCAGCTGGGCAGAACTCCACTGGGCATTCACTTTCCTGGAGCTGCACCTACTCAGGTCCAAGTGAAAGTTTTGCCAGTGCAAGGAGGGATGTGACCAAATACCACAAAAACGCAGTTGTTACTTTCTGCAGTGTTTTGCTACCGTGGGAGTGTGGCAAGGCTGTGTCCTTATCTTTTCTCCCCAGATTTCATGTTCATGATGCATATCTTTGTGCCATCAAGGTCTGGTAGTTATAGTGCACCCTGCTCACAGCTACAGTGTTGGAGGGTTTAAAACATTTTAGAATTTCAGCATCTCTTTTTGTTGATTCCAGATGAATGGGAGAAGAGGTTGCCAAATTCCTGATAACAATAAACATTTTGGGCGCAATTCTACGTTTCTCTATGCTGGTGTGAGTCTAACCTCTCTTCACGCAGCTGACAGATAATTTGAGACAGTGTAACACGGGGCAGAGTCAAACCCTTCAATTTGGAAGAAGACAATTGCTTCCTATGCCCAAGAAAATATACATAAGACATACAAAAGATAGCAGCAGAAACTGTAACTTTATTGTTGTTTTGGGTAAAAATATTCAGTTCTGGACTGAAAACCATGCTTTCATAGATAAGCCAAAAAGGGGGAATGTTTATCATAAGTGACCTGAAGAAGAGTACAGCTAAAATGTGTTTAGAACCTTGAACTGTTGTGTTAGTCCACACGAATTTCTAATGCCAGTTTTAAAACAGCTAATGATGTCCAAATAGATTTTAGCATCTGTTAAAGGTATCATCTTAAAACACATAGATGGAGAAGAAGGAAACTGAGAATTAAATTGTTAAGACTAATAACAAAGGAATATGAGACCATAGCATCACATTTAGTAAAATATTACACCTCCCCCTTTTTTTTTTTTTTTTTCCCCTTCCTTGTAGCAGAAACACAATAACATGACACTATTCTCTCGGGGTCAATATTAATTGCACGCCGATGGTCACTCTGAGCTGGGGAGTGTTCCCCGGGCCGGGAGTGAGACCGGGCGGTCCCAGCCCGGCGGGCTCAGCCGGAGGCGGCTTCGAGCCACACGGGGGAGTCGCAATGCGCGCACGGCCAAGTTCGCGTCTCATAAATCACTCCTTGGAAACCTGATTTCTCCGTGCTGCCGCCTTGTCAGTCTGTCTGGGAGATAACACGAGATCTGCAACACTTAGCACAGCAAAATACAAAGCTGGAAACGCGGTGTTTCTGTAGCAGAACGGCCTGAGAGTACGGCGGGTCAGGGGTTTTGGAAGGGGAGAAATCTGTGCCAAGCATGATCCTCTTTACTGAACGCTGAGCCGCCAGCTTGCCTGGTAACGCCATATAGAACAGTAAGAAAAGTTAAAGAATCTAAACCATCAGTAATAAAATACTGGCGATTTGGTGTAATCCATTAGGAGAGCAGAGGGTGTGGCAGGCTCATTGCGTGACACGGAATCTCGGCACAGCGACAGTGGAACAACAGTGCTGGAGCAGGAGCCAGCCCCGTATGCGCCACATTTCTCACTGCAATGGACTGCACGGCCTTCTACCATACAGCTGTAGGAATCATGGGTGAGGGCTCTGATGCTCCTGTCCCAGGATTTCATCATCCTGGTATTCTGACAAAGCCCACCTTCAGTGAGTACAGGCCATGAGCAGTGGGCATACAGCCTGAAAATCCTGCAGCAATGAACCATCCTCACTCCCCAAGTCCATCCCAAGCCGGAGGACACGGCAGTGATGAGGGTCCTGAGCAATGCACAGAGGGAAGTTGGGACAAAGATCTCTCAACACCGCACAGGTTTTCTCGCAGTACTCAGGGCACCCTAATGAGCATTCCCTTGGATTTTTATACATCGTTCTTATGACCTTTCCAGATCACACAGGAGACTTACTTTCCCAGCTTATTGTTACCTGCTACTAATCCAGACGGCTGCTCGCACAATACCCCATTATCCAGCAAAACAACATGTACTGACAAACGCTGTTCAGTGAGCACTGGCCACCAATCCGAGAGAGCCAGGGTCACTGCTGAACAATACCAAGAGAGGTCTCACTAGCTTCTTCTCCCTCCTCCATTCAATGGGCTGTTAATAGACAAGCTGTTAGAGAGAAAAAGAACTAAATAGTTTACAAGCTTACATTTGAAGCCCTGTGAATTGCATTAGCTGAGCCAGCTGAGTGAGAGCCAAGGCAATCTCCCCACGATTGTAGAAAATGTGGCATTGAGGCATGTGGAGGCAAAGAAAGAATGACAGTGACCAGGTTTACAATATGCAAAGCTGAAATAATTACTGCTTTCTGTGGCATAGAATTTTTAGCTGAACTACAATATGGAACCAAAGCATTCCGTTAAATGCACAAACGTGTTTGTGTTTTCATATTTTAAAACCTTCTCTCTTCCATGCAAATATGAATTTATATCTTTAACAAAAACTTTCTGAAGCTGATTTTTATTATTTCCTCATTGGACCTTTCCCCCTCCTGCCTTTCATTCTCTACTGCAGAGGCCACTCTCAGTATGAGAAATGACCACAGTATTTTTCATTACTCTCTGGGTTTTTTAGGGCCTAGCAGTTATGAATAGGAATGTGAACCACTTTCAATACAATTACCTGGACAATAATTTGGGATCTGTGGAGCTGGAATGTGCAACTGAAAATATTTGTAACCCTTTGGTTACCAGCCAAGAGATTGACATAGTTCTTTTTTAGTATTTCATTCTGTCTTTTAACTTTACTAGGAAAAAAATAAAAAGGAGAAAAAAATTTGAAAAGCAGCAGAACAAGACAAATTAATAACAGTGAGATAGAAAAATTGAAAAATAAAGAATGGAACTATCAAATCATTCATTTTAAGACACTCTATGGCAGAAAAGAATGAAGGAAAGAACAGTTAAAAACCAGCCACTATAGAACAATGAGAGTTCAAAATTTCTACCTTTGAGAAAAGCTCAGTAACTTTCAGGGGGTCATATCTTCAAACAAAAGGATTGTTTTGGATCAAATACATTTTTCAGGTAAAAGATTTCAACTTGCTTACTAATTTTCTTCTTTATGTTGTTCTCCCTGTTTTCCATAGTCTTTGGTTAGAAAGAAGCCAGGTGCTGTCTCTGATGCAGTGCTGCAATGACAGCAGGAGGAGCTGGTTTAATGCAGCCCTTACAAACAACCCGAGGGGCTCCGGCAATTGCTGCTGGAGCTTTCAGCAAAGGACAGTGGTGGCTTTTGCTGTAATCTCCACTAATGGGCACCTGTCTTTGATTGCTCATTCGAAGTCCAGTTAAAGCAGCAGAAATCAGGTTGACAGCAAACACAACTTTGTTTTTCTAAAACAATTTTTTGGTACATTGTCACATAGATCATTCACAAACTGGACTTACTTGGGTCAGTGATCCAGAAAACAGCTTTTCCAGTCAGACTTGAGCTTTGCCCATTAAACTTTGTCTCAAAATCTGAGTATATTTACCAAAGAGAAACCTTCTAGTCATGCTTACAGTACCAGCCATCTATTAGTTATATATGAAAGGAAAGTAATCCAGCATCCCTCTTCATGAGGTAAGAATTTCTGCTGCTATTTTAAGACCAATGGCAAAACTCATGCTGACCTTAGAATGGACAGACTGACTTCTGAATTGTTAAATGCTCTCTTTTGGTTCCAGTCCCTCAGTGTCAGTACAGGTAAATCAGTTGTTGGAATTAGTCACCCGAGATCAGACCAAGTAGAGATTATGCATTTTCAGGTCCTTGATTATGAAAATCTTTCAAGCTTGCTGAGAAAAATTCTCTTTGGAGGCTTCAGAGAAACCATCATGCCAAAGGTATTTTGTTTTAGTGAAAGGCTGAGGATTTATCTAATCAAACCTGGGAATCATTCTCTTTTGTTTTGGTGCGTTGGTTTTCCTGAGCTGTTCAGTGTGCCCTCCTCTTAGATCCTTTCATTCAAGTTAGTAGTTTCCTTATATTGGCTGATCTCTATTTCTGCTTTTAATATTCCCTATCAATATTATTGTAGTGCACTCACATGCTGTTCAACAGTCCCCTATTACTGTAAATAAAACGAGGTAAATAACTTGGCTTTCTTTATGCATGTGAAATATTTGGCAGCAGCCATCCCCACCCTTAACTGAGCACTTGACAGCGTCACTGTCAGTGTGTGTGAGAGCAGCTCTGCATGCCCTCACATGTCACCAGTGCCCATGCTGGTTAAACAAAGCTAGCTTGGGGTCTGCTGATATTACTGGCTGGCTTTATCTAGCGAGCAGAGGTACCAGTGGCATCTGTGCATCTGTTGGATGTGCAGATGGAGGCAGCTGCCCTCTTAGACACTGGCAGCAACAGCAGCGTTAACATGGGCATCTGTGACCAGGCAAGATATTGCTTATCTGCAGTGTATGGTAAAGTCACTGAGGCTCCTGTTTTCAGAGCAGGCAGGTGTTATTTCTATCTATCACTGACAGACTCGGGCTTAACCGGTCACTTAAATAACAACGATAAGATCCAAAACACAGCTTCATCTCTTTTCCCCTTGTGACACTCGCTGTCCTCAGGGAAATAACCAGCACAGTCAGAGCACAGGAGGTGCATTCCTCTGGCCAGCCAGAGTGTGTGTGGCATTCCCAGCAGCTGCTCTCCCTGCAGCCCCCTTGGTGCTGGCTCTGTGTCAGCTGGAGGTGGCAGGTTCTGCTGCAGGGCTGGGGCAGCTCCGGGGCAGCAGCTGGTGCTGGGCTGTGCTCTGCAGCCTGGCCTGAGCCTCCTGCCCTGTGCTGGGCCTGCCCTGGGAGCACACACAGCTTATCCTGCCTGCTGGGGGCACTGACAGCAGCTGACTTGAGCGCTTGACTGAATGCCGGGATCTGCTGGAGGCTCTGCAAGCTGCTCAAGCCAGCCCGAGGCCAACTCCATTGTTATTGGCCCAGATGGATTGGGCTGGGTGCTGCTCCAGCAGTGCCCAGGACTGGCTGCACCAGGTCTGAATGGCTCAGGACTGATGTCCTCTGCCTCTGCCAAGGTTATAGATTTCACTCTTACTGCAGGTGATGCTAACTCCCCTTAAAGTCCTGTAGGTTTTTATGTCCTGTTGTGTCTGTAAGCCAGCTCTGAAGATCAAACCTGGGTGGAGGTTCAGATCAACATTGCCAGCAGTCATCTGTATTTATTCTCCAGGAATATACAGATGTGTCTTCCTGCTGTGCCTTGTGTGGCTGCATCCCAGACAGCCTCTAAAACAGACCTTCACATGGGGTATGTTCACATCCAGATGTGCTGAAACAATGCCAACATTTCATCTGATGTCCCAAATTTTAAAGTATGAAGTTACAGGTTTTGACTAATTTTTATTTAAATACATACTTGAGATCTAAAAAGATTGTATTCTTTTAATTTTGTTATTGCAAAAGCAAATCTATTCCAGTTAGTTAATGCAAATTGCTCTGAAAAGAGCTGTGGAATATCCTTGTAAATATATTGTGGGAGCAAGTAATTAAAATAGTCAAAATAAAAAGTAAAAATCACATGACTTTAAGAAAGCACATAAAGAGTAATCAAGCAGAGTAAAACTAAATAAGATTAATTTAAGTTGCAGACTCTATATACGGTGTATTGTATTCTTTGGACTGAACAGAATTGCATGCTGTGCAAGGGTGTTCTGAACTCCATTAAAGAGTAATCTTTGTACACAACAGTAGTGCTGTGCAAATAAATGTTGTGAGGCAAAATAAATAAGTTTTGAGAAATGAATGACTTTAGCAGGAGTTTGCCAATTAATTAGAACAAAGAGGGAAGTCTAGCAGACAACATAAAGAGATAAACAGGGAAGAGTTCAAGTTGCCATAACAGCTTTTGCTATTTTCTCACTTTACTTTTTCCAAATTCTCCCTCTCAGAAGCTTTGTGGGATTTTCTTTAAAGGGGGAAGGGAGCCAAGAGGGTGCAGTGGCAATTTTGCTCACTCATGAAATGCTATCTTTGGGTCTTTCCTCAAAGAAGGTTAATTGTAACTTGATCATTTTGTTTTAACAGGGCAATGGAGTGTGAACTAGAATAGAGAAAGAATTAGAGAAGATTTAGTTAAGTTCCATGTATTGTAGACAGCAAGACCTATCACCCTAAAGCAGTTAAGGAATTAACCAATGCAATTTCATAATTATTAGTTATCATCTCATGGAACCTGTGGAGGATAGGTCAAGTCCTAGAAAACCAGAGGAGGACAGATATAGTACCTGCTTTCAAGAAAATGGAAAAAGGAACTCTCAAGACAGCACGTATGTCTTAGCCTAACTTTAAGCAGGTTATAACTGGAAAGAATAAATTAGATATTATAACATTTGTAAATGACAGCATTTTGGAAGGAACTGGAAATACTAGAGCACCACAATTAGAACTGGTGCTCTTGGTAAACCAGGGAAATGCTTCCAATTTAACAAGGTCACATTCACTCAAGTGAGATAAAAAGAGCTATATATAGGCAGGAGAAGCCAAATCTCTGCACACCAAAAAGGCAGAAGAAGCCTGGAAGATCTGAAGGTGATAACATCCACAGTAAATGAGAAGTGAGATGTACTCATAAGAAAGCAAATCTTGTAAAATGTACTAACAGTAGCACTGCTTGTAACATGTCAAACATCATTACTCTGCTGTGCTCAGAACTATTGGAGGTTTACCAGTTTATCCAGAGTGTGGTTTAAGTACCATATTTTTAAATAAAAGGTTCAGTCCCACTGGACAGGTACAGGAATAAATAGAAACCTATAAACTATGAGAAACTGAGTTTGTTGCCTGTACACAATTGAGGGGAGTTTGATAACAGACTTCCAGCATATAAGAAGCCACTAAAAGGAGATACTAATTCATTGTCCTCTGAGGTTAGGGCAGAAAATATTGCTTTAATTTCCAAGAAAGGAGATTTGGGTTATCTTTCTAACTATAAACCTAGGTAAACTCTGGAACAGGCTGCTAGAGTGTCTGTAGAATTTCTATTACTTGGGGTCTTAAAAACCAGATGAGATAAAAGAGCTGTCAGCCTTGTTGGGTATATTTGATCCACATTCCTCAGCAGAGCTGGACCACACCAAACATCCTCTAAGCTCCTTGTCAGCCCTACCTTCCTCAGCTCCTGAAATGCTGTAGTTGCATTTTTGTTGCACTCACACACAAATTTTAATAAAAAACAAACTCACAATCAATCAACAAAAAAACGCAAAAAGAAACTTGAGAAGGTGCTTCTTGGCATTGCAAAGGTCAGAGGTGAATAAAACTCGGGATCTTTTTGCTGATTCTGATTGTTCCAGATCCAGCTGTGTTTTAACAGAAGTACAGGACTTAAAGAAGGACGGTGCTGAAGGTGGGGAAGGCAGAATTGGGAAACAGCAATAAATATTCTCCTACCCATCCTTTAAGACTCTATATTGTATCTCCTGGAAGAGAGGGGAAGCTGTGGTTCTCTTTTTTCCTTCTCTCTGCTTCTGCAGAGTCCAGGGACAGATGCATGACCAAGAACTCATTTGGGGCTGAAAGGGGCACACCAAGGGGTCTCTCTGAACATCGTGGCCAGCATTTCCCTGTTCTTGTCTAGCACCACACAGCCTGTGGATTGAGGGAGGATGCCCAGGATGGAGCCCAGGGGAGGGGTAAAGGCAGCAACAGAGGAAAGCAAGAGAGTGGTTCATGCAGGTTCCTCCCCTGCACTGCGAAAGCTCATTCCCCACACATTGATGTCCCAACACAGAAATTTGCTGGGACAAAAGTGGCAAATTCAGCAAACTCTGGGGGGTACTTTAATATTTCTTTAACTACCCTCAGGCACTATTTTTTTTCCCTGTATGTTCAATTAAACTGTGGATTTATTGATAAATAAATCAAATCTCTGCTTTCAATTTTTGCACTGAGGGAAGCCACAGCTGAGTAGCAGAATTTCAGGAATACATTCATCTAAGCATGTGAAATTCTCTTTGCTCTTTGAATCCTCTTGCAGATAAACTACTCTTACCATGTTTATGGAGTAGCAGCTTTTCAACACTTATTTTATAATCCATAGTCCTCTGCCCTTTTGCAAATAACTTCTGTTTTGTACAGAAAGGCAGCCTCTCTCTGCTCACACAGCCTATGTGTTTGTGTCAGTCTGCATTATTTATATCTCCACTAAAGCCATTCCTCTCTTCCATGTTCTTATAATGGCGCCTATCATGTAATATTTGGGCAACTATTTGTTCTTGCTGATGAGACTTTGGCCACTGCTCCCACCTTTATGGTACAAGCTTTCAGCAGAGTTTTGAATTGCTGGGCATCCAGCAGAGTCTCAGTAGCAGCAGATGTCCATTTCACAAGTGAGTTATCATTGATATCTAAGGATGTTTGGAGCTTGATCTCTGCTTTTCTGAATGATGCCTTTTCATTTTGAAAACTCATGGTGTTGATGCTTGCTCTAAGCCATCATGGCTTTTAAGTTTCATCCAGCAAGACATCAAAGTCAGAGCCCACACTGTGTATTTCTTGCTCAATTACACCAAGAGAGGTGTAGATTTTCTTTGGACAAGTTGCAAGCAGTGGTTCCTACAGATTAAGTCCCTGTTTGAAAATATCTGTATTTCACAGCTGAGGGATGAAAAGACCAACACTGTCCTCTTTTTTTCCTGGTGTAAATACCTTAACTAGGAAAGATCCCTCCAAATCCTACCCATGCTGAGGCTCAGAGAAACATACTGTGAAATCAGGCCAGCATTCAGCACCCTTCCATCCCCCCTGGCAGCCCCTCAGCAGCCCTGTGCTGATGGCTCCACATGGGAAGCACAAGCTCTCCCAGGACGCGATGCCTGCGAGTCCTCCCAGCACGGCTCCTTCTCTCGTGCCCTGCAGAGGGATTGTAACTGCACTGGGATTTCCAGCACAGCACCTTCTGCTGAGCTACTTACACATGAAAGGAATCCCTGTAGTGGGAGACACCTGGGAAAGAATCCATTCCCAGGAGTTGCAAAGGAAAGGCTTCTGGGTTTTCAGTATCAATATTTCATCAAGCTATAAACATCTCCCCCCAGAGGAGGTGTTTGCTCCCCAATTCAGTCTGTTGATACTTTTGTCTGAACTAACCAACTCTGTCAATTGTAATTACAATCCATAAATATTTTATATTACTTTAAAATCAGATTTTAAAATATTTAAATTATATGGGACTGGTGAATTAGATAGCCAGGAATTTGAAACTGAGCTTTTCTAATCCTCTGTGCTTTTCAGCTTTTAGCTGTAGCCCAAAGACTTCCACTTTCTACAGGATAAACCAATGGGAGAAAATTTTACTTGCAGCATACAAATGGTTTGACTCAGTTATCCATGTCCTGTGTTTTCTTGCAGCTATTTCAGCTCACTGAAACGAGATTGAGTATCCATATAGCCAAAGTATGAATTTGGATGGATGGGCACCACAGAGAGTCTGCCTGAGCCTTGTAAAATTTCACAGTACAACTGGGATTGATCTGTAAAATGTGAGCCTGTTGTGATCTATCCTGTAGTCATGCTGTGTGCTGTGCCCTGCACAGCACTCCCTGGATTTCCTAACCCATGCTTCAGCAACAAAAACGCTCAGTGAATTCTCACAAGATATCCTTCTCCACACTGTATCCAGTAACCCTATCAGGGTCTACAAAGGATATTCTCAAAATACTGTGTGTCATACATATGTCACGGAAATTGCCAGTATGTTCCAGAAATGTACTAAGTTCTATAGTGACTACTTGTAGGAATAATCCCACAGACTATGTGCTCAAAATTTAGTTTTAATTTGGCATGTTTGATACATATAAAGGAAACTTCAAGAGCTGAATGTTGTTAGTGTGATGGTTCATTTAACCAGAGGCTTTGGTAGAGTCCTGTTTGAAGTGAATCATCATTGAAGGCAATGTTGAGCCCCTGAATTTAAAAGGCAAGGGAAACTATTATGCTTATCAGAGTTGGTTTTTAGGAAGGTTTTCTTATATTAAGAAGCTCAGACAAGCTGTTATCTTTAATAACTAGCTACTAGTCTGAATTTCAAATCAAACACTGTCAGTCTTATTCATCTACCAGTTTGTGCAGTGAATGCCCCTTTCAGAAGAAGAAGAGAGGAAAGCAATAATGGATGAAGGAACATTCCTGTAAACTCCATTACCAATTATGGAGTTACTCACTTCTCACTCTTTTTGACCATAAAGTGCAAAATGGTATTTAAGAAACTTTCCTGGTGTGAAGCTCAAGATACTGAATAGTAAAGCACAAAGTACTGAAGACAACGCTGTGCATATGAAGCTGTGTCAGGGAAGGTTTAATTTAGATATCAGGAGAAGGTTTTTCACCCAGGGAGTTGTCAGGCACTGGAACAGACTCCCCAGGACAGTGATCACAGCACAAATCCTGCCAGAGTTCATAGAACACTCAGACAATGCTCTCAGGCCCATGGTGGGATGGTTGGGGTGTCCTGTGCAAGGCCAAGAGTTGGACTTTGATGATCCTTGTGGGTCCCTTCCAACTCAGGACATTCTATGAGTCTGTGATTAACTGATACCTTTCAAATATTGCAGTAGAGTTTAGGGAGGTGTGAGGCCAGTGTCTTGGTTCACACACTTGGAACTCCTAGAAAAAGTAGGAAGTTTTGGACAAACATATATTTAGGATTTTTTCCTTAAATCTAGATCTTGCTCTAGATTATTACCTTCTGTATTATCCATAGGCTGAAACAAACTACATTTCCCCCTATTATCCTACTTAAACCCCTAGAAATAAGGTTTATTTCACACACAGTGACTAGGTGGGAGCAGGGAGCAGTGTGATTGATTTTCGCTGTGACAAAAGCCACCTGGTTCTCCTGGAGAGAGGACAGGGAGGGGGGGAACCAGACACCCTCTGATGAGCTCTTCATATGTTTCTGCTCTACTAAAGTTTATCTAAGGCCATTTTTTCCCACTTTGACTCTTGGCAAGCCATACTTTGTATTCAAAAGAAATCTGTCCCAGGACTGTAATCATGGAATTAATAGACCTATGCAGGGCTTCCCTGAATCTGCATTCACTGAAAAACCCCGTACCCAGCACGTCTATGAGGAACCATTCCAGCAGCTGCCTGAGTGCATAAAGCATTGCAAAACACTGGCCTTATCTCCTCAAGAGTCGACAGCAAAATGTACAGCCATGTTGAGGTTTCTGGCAGTTCTAGAAATAGTGCCTGCTGAGCAAATAAGGTCAGAGTGGGTGGGTGAAAAGAGATTGTTCTCAAAATTTGGCACATAAAACTTTAAAAGTGCTTTATGAACAGAAATCATTCTCTCAGGTCTTGATCCTGCAAAAGCTCATGTGGGTAAACTTCTCAAGATCATAAATTTTAAGATAAATAAAAATATGAAAGATTAGCCACAGGAGGCTTCACCTGGAAAGGAAGATATCCATGCCTTTCTCTTTATTAGTTTTCCTGTGAGAAAAATATTTGACTAACTTTTTTTTCTTTTTTTTTTTTTCCCTCCCACTCTGTCAAAGCTTAAGAAGCAGTTCATCTTAGCCACTGGTTTTGATTTTTTCACTTAGGTATTCTAGGAACTTGCTTAAATCATTTGATGTTTGTGTTAATAACATAAAATCTTAGTGATCTGAAATCTTTATGTAATTAAGCAAAATAATATAGCTCTCTACATGGAACTAAAGTAGTTTGGGGCAATTCTCAATGGAAATAAGGATGACTCAGTCCTCAAGCAACACCAAGAAAAACATATATATATATGCTGTAAGTTCCCAACTGGAAAATAAAAATGGGGACATTTATATAATAAAGGGCTTTTTTAATCTGCATGGAAAGATGACAAAGTATTTGTGCAGCTGAGACTGTATTCAGGAATGTGTTTACCAGTACCCAAGTTTATTCTCAAGAGCAACATCCAGTGAATTAGACTATGCTGCTTGTACTTTTAAGCCTCGCATATTTGTAAAGTCATTATGCTGTCAGTCCTTTCTGATACCAAAGTCTGCATGCTGTGCATTTAAGGGTTTAAGATGAAGGACTAAAAAATAATTTCTACATTTAGGCATCTGGAACTGAATAAGAGTTGTGCTTTAGGAAAAATCCAAAGAAAGAAAACTTTCTAATGAAAAAGCAGCCTTAGGTGCTATTAAAACACTATCTTCCTGACAGAGATACTTGATTTTGAAACTCTATCTGCAATTCAGATTCTTCCTTTGGCATCAGCATCCTCACTTCATTTAGGGTCCAATCACAGCCACATCATTTCATGACTTGTGCCAAGTGATGGACATTGTAAGCAGCAATACAAGCCCTTGGATGCATTTAGATCACCTGTGGCATTTGGGGGTTTTGCCTGTCTTGCTGACAGATCCCTGTGTGGAGGAACCCTACAACTTCTAATGTCACAAGGGGTCTGTTCTGAGTTAATCACATATTGGCACCTGTCTCTGCTCCAGCCCAAAGAGAATCAGTCAGTGCCCATGCTGAAGGCAATGTGGGCCCTTAATATTCACAGGTAAGTGTCAGTGATATTGGCAGCACCGTTTGGTGTCCCTTAGCCCTGTTTTCCTCACCCCAGAGCAATGTGGAATCTCACATTATTTGTCTCTTCTGGTATTAGACCCTGTTTCCCACTGAAATCTCATGTTCTTGTCAACAGGTGGGGACCAAGGCTATGAGGAGAGACAGCCAGAGCCAGGGAAGGCTGTGAGGGCAGGAACAGCCCTGTCCCAGAGCTCCTGTGTGCACAGCATGGCAGCAGCAGTGTCCCACTGAGGGCACACAGCACTCAGGGATTCTCAGGGGTGGGACTGCACAGTGACCAGAGCCAGGCAGCTTTGTCACCTCTCCCCTGGAAGTGCTTCCATGTAGGAACTGCTCACCTGGTACCAACAACAGCTTTACTGACCCCACGGCTTTGTGCCACCAGCACATCATTCCTGCTTCCATCCCCTGTCCTCCCAGAGCTTGTCAGGAAGCCCAGTGTCCATTTTCCACAGATGAGCCTCTTCTGACAGTGAACTTCACTCCCTGTGTGTCTCTGCTTACACAATACACCCAGCTACCCTGCTTCCTTCCTAAACAGTGGGATGTTCTTTAAACTGATACAAGATTTGATCCAGTGTGTTTATAGTGCATATTGGATGAATGCTAAATTGCAGGAAGTTTTTACAAGTGGAAAACCTTGCTAAAACACATATTATTGAATGGACATCTTGCTGTGCTTGGATCAATGAAGCTTATACTGTGGCTTAGGTCTAATCTTACAACAATTCAGCAATTGAATCCACTTATGTTAGGCTACTGGCAATGTTGCAGGATGCATTTTGTATCTACTGATTAACTGTGTTCAGTTTGTGCTGAAAATGAAAAAGAAATCAATGAAAACACTTAGAAAACTAAAACAGAGAAAGACATGAACATATCAAAAACCAAAAAGAAGAAACAGCCCTGTAACTTCTGTAGTGAAGTTGAAGATTTCTCTGAATTAATAACTTTTTCTTGGTATTGTTGAATGATTCTTAGGTCATCACACTGAAAATTTAATTTTTAAACATTTAGTGCTTAAACTCTCAAAATAGCAGCAGCTCTGGACATGTAGTGACTTAATGTGGGACCACTGCAAGAGGTCCACTGGAAAGCCATTGACCAGCACACAGGATTGTGATGTCTAAAACATAGTCAGGAAATGTTTCAGACTGCATTCCCTGGAATCATGCAGCTGTGGGGATGGGCACAGGGTTGGAGGTCTTTAAGACTTTCCTACACAGTGAGTGGAAAGAGATGATCCTAATGTTTCTGCTTAGGAGGAAAAACTTCTATTACATCTCATGCCTTATTAAATATTGGGAACCACACAGAGGCAATCTGAGGAAACTCCACAGAAAACCAGGCAACGTTAGTTTGGCTTGTTCAGGGAGATCCTCATTATTCATACAGATCTGAGAATTCAGTTCTCCCAATTTAAGTGTTTTGGAAGTGATTTTCACTGTTGGATTAATCTCCAAATGGGAAAAAAATGGAGACGTAGCAGTCTAGATTTTGATCTTGCAAAGCATTCCCAGGGTCTGTCACTTGGTTCTTGCTAAGTGGCTTCATACAGCCAGGGATATATCTTAGCATGTGCATTTAATGCTTTTGAAAGGTGCTTAGCTGACAGTCTCAGAGGATGACTCCTGGGCACAGTCTGCCTTCAGTTATGTGCAAGTTACTTCTCTTGATATCAGTGAGAGCTGCCTTTGCTTATGAGAGATGTAGGCAACCCGCATTTTCCTCGTTTGTCCCCTGCTACTCTGACATATTGACAACCTTGAACCTTCCCCTTTTTAATTTTCACTTTTATTTCTCATGTGATCCTTAAATCTTATGGGATGGATCAAAGTTTGCCTACTGGAACTGCAGCTCTATGGATGCTTTCATAAGTTTGCTTCATCATTTTAATCCTTAGACAAATCTCAGCATCCCTTGATGATTTCCATAATTCTCCCCCAAACACCTCTGCTGAATACATTATTCAATATTTGTCTATGTTCTTCCACCTTGATCTGATGCAGAGTTATCTCACACTGGATTTGTGTTCTGGTGTCTGTTTTTGTATGTGCATCTCTTCCACTGCTTTTCAAATGTGTCTGAATTGCTAAGCTCCTGTTCAGAGATTACTGCTTCCTTTCTCAAAAATCTAAATTTGCTTTCATTTCTTTGATCTTTGACTACTATTTTGGCTCACAGATCTAGCTTCCAGGTTCTCTGTTTTATTCTGGCATCCAGTGGTGCTCACAGCCCCATCCAGGTTGGGCTTGGGCAAAAAACCTCCAAGTATCTGGAGTGGTAGACCATCAATGGAGTTCAAATTTCCAGGCCTTGGCTGTGGGACATCTTTGCTCACCCCAGAGCCACAGTGCCAGCTCCTCCTGGTGCCACAGCAGAGGACAGGCAGGATGTGGGGTGAGGCAGCAGCACCACCCTCCTGCTCCTGCCATGAAAGGAGAAGGTGCTGCCTTACTGTCCACAAATCTCCTCTTGCTCCTCAGTCCTGGTAATTTCCTTCAGAAGATCAAGAGCTAAATTTGGCAGTGCTTCTGAGAAACAAGGAGCTTTTTTTTTGATGTCATAAGATTGAAGCTTTGTCTCCTCTACAGTTTCCTTAATATTCCCCCCACCACCTTCTGTTCCCATTGCTTAGGCTTTGTCATGATTTGAATCATCTGCTTCCTGAGAGTAATCAGATTAAAATATTAGTTTTCTATATCTGAGATTTCCTTCTCTGAAACAGAAAAAACCTGCAAGATGAGGTGGTTCCTCAAAAAGCACTATCACAAATTCATGTATTTCAACTACGTTGAAATTCACACAGTCCGTACTCTAAACATCACTTCCACAGATTATTTTACCATTGCCATTAAAAGACAATGCCAAGTTCTTCTTATGCTGTACTGATTTTCTAACTTCTTTTCCATTTTAATTGAAGCTAAAAGCTAACTATATGCCCTAGCTGAAAGGACAGGTGTCTGCCAAGGAAGACACCTTTGCCCTTCCCAAGAGAAAAGCCCTGAGCCCCTAAGAGGCTGCAACCAGCTGCACCCCATTCCCCCACTTTGACCACTTCTTTCATCTCTCTCAAGTACCAGTCGTTATCATCTCTTAGGCAACAAATGGGACAAAATTCCCTGAGAGAAGGAAAAAAAAAAAGAAAAATCCTAACCTCCAGCACCATAACATTCCTGCTGTTCAATCTGTTCCTTCTCTGCCAGAAAATCATCTGCTGCAAGTGTTATATTTGTAACAGGACACAAATCAGAAAGGAATTTTTGGTTTTCAGAGTTATGCCCAAAGGTTAATAACTGCTGATTGTAGTGCCAAATACTTTTCTCTGTGATGTTACTGTGAGCATGCAAGCAAATCCCACTTTTCTGACTAGTGGAAGAAAATCAGATAACCCCGAGTGAAAATCGTACTAAATCTGAAAAGATGCTAATGTGCTAAGAAGCTGGTGAGGTCATAGATGAGATGAACAAAGGCTGCTATTTCCTACAAAATAAAGATTCAGGTGAAGAAGATGAATGAGGTCCTGTGGATAAAATGGAAAGTAAAGATCTGTCACTTGTTTCCAATAAAGTGCTGCTAGAGGGTCTCCTAAGAGATTTCTGTTAGTCTAGATATTTTAGGTTGTTGAAGTTTAGTTGTTTCAGCACAAAAATAATAAAATAACATAAACCTATGTCACAGCATATCCTTTTGCCTTGGTATCATCTGTCTGAAGACTTTCATGTTGACCAAGATAGTGCATCTCATTATCTGTAGTTTAGTTTAGGTTCATTTTTCATGGAGATAATGGATTCTTTGAGGCTTGCAAGCCTGAATGAGCTGGACAGGTGAGGGCTGGCAAAGATCCATGACATGGGTACAACTCAACAGCTTTCCTATAGTTTGATTTTGAATATCATAAAAGCCCAACTTTGATAACAGATTAATGCATCATTACTTAGTTTAATATTGTACAAATGCTGATTAATACATCACATTTTATCAGTAAATGTAGCCACAAATACACAAAACTCATACATTAAACAATGCTGACATGAATATGGTTATGTGTGTATATATGCCTTTCCTTTGGTGCATGAGGAGTAATTTTTATTGTGTTTAACTGCAATAGCCACATTTTTATTAGCTGGTTATAAATTTCCTTAGCATATGAGGACTTGTCAATCCTCAAAGAAATAAAACCATTAGGTTTTGAGAGCTGTCTCGTTACCCTGTACATGGCCAGAAGCTGGGGAATGACTCAGCAGCACTCAGACAGGTACAGGCAGCCTGGGCTTCCCCTCTGTGGTCATATTTATAACCAAAAAGCCAACACCCAAAAGATAAAAGGGTAGCAGAAGGTTTCCTCCAGGGCTGCATCTAAACCCCAAACCACATCCGTGGTGGTGTCTTCCCTTTTCTGCTCCCCCAGGCAGCAGTTTTACACCTCTTGAATTGTGCATGGACATTTGATGTGGAGGAGCTGTGCTAAGTGAGAGCTGTGCTGCAGCCTGGCTCCCTGCCCTGCTGGGGGCTGCCCTGGTGCAAAAGAGAGAGGGCATTTGTCCCTCCTGGTGGACACAGGAGATCCTGGGTGGAGACTGGAAAATACTCTTGCTCAGGCATCATAAGATTACAGGTCACTGACTGCCCTGCTTCTTATCTCAAAGATGATAATTTTCAGAAAGTGTCTAATACGCAAGAAATACTCCTGAATTTTTTGAATTAGGTTTAGGTGATTTTATGTGATTTTCACCTTTCAACTATAGGTTTCAACTTTGCTTTTCTTTCTTTCAAGTTGTTCCTTGTCATGTTCTAGTTCAGAAAACATTAAAAGTAACCTTTTCCTAATGTTGAAAGATATCAGGAGAGTTGTCTGCCTCAGTAATGGAAGTGTTTAATTTCAAGAGGGGGGCAAGTTATCATCTGACTAATACAAAGGAAAGGAATTATGTCTGGAGGCAAGGTCCCTGGACTGGGACTCAGGGACTGTGCTCCCAGCTCAACTTTGTGCACTTCATTCTACTGTTTTCTGTTTCAAGCTTTCTGTATCTCATTTACTTAGGCTTCAGGTTCTTTAGGGTTGAGGCTTTACCATGTACCATGAAACTATGGGGTCCTGATTTTCACTTGGAATGTCTGGGTACTCTAATAATTGAAAAGAATAAAAAAAAAGCTCATGCCATTGGATTAGTGTAGGAAACAGGCGAGTCACAGGGCCTCTGATGCAGACTCACTCCTAAAGGCACCCCGTTCATCATCTCAGCCTTTTACCACCATCTGAAATTGGTTCTTTATATGTCTTTGCACCAGTAAAGTGTATGCTGAAATTTTCATCTCCCTCCTAGGGGTGTTATTAGGTTTAACACATTACCATTTACAAGTGCTTTTCTATGCCTGGATGAAAGTAGCTATAGATATACAGTAATGCTCTGCATTAATGGCAAGGCTTAGCATTAATGGGCTGTGCACTGTGGAGAGGGAAAGGGGTTTTGCATACAAGGTACAGCCCCTCTGAGGGCAGCACAAAGCAAAGGACATCCCAAGCCAGGGATGTGATGCTGGGCAAAGCTTCAATTCCTGGGGCTGAACGAGACAGGGACATGCTGGTGATCAGGGCACACCATGGTGGGGACTGTGGTGCCACTCAGAGCCAGAAACACCCCCTGACTGTCCTTCCAAAACACAGAACACAATCAAACAGCTATCAAACTTCTGCAGCAAGAAATCTAAAGAGATTTAATTGCTCCAGTTTTAGAACTGGGTAATTGTAGCTGGTCAAAGTGTTTCAGCACTGCAGCAATAATTAACCATGTAGTGCACTGGTTCTCCTGATAGCCCTGATGGCAGGCTCTGCAAAACTGATTTCCTTCTTCTCTATTAACATGCATTTACACCAAAATCTATGCCACTGACCTTATACCTACATGATCATTTGGTTATAGGAGAAGATGCAAGTCAGAACCCCAGAGGTGAAATGTATCTAACTACACAGCAAAAAATACCCGTTGGTCTGGGAACTAATTTCAGTTCCCTATGAGGAAGAAAAACCTTCATTGCCTTAGATGATTTTTAAATGCCAAGATCATCTATTTAGAAAACTCATTAAAAAGATTTTGTATATCTGAGATCCTAGTTTGTTCAGGTGAGCCTTTTTCTCATAAAAAGCACATAAAGTAGACACTAAATATATGTTATGAATTTATTAAAATTTCATATTTCTAAGAATATTCTTGAGAACACCATGTAACTGCAAGTCCCTGTGAATAAATTCCTAGTGTAAAAGAAGAGTCCAGTTCCTTGAGGACTGAAAAATGCAGCAATAATCTTGGGTAGATGTGGAGCAAGGATTTTTTGAATAACATGGCTTTGAGAGAACAAAGAGAGAAAGGCAGATTTCATTAAGCTGCTCGGCTGTTTGGGACAAATCCTGCAGACACAGACATTTAAAAGATGCTTTTGGGTTATGTTGTGGTGGAGCCATAGTTGAGTTCAATTGGATTAAATACCTGGAATCATCCAGGCCTTTGAGGCACCTGACAAGCGTGTGTGGTCTGTGTGCCTCCAGGAAGCATTTGGAAAGCACAGAAAGGTCAAGCTGGGCACTTTTCTGCCAATGGGATTCATTCACTCAGCAGTGTCACCTGTGTTTCATAAGAGAAACACACTGCTCTGAAGAAGGTGGCACATTAGATAAGTCAGAGTTTGAGCTGACTTTCAGGGTTTGTGGCTTTCACAATATTATACTCTCACTTATTTGGTTTCAAATAATGTGAGTCAGCCTGCACAGGAAGAAATCTGCTGAAAAAAAAAAAAAAAAGTTTTACAGCAGTTATTAGGTCTTCTGCATCATTTAGAATCCCTTCAACAGCAGAACTGGGCCAATCCCAACCTTCTTGTTATGTTTTGGGTCTCTAGCAAGTTTGTAATGAAAAGGGCAATTGTTCTTATTTCAGCAAATCACCCAACCCCACACTTTCCCTCAAACAGGGAAAGACAAGGCCCTGCACCCAGGGGAAGTGACATGGAGAGTCACCTGAGGCTGCTCACCATTGTTGGCTGTTCTCCTTTGGCAGATCTGCCAATTAAAGATGGCATTCACATTCTGTTATTACCATTAGTAGACACATTATATATTAAAGAAAGTTGGTTTTGTATACGCAGTTGTCCAGAACTCAAAGTATGATGAAACATGCAATGAAATAAAAACTAGAGAGTTAAAACATTCTTGAAAAGGCTATGTAATGCAAATATATATCCAGAGATTTTGCACAAGTTCCACCCCAGCATTGCATACTGCATTTCTGTTTGCAAAAGAACTATTAATTTGGAAAAAGAGAACAGAAAATATTACTCTATTCAGAGAATTGTTCTGCTGAGGAAAAATAATTAAAGTGAATTGACTAATTTGAAGATGTCTGGAGGTACCTCTGGGCAATATTAAGGTGAAGGACAAAACATATAGTTTATAGAAAACATGGAAAATTATATCTTCTCTGATGATTGTCTAAAAGTATTTGATGTGAAACATCTCTTAATGAAATTTTCCCCCAAAATAATGATTACAAGGTGCTTCAGGAAATATTTAAGTCTAATTTACCTTTATTTCTGATGTTCTAGGTTAATGAAAAGCATTCCCTTGGCAGCTGCACATTGCCTGCTGTGTTTTTTCTTACTATGAATCTCATGACATAAAGCTTAAAAATATAAAAAAAAAAAAATACACGCTACAAGGTCATAATGCACTTATAAGCAGGTGGAGCACAGAACAACCTGGCTTCCTGCTCCAGCACTCCTCTCTGATGTCTGTGACATTAGCAGAAGGTAATAGCAGAAGGTAACAAGTACAATTATTTATGAAGCATTATCTGTGTCCTTTGTTTAAGAAAGGAAAAAAACAGTGAAACATCCCAGTTAAGGTGCTGAAGCACTGGAGAGCCCTTTACCACCCTAACTCCTTCCCAGTGGAGACTTCTTTGCTTGAAACACAGCACAGTGCATTAAGTCTGTGCACTTTTCAAAGAACACCTCAAAGATATCTGTAATGCAAAGGTATCGGCGTGCATTGATATGGTAATCAAATGTAAATGTCATAGTAGGTTATGTGAGATTATGTATTTTACAACACAATTACATTCCCATTAAATTAATACAGGAATCTTGCATTAGCAAGTCACACTTGCTGGCAAATACCGACTAAATGGTTGTCTGTTACAGTGCAGAAAAATGCAAATTTTGACTGATGTTGAAATACATGACTTATTGCAACAGACAAACAATAGCTGATCCACTTCTCAGCAGTTTGTGGATTCATTTTTCTTTATCCCGTTGCTATATTCACAACCTGGGTACCTGATTCAGTGACCTGTATTTCAATATGTGCTTGCAAAAAACCCCAACCAACCCCTAGATGTAATCACTGTGAGAATGGATAAGTTTTCATGTCCAAAGGGGGAATGTTCAAATTATTTATGTATATAATGCTATGCCCTCTTCATCTTCAGCACACACCTCTAAGTTCCAAACTTAAGTAGTTTCCTGACTTGGGATTTTGTGTTGAAAATTTAAAGGTGGCACACCTGATTGTCCTGTTTATAGCCTTGAGTTGAGTATGCTGGCATGTTACAAGGCTCCTAAATTATTGATTTGTTCCTTCCAGTTGATGGTATAGAGCCCTGAGTATTTGGCAGTGAACATATCGCTTGTGCTGGGTTACTTTGATACTAGGAACTGGAATACTTTTTTACTTGCTGTAGCAAAGTAAATCCTTACTTACAGCTTCATGATTTACCAGGAAAGAAGGAGAAATCCCTGTATCCTGGTGAAAACTCCAGAAGGAATCAGCATCCTAAAGAATTCCACCCAGAAGCTGTGTCCTTTTCTCAGAACTCTCCAGGACAAACTGGTCATTTGTTTAAGCTTGGCTCTTTGATACACTGGGAGACATTGTCACTGTCTAACCTGAAATTCTTCCATAAGAAATGCTGGATGCTGTTGTCTTCCTCCAGTGACTGAAAAGAGGCTGCTGAAAGTCATGGAGGCCACTGCAAAATAAAAACAACATGATGGAAAGTTGGAGTCATTTCCTTGGCTGTGGTAGCTCACAATAACTTTCCAAAAAGTCAATACTGCTATACTTAATTACTCTGAGTAAAAAATTTTAGTCCATATTTTCATCAGCCTTTCAGAGCAATAGCATCTTAGTCACCCACAGCACAGCCTTCATGGTGGCATGGACCAGAATTAACTCTGGCTGTGGAACCAGCCCAGATCGATCGCTGAAGTAAAAAGCCTTGTTACTTACAAAGACAGACTTGCATTAAGTATGCACAAATCATAGGCTGAGACAGAAGAGTCTTTCCTGTAGCTATTGTCAAAGGCAATGAAACAAAGTATTTGTGTAGATTCAGTTCTCATCAGAAATATTAATGCATGCAAAATCCTTCAGGATTCTTTTCTACAGCCACAAACCTTAGTTCAGTCCTTAATCTCATGATTTGGCCTCAAACTTACAAAAAAAAAAAAAA
>VWYP01004432.1:205229-228839 GCA_013400435.1 Pycnonotus jocosus
GAAAAGAGGAAAAACTGTGGATTTAATTTCAGTGTAACATTTTAAATCAGCCCCCCCCCCCTCCAATAACACCCTGTCCTGTTTATCTATCCTTTCTTAAAGGTGCACATGTCTAGTCCTGAATTATTGGAGTGCTTTCCTCCATGTTTGGTCAGTCCCTGATAATTACTGCTATTGCATATGTGTAGGTATTCACCACATGCAGGTGGTGACACAACAGGACTGCAATATATTAGCATTTTGTGACTAATTCTTTAACATGTTTACCATTTTCCTCATAATTCTGCTTTCTTTCAAAGGGTGAGGAGAAATTACAGCCCACTGAGAAAAGGAGGAGAGAATAGTTGTGTGTGGGCAGAGAATAAGTGTATTACAGGATTTTGTGATTTTCTTTCATCTACTTCTTTCTATTTGATAACAGAACTGGTTGATACCATACAGGGTGTACTTTATCATTGGCAAAAAATGTGTAGGAGAAAAAAACCTCAAGCATGCCATTAATTGCTTATAAATATATGCTCTCAACATTAGCAATCAGCCTTTAGGATTTCTAACCTCTAAATTCTGTTCAATTCCTTCATTTGAATAAAATTATCAACTTGTATCTTTTCTAGCATGATTAAACACATTGCTTGTAGGCAGGTTATGATTAAATAGGAAAAATTTCCATTTTTTGAACTACACAGTCTCTGTGTCTCTGTGTAGGTGTTGTCTGTGCATATCCATGTCCCAGTATAAACTTCCACATGTGTGGATACACACATGAATGTGTGTGCCCATGTCTGAATTACATAGGGGAATGGGCAAGAGGAAAGAGGAACCAAAGCTAAGTCACATGGAATGATCTAGATGTTCAGGCCAGATTCTTCAGTCTTTTGCACCCAGTTGCATCCAGTGTGACATTCATAAGAATTCAGTACTGGATTTCTCAGGGACATTTAAGACCCAAGATGCTGAGCCTTTCTCACTCTTCCAACCACATAGCTTAAGAAGCTCAGCTGGAGGTTGTTATTTCTTTCCTAGAAGACCTGTGTTTTAAAAGCCAGTAGGAATAAAAAAGAAACTCTCTCAGCTTGCTGAAAGCTTTTTCTTTAGACAGTCATGCCTTGCATACATATGGTTGCACCTGCAAACACTATAGGCATATTTGTGCAGGCCTGTTGAAAAGCTGGCCATAAAAGTAATTTTCCCCAAAGCCATGGCTATAAAAAAATTTCCTTACCAAAATTTTACATGCTTTTAAATCTGTTTTTATTTCCCTTACTTATTATTTACTGTCATTCTTCCTCCCCCTCGCCTCCCAGCCCCTAGAGAGTACCAAGGCTGTGCTTGAGAGAGACACTAACATTTTCTTATGTTATGATCTGATGCTATAATTTGTTCTGATACTGCAATAATAAATGAGAAAATTAGTGCCAGTAATACAACATATATACAGTATACAACAGGAAAAACCACATGAGTGATGGCAGAAAGGGAAGTATCTTGTGTCTGCTCAGTGGTAACTGGGAATAAGGTGGGCACTTCTGATGATCATCTGCCTTCCTATGGCAACTGAATCTGAACTTTACTTTTCCATCTCTTGGCTGGTTTAACACTGATGCAACACCACTGTGGAATTAAGACCAACTGACATTGGTAAAACAAGGGCAAAGTTAGTATCATCCAGTTGATCTTTTCCTCAGAATCTCTACCTTTTCTCTGCCTGTGGACAATTAAGGAGGAGGCTTCTTGCTCTTCTAGGGCAGGACATTTAATTTGTTGTTGATGTTCATCTAGCAGTTACAGCTGTCAACCAGCTTCAAGGGCTGCACTGTCAGTTATGGTTCCAGAGGGATAAAATGCAGAGAAAAGGCCATGCTACCATTGGCACTTGCACTTTGATCATGAGAATCAGGAGTTTATCACATTAACAAGAATGCTATCTAAGCATGACAAATTCTAATGTCTTAGAATCGACACTGTTGGACAGTACAGCCTTTGTCTTCATTTGTGGACTTGCATTACAGCTCTGCTGGGAGACTCTACTGTACTCCTCAGCAGAGACACTTGCAATGTAAATAGCAGGACAGACAAAAGAGAGGAAAAAGCAGAATCTTCATTCTAGTCAGGCCTTCTAGGTCTCCATGAGATTAAATGATCTGTCCAAGGCTGCACAAGTATTCTGTGGCAGTGACAGTTTTCTGTATTTCATAGTAATTTGTAAACCTCTGTGCTACATAACCAACAAGTTTTCAGGTTGCCTTTTGATCTGTATTTCATACCGAGATCTTTTGCCTCGAAATAAGGTCATGACTACTTAACTCTGAGGAAGTTTGATGCCTTTTACAGTAGTTCCTACACCTGGGAAATACTGAGCAGTTTCATTTTCTGATTCATCTCCCTCACAGTTCTGCCCACGTGGACTGCAGCACAGTGGTGGGACACCAATTTACCCTTCATGCATTCTCCATGGCTTTGCAACCTATTGGTGCAAATGGGATTCTGCCTCTTCTTTTCTGTAATTTGTGATTCTGATACTCTTCGACAGGACTCAATGATCCTTTGTAGCAAAAAAACCCCAAACAACCAAACTCATCTATAACAGGACTTTTACAAAGACAGGAAGACTGATAAAGTTAAGGACTAAGATTAGTTTTGAAAATTTATTTGGTAGACACAAAGCAAAAATATTTCAGAAAACACTGCTGATTTCAGGGAAATTGTGCTAAGTCAATTTGACCCATTCACTTCTCTCTTATGTGAGGGGTAAGGGATACTCAAAATCGACAAAGTCAGAAAGAACTAAAACAATCACAGATAAGTCAGATGAAAGGAGCTGAACTGTACAGTTGACTAGGAAGCAGAAATGACTGTAGTTGGACAAGAAAAATCCAGAATTATTTTGGTACTTGCATGGACTGCACTTAGAATGTTTGGGGATAGTATCCATAAGGTGCTAAAATCCTCTAATAAGCCAAATGTGTATTTGGGTATGTCGGAAAATCAGTTGAAAAGACTAAGAAAAGGTGGTTACACATATGGGGCAATGCTAGCATGACAGATGGTATTTGTTTTATTTATGTCTTCACAACTGTGTTTATGTTCTTTCAAGAAGCCTGTCTGGGTGGAGTCTTGCAGAGAGGTTGTGCTGGCTCCTTCCTCAGGGAAACTGTTGAGTGTGTTGAGACAGAAACAATTCCAGGCTTCATGAGGCCAGCAAAAGAGATACAGAATGAAGATGATGGCTTGAAGCTCATGCAAAGACATTGCAGAGATGAGGAGAGTGAAACCAGGTAAATCTCACAATAGATGTTCCCTTCCAAGGGACAAGAGAACAAAATTTGCTCAGTGACTTAGGAAGTCATGGAGTTTACTGGGAGCAACCAACCACCTGCAAGGAGTGAGGGACATGGGACAGCTACGTATGAAACATGGTAATGCAGTTCTGTCTCCCCTACCTGTTTTGAATAGTATTTAGTTAAAAAATTTCATTTCTAGTTTCCCTTCAAGTAAATGTTGGCTTTTCTGAATTTAAAACCATTCTGTCTGCACTGGGCTGAAGGTCTAGTAACATCAAGTGTAGTGCTTGGTTGACTCACTGTCCTGGCAACAGCCAAAATATAAAAAGCATTAAGACAACCTAATTTAATGCAAACACCTATTAAACATTTTCTGATTTCTAGGGAAAACAGAAAGTACTGGAAATTATCAATGATAATGAATCCTTGAACTGCAGTTTTGGTCTTTAAACCTTTCCTTCAAGAATAACAAGTTGTATTTAGAAAAATATATACAGTAAGTAATATGGTTATAATAATAATAACCTTCAGGAAAAAGACACACTCTCCTAACAGAAGTTTTGGGTTTTTGCCAGATGCTGAGCTTTGGCTCACCTAAGTTTTCACTTAAACCATACTTCCATCTCCAGGTAAAGTTTCTGAGCTCATCACTAAGATATTGCTTTTTCTTTTCAGTTCTTCAGATAACTGCTTCAGGTGCTTTTTGGCTACTGTAAAATAAAGCTCCTCTATGGTGAAAAGATTTTGGTTTTATTTTTCAAGCCATTCCCAGGAGAATGGGATCATTCAGCTGTCAGTTCCTGTTAGGTAAACAGCACATCTTGGACCTTAATGCAGAAGCCTCTCATTGCTACCACTGCATAGAGGATAATGCAAGCAATTTATACTTTCCATTTATGTTAATAGTGACTTATTAAAAATTCATCTGAACAACTGAAGCTGGTAGAATCCCCCTGAACCCTAAATAATTAATAAGTCTTTCACAAAGGTGACCTAGGCTCAGCATGAAATATGTATTTTTTTGGCTTAGCATGGGAATTCCTTTTTCCCTACCAGAGGAAATATCCAGTGTCCCTATGACAGTGCCAGGGAATAGCTAGGTATCTTCCAAAGCTACATTATTGAATAAGACACTGCCAAATGTAACTGATGGTAAATGCCAAGGAGAGAAAAAATTATTTCTTAATCTCCATTCTCTTCTGACACTTTCCCCCTCAGAACATTGCAGATCTCAGGGGCTGGCTCTCTGCTTCAGATCCCTTTGCACAAAACAGAGAAGCAGCAGCGGTGTTGCTACTACCTTCTATGTGGTGATTAAGGGTTAGAGGCAGGAAGGATATGAAAAATACAGACTCAAATCTCATTTTAGCTTCAGCAGATTTTAAGACAGATCTTCATCCTTCTGTTTGCCTGAAGCCTGGTTGATTTTGAGAGTTGATTTCAGTTTTGACTGCTTTAACTTCAATTTAATTAATATACTTAATTCAAAAATTTAAAGTCATTGGAGAAAGAGACCAAAACTCCTCATTTACCAAGTGAAAAGACAGATTTTATTTGCAGTGACATTTTAAATCTCACTCTAAATACAAATATATTGAATTTTCAATTAATAATCTTTTTTTTAATGCAGTGTGCTATGAGTTCAAGAGATGAGTATGCTCTCTTAGAATAATCAATAATTGGGTTTTGAGGACAACACGATGGAATTTGCAAGGTCAAGTCACTCAATGTGGATCTGTCACATCTTCAATTTGTGCATTCAAATATTTCAGCAAAACTGAGACAAACTCTGAACTCTTCAGCATCGGCAAAAGGCATTTCTGTTTGTGATCAATTACTTCTTGGCTGTTTATGATCATGATCAATTACTGGTGGACAATTTTTACAGTTATAGACTCCAAGTGGTAACTGATGGGTGAATCTGAGGATTAAATGTGGTGTGAGCCTAAACTCAGTCACCTCTAAAGAGGCGTCTAAGGCCAGTGTAAGCACTTTAGAAGACCTTGTTCTTACCAAATTGCTCTCAGGTGAAAAAAATCAGGACCGTAAAAAAGTGTAATTCTGTGCTTTTCATAAGCCATGTATGAATAAATCCAATAATTCCACTTGTACCAGCTGACAAAAGAGAGACATCTTCATTTCATTTCTATAGAATGGGAGTTATAAATAATTTAACTTTTTAATATATTATAATTAGAACAATGACTAAAAAATGCAGTAATTTTAATGAGCAATAAAGGTCTGAGGTCTGAAGTTAAAACTATACAAAACAATACTGACCTTTTTTAGCTGTGAAAGTTAAATTATTTGTGCAAGTGGGATTCTATACTGATCAGCAAATCCAGTCCTCCAGTGTGTTACCTTTTTTCATTCCATAAAACTTAAGTATCCATAGTCCTTTCACAGTAATTAAAAGAATTAACATGGAAATGTATTTCTCCTTCAAAGAGGCTTCAATTACAAATTCTGCTGGTTTGATAGAGCAAGGATGGTGAAGTAAGTCAGTGTTGAATCTGAGCTTGCCACAACAATCAGTGTTTTTGCACTGCCAGACAAATCAGTCCTAACAGCATATGCTCATTCCAGAATCTCGACAAGTCTACAAGGATGCAATACATATTTTCTTACTGTTACCAACTTCATGTCAATCATCAAACACATGAAATTGAAATGGTTGCATATTTGAGAGGACATATATCTGGCCAAGGTGGATTGGAATATTTAAAAAAAATAGCATAGAAAATTATGGCACAAGAAAATCTACTGGGCTGAGAGCTGTTAGAAATAGACAAAAAGAGGCCACTGGTGGGATTTGAACATAAAGACTAGCAGACTTTCCTATTATAACCTATTTATTAGGCACAGGAGGAATTTATCTGCTTAGCAAAGGAAAAGAATTCTTATTTGTTCCTCACATAACCTGTTTTTTAAATGCCTCTGTGACAGTTCTGTCTCCTTGCCTTGCTCCTATATAGCAATCATCATCAAAAAAAGAGATGATTTAAAACTATAGAACTTATATATTGACAGTGTACTGTTTCTATAATGGGGATTGCTTTGAGTGACTTTAATGTTCCCTTAGAGCTCCCTTCATCAGCAGAGTGGGCAATGGAGCTACACAGCCCAAGGGAGACTAAACAGTAACCTGGCTCCCCAAAAGAGAGGGACAGCTCCTATGGAAATGAGTAAGTTGCTCTCATGAGTAAGTTTTTAACCCTTCAGCCCCTCTTTTAGACTGTGATCATTAGCCATGTGATTCTCAGAGGAGTTTGGTTGTCTCTATCTGAGTACAAGGGTAACTTTAACACATCTGTCTCACCTTGAATTCTATTACAGTGTCCTTGAAATCCATCAGGGAACACAAGCCTAATTCCTCATAATTGCTCTGCATCGAAGAGTCTCTCATAAGCAGGAACTACCCTGACTTCCTGTACTGCACCCTTCCAGAAGTGATAGCATCCCATGCCTGAGAAGATAATCAAAGCTGACTGCAATACTGCAGGTGAAACTGGATTTTAAACATGATGCCTTTTCATTAGTATTCCCTGTGTTGGCATTTTCCTCTTCCTATGGATGCATTTCAGCAAGTGTGTGTTTTTTTCAATTCACTGGGATAACTTCAAGTAGTTATTGAAAATAGCCCTTATCTATTCTTTTTCTGGTCAGTATTCTGCACAAATTCTCTTTTTAATAAGTACTTCCTACTTCCTTATACAAGTCCAAATTACCTGTATTGTTGGAGACCCTGAATGTCAGTTGCTCCTAATTCAAACACAGTTCATATCCCTTGGTAAAAGCCTGTGAATGCCCTGTGGTTCTCCAGCTATGCAGCCTTCCATTATATACCCATGGACTCATAGGAGTTGCACATCCTGATACTCCTGGATGATGAGCAAGGAGACAAAGAGGAAATCATTTTATTTTCTCAGACAATGTCTAGGTCTCGGAGTTATTATTACTGAGCCTGCACTCTTCCTTTTGTGCTGTGAGAGACAACGATTTTCTTGAAAGAAACCAACATCTAAACAGATGAGATAAAGGATGGAGAAAGGAATAATATATTATCCATTTTATAGATAAGTAACAAAGGTACAGGGAAAGTAAGACACACTCCTGTGGTCACACAGGAGGTCTTTGGCACAGGCATGCTCCAAACAAAGCCTTCACTCTTTGGTGAGGAGTCTATGAACTGTGAGTTGCAAGGATGTTAAAGCTCTTTTGTTAAATCACATTTTCCCTTTTAAGCAACTTAAAACAGGGCTTTCTATGGGAACCTTCTATGATCTAATTAATCATCTCCAGACTCATCACTGCAGATTCAGTACCCGTATTTTTATCAAGCTGGCATTTAGTTTGGGATTTTTTGGTTTTGTGTATGATGAATATTACCTGAATTCCTCCAGGTTCTTTGTTTTGTTTTTATTAAAGTTCCCCATCTCCCTGTTGCTAGCCAATGTCCTAAGTTACATTAATACTCTTCCCCATTACTCAGCTGAGCAGAGTAAATGCTGCAGGTGCAGACTGGCTGTGCCTGCACTAAATCTGGGATGAACTGTGAGTGTGGACTGAGTTCCCACTGAGCTTGCTATTGTGTGGAAGGAGTAAAACTTACCCCTGAGTCTACACAGTGTACCACTGCCCTTTAATCTATATTAGGGTCTCCCTGTCCAGCAAATTAACTGGTTTTCTTCAGGATGGGGTTAGGTAAGAAACGAGTGTGTAAATGGCGGGGACAACGGGGAGGCTTTGACTGAGATGAATCAACACAGCAGTGCAGCTAATGCTAATTGAATCCTTCCACTCAGCACAGGATTACTTGCAATTGGTTCTAGAATGGCCTTTTCCCCGAGATACTCACAGATGTCACCACAAAGAATTAGGAAAAGACAACCATGAAAAGCTGTCTAATGGCATCATTCCTCTTGTATTCCCTTCCTGGATGTCTCAGATTTAGAGCATGGCCTGAAAATGACCTTTAAGCAGGACAAACAAATTCCCAAACATCTTCAATAATTTGCATTGTTTGACATGGTCTGAGTCTCCAGGGGTTTCTCTGGGCCAGGGGCCAATGCTACCAGGATGGGTCAGAAGCAAACATGGACTTGCTTCAGAATTGTCTTAATTGGGAACGGAGAGAATCAGAGATAACTGGCAACATTTGGTATGAAAGAGACAAAACCACAACTCCGCTTCTCAGGGAACAGTTTCTCTCTTGGATGCATGGTTAAAAATGGGACTGAATTTGCATGTGTGCTTGTGATCCCCAGAGTGGGTCAGGGCTTTTCTGTACTATGGAAGCACACAACAGAAAAGCAGCCACATGAGAGACAGAAATTACTTTTCTGCTCCAGGATTAAGTGTATTCATCACATCATTTTAGCTAGAATTTTTGTGGCTTGGTTTCCTTTGTTTGACTGCTTTGCATGAATATTAAAGGATGATTTGGGGAGGAAAAAAAGTGTCTCTTAAGAAACAGAAAGACAAAGAAAAAACCCTTTTGTTTGCAAGTGCACCAGACCTTATAAAAGTATATAATCCATGGATCATTGACACGATCAACTGTAATGGCTCCAAAAAGAGCCATTGTATTAATGTGGCTGATGAGCATGAGTATTGTCTCTGCATACTAGAAATTCTCATGCAAATTTAAGAAATATGCAGATAGTGGATAAGTGAAGCATATAGTTGTTTTTAAAAATTGAGAACACAGTACTGTAAGTTTCATCAGAATGCAGAATAAACCACCAGCAAAATGTAACTTTAGCAGCATCTGATATTTTTTCTCAGATAAAGTAACTGATTTTTTGACAAAGGAAATGAAGCAGGTCTCATTCATCTGGACTTCATAAAGGGTTTTGATATAATACCATTTGGGAAATTACCAGTTAAGCAAGAGAAGTTGGGGAATAGTAGAGGAAATCTAAGTAGGCAAGGAAGTATCTAAAGGAAAGATAACAATTTAAAGAGAAAGCATTGCAATGAAAAGAGCATGCTAATGGAGTTCTTCAAAGACTCATTTAATATTTTCATTAATGAGCATGACAAAGAAAGGAAAATGTGGTAAGGAAATTTCGTTAAAACAGAAAAATAGGAGAGATAATCAATGCAGAAAAGGACTAGAATACCATGTGGGTCAATTTAGATGATTTGATGATCTCAGCAATATAAATAGAAGGGTTATTTGATATTGCACACTGCAAAGTCATGAGTTCAGAAATGAAAAATAGGATTTTTTTTTTAATTGTTGAAAGTCTACAAAAGGACACTGCAAGACAACTATAATGACTAATGCAAAACAGAAGAGAGAAAACTTCATCTCAGGATGCATCAGGAAGGTATGGGAAGCAGTATTGCATTTAGACAGTGATGTAAGACCTGATCTTGAATATGACTGAGAATCACAGGTTGAAAGAACAGGATTAGTAATATAATTAAAGAAAATGTATAGAATTTGACTAGTCTAATAAAAAAAAAAAAAAAGAGAAACAAACCAAAGGCTGGGAAAGGTTCTGATTAATGTCTGCCAAAAATGAAGAGAGGTAAACACCTGACATAGAGGGTAACTATTTCAATTAAAAGTACTGCCAATAATGGGAAGTTTCATATTAGCATTGCATTTGTTCTAGCTGAAAATGAGGAGATTTTGGCCATTGGAGAAGTGACATACTGGAATAACTTCCAATAGGAATAAGTATCAAATACCCAGTGGTCCCTGGGCGTGAACAGTTTGTCAATGGGATGAACTGGAGAGAGTGGTTGTGTTAGCGGAGGAAGAACATACAATCACAGAGAGGCAATCATATGTTGGTGCTTTATTAGGGCGCCTGGGACACAGGGGGGCAGTCCCCAAATCATGTGCCCGTGGCTTACAGCTGCTTGTGATTTTTATAGAATTACATTAAATCGACCCCTCCCCTTAGTCCCTTCCTTAACGACCAAACATTGAATTAACTCTGCCCCGACTACCAACTCCCATGATTTCAGTTAACAGTACTACTCTAACCCCTTGTCATACTTGGTCTAGTCAGAACAATCTATTTTAGATTTATTACCTAAGTAAAGTCACACTTGAGTCAACTAATATAATGGTTATACTAATGTCCAGTTCTTGAAATATTCCTGGCCAGCAGTCAATATCTCTTCCAATCACCCCTTCTAACCCAGCACCATTCCTTATGGTTCTGGAAGGCAATCATTATAATCTCTATACTATAATTAACATAAACTTATACAAATATGATTTCCCTGATTCTTATTTAAACAATAATCATGTAATGCTTATCATGATAGGTACATTTCTACCCAAACCTACTCCCCCCGTGCCAGGCTAAATCACATGTGAATATACTAAGACAATGGAAACTAACATTCCTCTTCTCTGTCCAAGGCTCAGTTGCCTTGGCTACTTCGCCTCACCCATCCCACCTTCTCCCAATTCCTAGTTTAGAATTTTATTAACCCTTATATCATCAGTGGCAGCTCCCAGGATGGGAATCAGTTTGTGTCCCAGATGTGATCCTATGCAATAACAGATTTTAAACAGTAATCTTACTAACTAACCTCTAAGTGACTGATCTACGATCTTGGCACATGATCATGTGATTCAGACAGACTTAGTCACATCTTGGATCACTTTGCCTGAGAACTGGTATTGCTTTCCATCTTACTGAGTTATACTGGGGCTGAAATTTTGCATACCAGTACTTCTGTGCTTTAAAATAAATGTGTAATTCTAAGTAATTTTATTTGTACACCTCTTAATTGTTTCTTTTTATAATCTTTGTTCTTCAACTTTTCAGTTTCTACAAATTTGTAGCTAAATATTCTGTTTTGTTGTGCAAATAATCAGTTTTATTCCAAATCTTAATCTGGGTTGGGTTTTTTGACACCCATTAACTTTTGATTTTATTCAGCAATGACTAGACTGAATGACATTAATAAAATAGAGAGATGGACAGAGACACAGAATTCGGAGCCTCAAAAGAGTATTCTGATGTTGCTTATCATTAAGTTATACACCATTAGTTATATTATGTACTGTCACATTCTGTATGGCAGAAAACAGCGGGAACCTGCTCTAAATTCTCTGGCTTTTACCTTTTTCTGCTTCCTAGGATTTATCCCTCTTCAATCCTTTGGTACCTAACCTTTTTTCAGTGAGGTCTCAAAGATGTCTGTCAGATCCATCTCAGTCAATTCCTTAAGATCCTTTGGTTGAATATGATTTAGATCTTCTGAATAATAAATATTTAAATTATCTAAATATTCTTTTACTTGCTTTTTATTAATTCTGCTGCTAGATATTCCCAAACCTCATTAATATTTATCTCACTGAGCTCCATGCTTTCCTTTTCTTTTAGATTAAATATAGGGAAAAAATGTAGATGTTGAGCAATCCTTTTTCTCTCTGGCCAGTATCAGTTGACCTTCCTTTTGATTTAGGAGATATTTGTTTTGTTTTATCCATAGTGTATTTATTTTCTTCATTTCTTCTCCTAAGTCACTCCCTTAACTTGAACTCTATTTTGTCCTCTCCCATCCTTATTATTTCTGTATTACAGATGTAGCTGTTTGCAGTTTTAGCTCTAATTTATTGTGTTCTTTCTGTCAGTTTGTAAATTGACAGTGTTACCATATTTATGACTCAGGAATTTTCTATGTAGAACTCGCACACTGCCTCATAAAAGTATTAAAATATGTGCTTTATATATTTGTCATATATGCAGCTATATAAGAACAATGCCTGTTCATTTTTGATAATTTGAAATAATGGTGTTAGGAGTAGCAATTAAGGAGGGTTGTTGGATGCAGGTGTTTGAATATGAAAATGGTGTGATTAAATACTGGCATCATTGTAGCCTATGGGAATACTGCCATTGGCTTCAGCTGGGTTGGGATTTTTTTTTTTTATTCTGCTTTGGTACATACTTTTAACTTTATGCCTATGTTCAGACTGATGCCTTTAGCAGAAGTTACAACATATAACATTATTCCTCTGCTTAAGAGCTTGCACAGCTGGGCAATATTTTTCAGGTAAGAAATGCCTTCACACAAAGAACAAATTCATGTAGAATGAAGACGTTCCTATTTTAGAGCTAATGAACAACTTGAGTGAATCCGTCATGTCCATTTGCTCAAAAAACAGTATCAAAATATTTATGGACCATGTGTTATTTAAAAATATCTGATACAGCCACAGTCTCATTTGTGTAAGTGTTTTCCTGCAGTGCTCCATCCACAATACTCTTCAAAGAACAATTGAAACAATATTTTATTAATTATCATTAAGTTATAAAAACATCCTTAGATTGTGACATTATGCAACCCTAATTCAAAACTGGAAGGACTTCAGTTTTCACTGTTGACATGACTTGATATAGGTTGCTATGTTTGAAGTAATTTCTAACAAAAATGCCTAAAAATACTACTGCTATGCTATGACTACTCTCACAGTATGGGTGTGTATGTACAAAGTGATTTTTAAACAATGATTACGCCACAGAATCAAAACTTGAATTGTGTAGATATTTAGAGTATCATATAAATTTAGGGCCTGGGGATGTTTTTTAATTGTAGGGAATTCTGCAGAACGTTCAGCTGATGTTGATAAATGTTTGCAAGTGTGGCTGAAAGCTATGGTGGGACTATGGCACAGTATGTAGCCTGCCAGCTTGGCACTTAAGCCTGGTCTACTGATATTGGCAACTTTTTCTCATCTAACTTTTATATATTGGGTGTGAGCAGTTCTTTGAGCTGCATCATGAGTTTTTAAGGAATTTGCTTTCTTATGTTGTGCAATTAAAACTCTCTCTAGTAACGACAAGAAAGTATTCACTCTTTCAAGTTTTTTGTGCAGCTTGTCATTGCCAACTCAATAGATATGGAAATTTTAAATTTTGTAAAAATTAAGGTTTGCATGGAAAAAAAGACACTATGTTAACTGCACTAAAGCCAAAGTTTGTTGTAAATATCTGGGCTCTAGCTGTAGCATTTTTATTGTAAAAGCTATCTTAATTATTTCATTCAGAATCAATAATGACAAATATAAACAAGCTCTTCAGACACTACATAAAAGGACAACATGCAGACTACATTTCGAAGACGTCTGGCTTTATAGGTTATTAATATGGATTGAGATTACTGTATTTTTGTAATTCAGATTCCATCTGGTTTTAACTTATGCTCTAGAAAATGAAAGTTTAGATAGAGATCTTGAGTATCTGTCTTATTGGTTAGAGCTGCTTGGAGCTGTAGTGCCAAAAGAATGAATGTGAAAACTGACATGCAATAAAGGCTGATAAATAGAGGTGCAATAGCATAAAAATTATAGTTATGAATAAAAGATTTATACTCAACCCCGCGATTTTTTGTATCATTTATATCATCATAGTATACAATCTTCCACTGTCACTTATTCCACGCTTCCGAGATTCTTCACAGGAAAGTAACTGATACTTTCAAGTCAGAAATACCAGCAATTGTTCAATAGCTGAAACAGGAAAGTGAAAGAGAAATGGCCATAACAATGAGCTGGAGCTGCTCATCCGGGATCATTTTGTTTATATTGATCTCTTGCCAGTGTTTGCACAGAATAAAACATCTTAGTTGGTTTGTAGTTTGGAAATAAATATAAATTATAAGGATGTATTGTCTTTTTTCCCAAATGTTGGGTGTGCCAGCAGGACACTTTCCAATCTGTTTGTTCTTAAGTATATGAAAGCCTTTTCATACCAAGAATAATTAAAGTAATAAACAGACATTACTGGGTCCAACTAAAGTGAATATTCCTAAATATTTATATTTACTAAAGGTTTGTTGCAAAATGGCAGCATTACTCAAGTAAATCAACCAATATGGCCCCCACCATTAACAAATAAACACATCTGAAAAATGAACAGAATCCCCACTACTTTTCCACTGTTGTGCAGCTTTAACTCCATGATTGTCTCCAGTGTGGCAATGCATTACTGCTGAATTTCAAACCTGGCAGCTGCTAGAGGTTCTCCCTTCCCATAAGGGGAAGGAGTGGAAACAGAATGGTGCCTGCACTACTGGGTGCTCCTCTGTCACAGGTTCTTTTTCAGAGTATAATGTTTAAAACCTCAAATCAAACACTGTGCTCTGGTTCTGGACCATCATTTCTTTACCTGATATCCTTCAACATGTCCGGAAAGTGAGATGTCTCATTGCTAAGCAAAGGTGGGAGAAACTGATCCAGGTGAATTCTTACAAACCATCTCTTGCAGACTCGTATCTTACTGAATACTAAATACAAGGCAGGTACAACTTCTGCTATGCTGTAAAATCGCACTAGGCACCATCTTTATTGTATATTTATTTGAAAGTGGAAAATTTCACCATGATAACCATTCTCTGATATTTAATACTATTCATGTTTGATTACAGAAACAGTGTATGGATTGCACTTGAGGTGTTAAGCTCAGCTTGTTACACGAGATATTGAACATAATGTGCTTCCTATTGTTCAAGATCATGAAAATCTCCTTCCTGCATGAAATTCTTCAGGTTTTCTAAGTCATGGGAGACCATGTTGGATGTTTCAGAGAAAGGTGATTTTTTAAAGTGAGTTGCAATGCATGCTTTAAAAGGTTTATTCACATTCTAAGTACAAAACAAATTAAAAAAAAAAGATAAATGTGAATTTAACATGAAAACTCAGGTCAAATTTATCCCTCAGACTCCAGTGACACCCCTTTAACTGGCTTGTTTTACTGAAAACAGGGTACAATTATATGAATTCACTTTAAATCTTGAAATTTTTCATCAGATTCTGTTTGATTTAGTAAAATCTGTTCTGCACTGCTTAAGTTGATGCCAGTGTACAAATATTTACATATCTTAGTATTCTTCAGGTATAATCCCCCTGAGCATTCAAGGGGAATGTTGGCAGTTTTGTAATAGGAAAAATACCTGCACAGGGATAGGCTTTACATTTTATGCTAAATATATTAAAATTCAAATGACATCTTATAGAAAAAATACTGAAACCAAGACCCATTTATTAAACATCACGTAAAAAATTTGGAGCAGTCAGAGACAGATTCTGCTCCCTGTGGAGACAGATCATAGCAAAGGGTAGAATTGAGAACGTAGGTATTAAGAAAAAACATGGCAACCTTCTTTTTCAGCACAATAACATGGTTATAATTTCACCTCAGTGCCCAAGGATAGGGTTGGACTCCTTCAAACACTGCAGCTGCAAGATGGAATAGTCTTTTACTGAGTTTCTAGATATCCTATCTATATCCTCTTCCCAATTTATCCATTGTATTGTGCTATGGTGTTAACAGATCCAACTGCATTCTGCTTCGCTTTTAAGCAGAGAGTGCATTTTGGAGACTGAGTGAGGAGTAGAGAATCCTTCCCCATCTTACAGGAATCATAAAATATATCAGCTAAGTCAAGCCTTTTTGCCCACTCACTGTCTGAGTGGAATGCCAATCTAGGTTAAAATTCTGCCTATAGCTTATAGTCATTCTTCTCTACCAAATATAAAATTCTCCTCTACCAAAATAAAGAGATTTTTTCCCACCACTTATTTAGGGAAGCATACTACACTGTATTTAAATGTTTCTGTGTAGCCTCATGTCTGCAGACTGGAATTTATCTGAATGTTTTTGTTGTCATTCTGTTGGCAATGAGTTCAGGCTTGCTGTCTTGCCAACTAAGGGATCTTAATAGTATTATCTATTTCTTGAGTAGCACCATTTTTCTCTGTATTGCTCTATTTGCCTCTCATGCTAATTTTGCTTTGCTTAGAAGTTTCTTGTGATAGGTATGCAGTTTTGCTTTGTACTCTAATATATATTTTTAAAAAAGGTATGAAAGCAAAACAATTTAAAGATCTTTGTGTTTCTCTATTGAATTATTATGTGGTAGAAGACAAGCAGTTTCATAATGAATCCAGTTGGGAGGCATATAAAGGACTGATTTGAAACCTCAAATATCTTGGTCTTCCTCTGGAATTTAGCAATAGAGCTTTTGATTCACTCATGCAGCTTGTATTTTTAAAAAGTTAGTCTCAGCTGGTTTGGCTCACTTCTAAACACTTGCTAGGGAGCCCACAGCAGCCACAGCCAATGAGTACTGATGAAGGAGAAAGTAGAGTGGCAGCCTTCAGTTACTTACTGTGAATCATCAATAAACCCAGACCCCTTTAGATTCTCCCCTTCTCCAACCAGCAGTAGTGGCACTTTACTGATACCCCAGTTTGGAATGCTTTCCTTTCCCCAAAGGAGTGATACAGCTGAGAATAAAATGACAAGACTGTGCTGAGACTGTGAGACGGTGAGACTGAGTGCTGTGAATCCTTGTCAATCTTTGCACGGGGCCACGCCTGCTTCTAAGTGCTGCCTTCCTACTTGCAGACTATATTCCCAGATTAATGTCAGAGCAAACTGGCCATGGTCTTCTGTCAGTCAATGAACACTTATTCAAAACTCCATAGGTTTCTTATTGAAAGAAAAGTAAGATAGGGTCATATGTGGTTTATTAAAACTCCCAAATATAAACAAGACCTATTACCCAAACTACTAGTTATCCTAAACCAATGTCAGCAAACAAAAAGCATACTGGCATCCAGTTAATGCCTAAAGTAATAGTTTTGACACATTCTGAACAGTGTTGAGAAAATGGTTTGGCTACAGCTGCCTAATAAAGAATTTTCCAGGCAATATTTGTGATTTATATTGGTTAAGAAATAGCACCAAACCCAAGTTTCTTAATGTCCAAATCATAACTGTGACATCTGATGTGAAGCTTCCTCCTGCAGAAGTCACTTCCACTAAGTTTGAATTTGCACTGGGTATTTGTGCTGTGGTATTGCCATTGTGGAGGCACACTCTGCCCTCTTGGCAGTGACAGGAGATTTACACAGACAGCTTGGCAGGTCAGAAGGGGAGGAGCACTGTGGTCGTTGCTCCCAGTGCATTATCTGACGTGGGCAGCATGGGACCAGGGAGAGGCTCTGCTGCTCTGTGCGCTCCTTTCCCACCAGCAGCTCCAGAGATCAACTGTCCTTGCAACCGTTCCAAATGATCTTGAGGAACAGTGGTTTGATGACTCCCATTTACAAAAAGTACTGTAATAATATCAGTTCCTTATGACTTAAAAGGTCAGAACATGCTGCAATAAAAATTACTATGAGAGAGTATTTCACAACAGTTTAAAACTTGTTCCTGTGTTTTCTAGCTCCTCTCCTTTGCTGACTGCACAGAAGTAGGTGCAGACACAGTTTATGAAACTTACAGTCACTTTCAAACCCCTTCATTCCCCTGAAAAAAGCATCTTCCAGAGAAACCAAACAAAAATAAATCTAAAAATACCAGAATAGCCCTTACCTACTGAAAATAGAGCATAAAAAGAAAACCACAAAATATTTAAGCTATGGGAAGTGCGGAAACTCTTCGGCTTTCTGAGTTTTCTGTGGCCTAGTCAAGATTACAACTGCATTTAAGTAGCTGCTGGCACAGTTGTTTCAACCACTTGAATGTTTTCCACAAGCACAAGAATTGTCAAAGGATAAGTTACATTTTTGTCAATACTTTATCATACTGTTCTCAAGGTAAATTTCTTTCAGATAATCTATGGATTCAAAGGACAAACTCTAAGACAGGCCAGCAGGATTTGATTAAAAACAATAACTGATTTAAACTGGTTTTATGTGATTTAGAAAATAGTCCTTAAATGACTTTGTGTCACTGACATATGGAAATTTTAGAAACACTACTCCATAGCTATACTGAGCCCTTCAATGTCACTCCATCAACCAATTTAAAATGTTTGACCAAACCTGTGATTGGTTTTGTTACTTCCAGTGAGATGCTTACAAGAGAAATTTAGTCCCTTTTTTCTGTAAAACAGAGATTCAAATCAACTTAACTTATTAAATCTTCAGAAGGAAAAGATAACTTCAAGCTTTTCAAAATGAAACTCCTTCATGTAAAATATTTTTTGAATTTTCTGTAAGTTCTGTAAATCCATATGAACCATATTTCTCACCACGAGCTTGTCTGTAAGACTAGGCCTAGTTTGCCAAAGACCAGACTGTAACCAGGCTTACCTATGCTGCTTTAAGAGCTGTGTCGTCCTGCAACTTTCCTGCCTTTTGCTTCTTCCTTCCTAGTAAAACACAATACTTTATAAGTAATATACTCAGTATATCTTGAAAACATTTTATGACTTCTGACAGGACATGTCAAACCAAGTACCAAAACAAAACCAATTTTCCCTTGATTTTGCAAAAATGTACTCCACTTTGATGTATGCCTTTGATAGTATCACAATATGAATATTCTTTGCATTAATATTCACATTTATTGTTTAACAACTTCTGTATGTAACATATGTGATGCTCATTTCTATTTAATTATCGTAATATGTGTTTTAGTTGCTCTGGTTCCTCACAAAACTGCCTAGCAGATTTTGAAGGTTAAATGAGTTTTCTGTTGTACATGAAAGCTTCCTTGCCTTTTTTTTTTGTTTGTTTGTTGTTTTTTGTGTGTTAAAGATCCAGTTTATTTTATCCAGTTTAATTTTATATTAAAATGCTCTTAAGGTTTTTGTTGCTCCTTTAGTTAAATAGGGACCATATACCATCTTTTTTTTTTTTTCAAGCATTGTAGAAATAAAACCTGAAACAAAGTGAAAAGCTTTACTGTTGTTTTTAGAAACACGTAATGACCAGTGATCACATGAGTAAAGTAAATACTGAAGTCTTTGTGTATAAACCTGTTTGCTTTTCTGCCTTTCACAGTTTTAGCACTTTGTGTCCCTTGTGTAAACTGAGTATCTTCAGTTACCAAAAATATCTGGGTAAAAAACACATTAAGGAATTTCACTGCTCCTTAGTTTCAAACCACAAAATTGATTTACTTGAAAGAGAAGTTTTCCAGCATCAGAAGACAAAGATTGGTTTTCATTCAAAAGTACAATGTTAACAATTTAAAGAATTACCTAATTTATTTAGTCTGTACTGATTAACTTCGTTCTTGATGGAGACAGCTGCTATTGCATGTGACAACAAATGAAACTCCCTGCTATGCTGCTAAGTTTTCTGACTAAATTGGCTGGTTTCCTACTAGTCTCAGTGGCCACAGAGAGCATGAAAAAAGGAAAGAGATGAAAGAAAGACTTGTGGTGTTTTTTAGGGTTTTTTTTGCTGTTCTTAAAATTTGAATTCAAATTATCAAGCTGTGTTGATTTGAAAATTGGTGTTTATATTTTATTAATTGTATTGTGTGCTGTGACATGTCTGTGAACCAACAACAATTAACCAGCTTATTTTTCCAAGATATGAGTGTTTCAATTATCCTTTTGAAATTTTATTTGTGGCATGCTGTAATTATACCTTGCACATACATTTTGTAAAGTTTCCCATTGAACTGAGAAACTGAGCATTGTGTTGACAAACCCCAGCTTGTTGTGTTTGCTGTTTTAAGCCTGCTGTGAAAGCTGGTCCCTTGTGCTCCAAATGTAAATTGGACACAGCTAATTGCACCTACAGCTGGTGAGTGAGTTCAGTGAGTGCTGATTTCTGGAGGGAAATGTGCCTCCACTCCTTGTGTTTAGATACAGCTTTGAGTCCTCCTTTAGATGTGCTTCATTATTGGCAGGGGTAGGCTTCACTGCCAGTGCTTCTTATGGGAAACCAGAACATTCTGTACTTTACTTGCTGATATAAAACTGGAAATGTTTTTCTGTTTTGGATGTAGAATATTTCTCATTACTTTCTGTGCAAAAATCTCTTCCCAAAACCCTGAGTGATGAAACTTATTCTGAAAGTAAAAGCAATCTTACACTCTTGTGCTGTTTGTAGAGTCCTTCACTCCAGAGAGAGGTACAACACCTAACACAAAGAGAGGCTGCAGGTCTGTGGTCAGCTGCAGCTGCTGAGGTAGGGAAGACGAGAGCCCAAAAAAGGATGTGGTGCTATTATTGAAAATTCGGAGTCATTTTTGGATGCCTTGTGGGTGCAGTTATGGGAAATGCACAGGGTGTAAACTCAGCAGACATCTGGTGGTGACAAGCTACCATTGATGAATTAACGACTGGCTTCACAGAAGGGGCTGTTTTGGTTAGATGCAGTACCATTGTTACTCTGCCAGAAACATGAATATTGTTCCTGGTTTTGAGGAAAAGAGAAATGACTAAAAGCAAGTTATCACGGTAATAAAGAAGTTGCTGTGAAAGTGAAATCGTGCATGAACACCCAAGGCCCAGCCTCCTTAGTAGTGCTAATCCAACACATTACAATCTCTGTATCCCATCTAAATAAAACCAATAAAAGATAGCTTTAGAAATGAATACTAAAGAAAGAAGAGTGAAAGCTTCTTAAAAAAATCCTATGAGACTTTGCTGATTTTCTGATGGCTACACACTTAGATCTCACAGAAGCTTTTGGATTGTGAGGTATATCATTTCACGTAAGAAGAAGTAAACACAACACTTTAAATTGCACAACCCAGCAGAAAGAGACCATGAGAAGAGTCACCTTGTTATATGACAAAACTGCAAGACTTTCATTTACTTATACCATGTTTACTTCTTCAGAACTACTATGTTCCTACTTCTTGGGTACACAACAAATATTGAGGCAAAAGACAATAAAAAGTTTGTTTGAAAACACACAAATCCAAGGCTTGTAATTTAATATAATTTAAGACAGTTTCATATTGGAAACCATAGAATTCACTGAAAAATAAATACAATTCCCGTGCATCGCGGAGGAAGAGAGTTTCTCAGTATCATTTTACAGGTAAAACACCTTTCATAAGGACTTTACTGAAACTGTGAAACTGGCACAGTCAAGATATTAAGGGCTTGTGCTCCTCTTAAGGATTAGAGGAAGAAAAAAATACTTTCTGTGCAAGTATAAAGTACCTCAGTATAAAGCAACAAATGGAACTGCCCCATGGAACAAAGGAGCAGCAGTGAGCTAAAGGAATGTTTTCCTGGGATCTCTGTCGTGCTTTTCTTCAAGAGATTTCATGCTCAGCTGAATGTTAGCAGCAGATTATCTAGAAACACACTTCACTTCTGCTTATGTATTATATTTCTCCTGAAATAATAGAATATTAAAGGTGTTTTTTTGGTAAGCCAAGGCTTCTGATGTAGCAGTAGCCAACCTCTTTGTGTGTCTCTCACATGTTTTAGCAGTGGCAAGTATTAATGTAATACATAATCTCTGGTTGCAGACCGAGGCAGCAGAGGTAGAAGTGGAGAATTATGGCTAGAGTTATTCAAAGAGATTAGAATTTGCAGTTTGTTTTCAACAGTGTCGAATAACATTCAGGATTGTTTGTTGGTGGTATTTTTCTGTTGGTTTTAAAGCCTTCTGACATATTTAAGCAGATTTTCTGATGTGCTGCTTTACTGAAGTGTCTGCTTTTTCAGCATATACTTCAGTAGAATGTTTTCACAGTATCATGAGCGTGTGCCTGGCACAACAAAACTGTCTTAAATTTTTATCTTTTCTTGCCGACCTTAAAATAGGAGATGTTTTTGAATCCTTTTTAAAAACATGAGTCAACAAGAGACAACTTACATAAAAGGAGTGTACTTTCATCAGGGTGTGATGGGCACATCATCTCACACAGCACCCGTTGATTTGGAGGAATTTCCATCTGCAAATGGCAGTGAAATTGTCCATATATATGTTTGATGGTCTTTGCTTTTACTAATGATATGGTCTCCTTAAAAATTAATGACAGTAAAACACGTCTGGAAGGGAAAAGTGTGGTCATTAAGGAAAAAAGTGACCCTGTGATGGCAAAATACTTCATTTGTATAGATAAGGGAATTGCACCTATTTGCTTTTTTTAAACAAAATGAGTGGTCAGGATGTTTCTCAGAATCAAGTGCATACAGAAGTAACAGTTCTACTGGATTCTCAATTGCATAATCCTAGAAGACAGGTGTACACACTGTAAAAGGGACACATCTAGGGTAGCTTTGCAGAAAAATGTCTCAAGGGACCTGTTGCTGTGCAGTGTCACAAAGGGCTGACAAAATGCGTAAGAGCAGGGGGAATTGATGCTGTCACTTCAGCACAGAGTGGGTTTTGGGATTAGACGAGGGACTTTGCTGTATGGAAGTACAGATACTGAGGCATAATGCACAGCAGTGGCATCAAAAGGCAATCTTGGTGTTCTAGTGGCATTCAGTAGTAATGACACTTGATACTACATTCACGGGTTGGTGACAACTATGTCTTCAATGTGAGTTTACAGGATAAACTATGGTAACTATGGGACTATTGGTCATTATTTGTGGCAGTATTCATGAATACAGCAGTAAGAGTGTCTTGCATTAATTCTTAGTGGTACTAACTCCAGCAAATACATCAAACATGTATTTCACACTAATGTTCTTTAGTATATAAAATAAACTTCAAGGTCTGAGCTTGAGCCCAGTGTCTCTGATTGCTTGAAGCGATGGATAACAGTAATGTTCAGCAACTTCATTTCCCTACAGTGGATATACACAAAAGCAGCTGTATAAGAGAGCTTTCTTGGGTACCAAATGGAACTTGCTACAAAGGAAAGGCCCATTGGAAACCTGGCTTTCTGCTGTTAAAACCTTGTCTTCACCAAGAAAAGCTCAGTCCAACTGAACAAAAGCAACACACTAACCGTGCTTTCTTCCTTTAGGAAAAGAGTGGAAGGAGAAATACTTAGTGGCAGAAGCTGATGATGGTGCTGGATGTGCTGCTCTGGAAGGAGCTGCTGCTACTGAGAGCCCTGTGTGACTCCAATACTGAACTGAAGGAGCACCAACATCCGTGTCTGTGCCAGGGAATTCAGCAGGGACACCACTCCTGCCCGGAGGTGCACAGTGACCGTCTCACTGTTGCTAAACAGAACTAAAAATTAAGCCAATATGAGAGCAGAATGCATGGTAGCATCGCAACTCTTGTCTCCAGTAGAGTCTAAATCAGATACGGAGGGCAGAAGTACAAGCACAGCACACACTGTAACATTACTGGTAATAGTGTGAGCTACTCGTATTGCCAAGGCAAGTGTCCACACAATTTGTGAGGCTTTTCCCTGCGGGCCCACCTCGGGCGCGGCTGGCGCTGAGCACGGTGCTCCTGCACTGCCCCGGTGTCCCTCATCTCCGGGGCTGGCACCTGAGGGGCGGCCACCGCGCCAAGGAGCCGCTTCCCTCACCATCCTCCTGTGCCCGCCACGATCGGGGAAATCGGCGATAGGAGGGAAAAAATCAGCGACAAGCAGGAAAATCGCCCCAGCGCCTCAGACTCCACGGCCCCTCCGCCACCGTCCCGGCGGGCCCCGGTAGCGCGGCTGCC
>VWYP01004433.1:13902-26792 GCA_013400435.1 Pycnonotus jocosus
CCTGGGTCAGTCCTGGGGTCAGTCCTGGGGTCAGTTCTGGGGTCAGTCCTGGGGTCAGTCCTGGGGTCAGTTCTGGGGTCAGTCCTGGGGTCAGTCCTGGGGTCAGATTTTTTTTGGCCCTGGCAGTGCTGGGGATGGTTGCACTCGATGCTCTGGGGGGGCTTTTCCACCCCAAAGCATTCTGTGATTTTTATGGTCTGGTGCTGCAAACTCACTTCAGAGCCCCGGGAGTGACACCTTGAAATGCCTTCAGAGAAAGTGAATCCCCATCTAGAAAAAGATTAAAAGGAGCTGCAGGAGCAGCCCAACGTCTGAAATATGAAATGTTCAAGATCCAGAAGATGCAGTGAGTTTGAATTGTCAGCTGCAGCCACCGAGGGGTGATAATTTACTTTCATGCTGCTGGGTAAGTGGAATTTTCCTCAGAGCCAGAGTGGCTGCACACCCCTGGGTAAGGGAGGAGCACACACAGAGCATCTCCAGGGGGCTGGGAAGGATTCCCAGAGTGGCTGGGGTTGGAAAATGAGCTTGGACAGGACCTTAAATATCCTCCCAAGGGAAGGAGAAACCAGCACACCCACGTGCCTCTGTAAACTCTCCTTTCTTCCACTTGAGGGATTATTGTGCCTAATCCTGATGTTTTACACCAGCCAGCACTCGTGGAAATGTTTCAGACACCCTCAGCACAGATAGGATTATATTCAGACATCTCTCCTGGTGCTGAATAGAAAGGAACAAAGTCCCATTATATCAGTATCTCTAATTAATACAAGAGATTAGGAGAAGTGCAATGCTGGAACACACAAACCAGCATTTCCCAGCACCGAGGGCTGCATTAACCAGAAATAATTATAAGCTTTAATGCTGATGCTGCGTAGACAAAAGCACAGACCCCTCTAGGTTGTCTGAATAAGCAAGACTAATTCTGTTAAATGGATTATGCAGGGGGATGTTAATAAGCATTTCATTTAACTATATTCAGGTTAATCATTTACTAAAGGAAAGCCTTAATAAATTGGATTTTTTTTTTTTTGGTGCAACGTTTAAAATATACAGAGAAAGAAGGAATAAACTAACTCAAGGTCAAAGCAGCAAGGCAGGAAAAAAAAAAAAAAGGATGAGAAAGGCTAAGCTGTCAAATAAGGTTCTTTTAAAAGAAAAGATGGGGAGATAATGGGGCCTCAGAAGGCTGGGGCAGGCCTGGGGAGATAAGATCTCGACATTCTGTTCCGCTTGGAGCTGCTGGAGGATTTATGGCTGTGCAGGAGAAGGTGGGCAGTCCATAAAGGATTGTGTCAGGAGCAGCAGTGATGATGGGCAGGGAGCGCCTGCAGAGCTCTGGAACAGCTCCTCCAGCCACAGGGATGAGGCAGGAGGAGAAACCCCTCCCTGCAGGCCAGGAGGGACTGGGAAAAACTGGACATTGGGAGAGCAAAACCTTCCAGTGGTGTCTGAAAAGGAATCAGCCAAGAAGGGGATTTGTTTGGTTTGATGCAAATGCAATCATCCTGGAGGAAATGAGGAGTGGGGATCAATCCCTCACTCTGAGGGAGGGTTTGCCACATGGAGGATGGGATTAAACACAAATGGCCACCAAACAACACCTGGGAAATGCTGGGAATGTCAAACAAGGGGGATTTCAGCCTTTGGGTCCCTGCAGCCTGGGGTTCCTCTGTGCCTGGCATGGCCCAAAAAATCCCTCCTGTGCTGCTGGCCCAGCCTGGGGCACCTCCAGTCCTGGGGTCAGTCCTGGGGTCAGTCCTGGGGTCAGTCCTGGGGTCAGTTCTGGGGTTGGTTCTGAGATCAATCCTGGGGTCAGCTCTGGGGTCAGTTCTGGGATCAATCCTGGGGTCAGTTCTGGGATGAGTTCTGGGGTCAGTTCTGGTATCAGTCCTGGGGTCAGCTCTGGGGTCAGTTCTGGGGTCAGTTCTGCATCCCGTTCATCCCTCCCTGGGACACGGGGCTGCAGGCTGGGGCAGGATCTCGCTTTAGTGAATTATCCATCAGGGAGAGCTCAGCACCACCCAGACAAATCCCCCTGAAAATCCCTGAGGAAGGACAGGGAACATCACAGGAGCTGCCCAAGGGCTGGCTCTGCCCACGGGATGAGGCAGAGCTGTGGAGGATAAAGCTGGGAAGTGCCAGGTGCTTTACAGAGCTCCTTTATCCTCCTGTGGGGTGGGAGTGTGGGCAGACAGAGCCAGATGAGCCCCAGGAGAGTGATGGGCTTGATAAGAGAGGGCAGTTATCAGGCCCTGTCCATCAGCATTCACACAGGCCCGCTGGCAGGGCAGCAACTGCACAATGAAACACTGGTTTGTCCTTATTTCAAATGTAAATCGATAAAAAAAAGCATTTTACGAGTCTTAAAATGGGAAAACAGGGGCTAAAATGTGATTGCTGGAAGTGCAGGAGCCAAAAACTCAGCTGTGTGTTGTGCTGAAATCTGAAAGCTCAGTGTTTTAAACACTTGGGATGTGCCACCAGCAATGTCTGAAAGTGAAATACAATCCCAGGCTGTGTTTGTGCACGCACAGAAAATGAGCCAGAAGCATTTCTTGTTTCAGCCATGAAGAGCCCAGTTGGGACCTGCCCTGTGTCTGATGCAAAACTGATCCTGGTGCTGATTTGGACTGAGGTAAAATATGAAATATTGTATTTACAGGTGGAAAAAAAGAGGCAAGCAATGGTAACCATGGCCAGCAGCTGTGTCATTCTGAACTGGGGGATCCTTGCCTGGGAACTGGGGCTCCCTGGCTGTGGGGAGCCCTGTCCCAAGGAGCAGAAGGAGACAGAATTTCCCTCCCTGCCCTGCACAGTCAGAGTCACTTTCCCCATTCCCCGACAAACAGCTCATGCTAAATACTGCAAACAGCCACAGCCTCAGTTCAGACTGCTGAAAATACACCCAGAAATGCAGATTTTAATGGAGTTTGTGCTTGTGAGGGTGGTGGGGCTGCCAGAGCAGAGCTGCCCAAGGGGGCTGAGAGCCCTGGCAGCTGGGATTGAGGGGGAAAAGACAAGAAGAGCCAAGCTCTGAGGCTCTCCATGAGGAACATTCCCACACCAAGGGGTGGGGGAGCTTTGGAGCCACCTGCCAGGCTTCCAGGTGGATAAACTCCCCTCTCCCAGAGGGGATGAGCAGCACAGCTCAGCACAGGGTGAAAGCTCAGCTCAGGTTCTGGTGGAAGCTCTGGTGCAGATCATGCTGGCAGCCTGCAATAACTGCTTCCCTGACAATGTGCCTCTCATTTGTAAGTGTCACGTTGGAGACGAGGGAAAGCGTTTTAATGTGACAGAAAAATTTGACTTGGGAGCTAATTGCTTTAATTTGGGGAGAATTTTTGGCTCATCTGCATACCCGACAATTATTTACAGCTTACATTGGTAATTAGAGGTTGGGTCTTGTGCTGAAATATTGCAAATGGCTTTGGAGACATTTGCTGATCCTCCTAACTCTGAGAGGAAATGAATTTATTAGTAGTTAATATGTAAAATATTTGTACTTCTGACCTTTTGTTAAACATTCTTCCCACATTTGAAATGATTGGTTGTCAGAGCCATTTTTCTCCAAGTGACGTGTGACATTGTAAATAAGCTCTTGAATTAAGCAGCACATTAAATCTCCGTGTTCAGCAGCAACCTTTGATAGCTCTCATAGATCAGGAAGACTTTGTTGCTTCTGCTGTGCTGAGGCAATGTCACACAGCAGAGGGAGTGATCATTTTTTACACTGAACTTTCCCATTTCTGCACGGTTTCCACATCATTCTTGTGCTCTTGACAAAGGATGTGGAGCTGAGCAGGATGGAACATGATTCCTCTCCTTTTTTCGGTGTAGGAGGAAGGAAGTTTTTGGCTGGATTTTCAGCAAATCTTCCACTGAGGTGGCTGGCAGGTGATTTCTGAGATTTATTTTCTGAGATTTATTTATTTTCTGTGGGGTTTATTCAGATTTCTGCTGATTTTCTTAAGCCCTTCTGGTGGGTTCCTCTTGCTCCTATTTCTGCACGGTGCATGCATTCCTCTCTTTCAATAGGAATATTAAAACCCCCCCCATAATCCATGGAAACTCATTCCCAAACTGTGCCAATAGCCAAGGAATTAATCACCAGGAGTGTTTTGATTGGTAGAAGGTGGTGGATGAAATAAACAACCAAGGCCAACAGTTTGCTAAATCCAGGGGTTACAGGGAATCACAACGGCCTCAGGTGGGCCAGGGGNTTCCCAAGCTGTGCCAATAGCCAAGGAATTAATCACCAAGAGTGTTTTGATTGGTAGAAGGTGGTGGATGAAATAAACAACCAAGGCCAACAGTTTGCTAAATCCAGGGGTTACAGGGAATCACAACGGCCTCAGGTGGGCCAGGGGAGGCTCAGGTGGGACAGCAGCAGGAATATCCAGCCCTCCATATGGAATCCTGCATGAAGGGGATCCAGGAAAAGGAAGGGGAACCAGGGAAAAGTCACCTGCATAAAAGGGATCTAGGGAAAAGCCACATCCATAAAGGAGATCCAGGAAAAGTCACCTCCATAAAAGGGATCCAGGGAAAAGTCACCTGCATAAAAAGGGATCCAGAGAAAAGCAACCTCCATAAAGAGGATCCAGGTAAAAGTGACCTCCCAGAGAGGGGATCCAGGGAAAATTCAGCTCCACANCCACATCCAAAAAGGAGATCCAGGAAAAGTCACTTCCATAAAAGGGATCCAGGGAAAATTCAGCTCCACAAAGGGGATCTGGGCTCTCTGGCACCCCCCAGCACCCCTTTGTGCAGAAGCCACCCTTTGTGTGCCAGGCCCAGGGAGAGCAGAGCAGGTTCCCTGGCACTCCTCCTTTCCCTGTGAGGCAGCCAGGGCAGTGCCAGCCTCCCTTCCCTTTTTCCCTGCAGGAGGAGCTGAGGCCGCTGATGAGGGATGATCGCAATTTCCAGGGGGCTGTGTACGCCGGGAACAAACATAACTCACCGCGGCCTGAGCTATTTGCTCTTCAGCTCCCGGAGCGTTTGTCTGCCGGCCCTGACGTGGCATTAACTATTCATGGAGCTCCGGAGTGTTCAAACACTGCCCCAGTGAAATTGTCGCCACTTTTCAAGTTGATGGAGATCTTCCCCCAGGCAGAGCCTGCCGCAGCCGGGCTGTGCACACCCAGGGATGCAGGAGTGTCCCCATCCATCCATCCATCCATCCATCCCCTGGGCTCCTCCTCCCGGCTCAGCCCCTCCTGTGGGGCAGATTTAATGCCTGCACATTTTAGGATTTGTCACTCTGAACGCTCTCTTTGTCACAGGTTTGGGTGCCTGGGGTGGCTCCAGGGGAGGGAGGGATCCATCTCCCATCCCTGACCCTGCTGAGGGATCCTTTTGTTGGATTCCCAGAGCAGCTGGGGCTGCCCCTGGATCCCTGGAACGCCCAAGGCCAGGTTGGACATTCCCTGGGACAGTGGGAGGTGTCCCTGCCATGCCATGGTGACATTTATTGCCAGTGCCAATCCCAGGGATGGGATTTATTTAAGGTCCCTCCCAACCCAGGCCATTCTGTGACTCTGTGCTCCCATTTCCCTTCCACCCCTGTTCCCTGGGATGAATTATTTGGGATCGCAGCAGCAGCAGCTGGTTTGCCATCGGGAGCACTCTGAGCTCTGGCAGCTGCCCGTGGGTGGGAGGGAATGATCCCCCCACTCCCAGAGCCATTTGGGGCTGGATTTCTGCTGGGGGTCCCTTTTCCAGAGCCCCTCACCCTTCCTGCCCGCTGCTGCTCTGCAGCTTCTCCCGCTGCTGGAGGATTTTGGAGCAGGAAGCTTTTCATGCCCCAGCCTTCCCCGCTCGCTTTTCAGCTTAATCCCGAGGATTTTGGAGACATTATGGCTCAGCTTTGCATATGTTATTACACAGAAGAGAGGGAAAAAAAACCAAACCCCAACAGCTGAGATTTTCCAAAGCTGACTGGGAGTTTTAGGAGTGCAGGTTCTGTTCAGAGTCATGCCTTTGAAAATCTCCATCAATTAGCGCAGCACTTTGGTGCTTCTGGGGCAGAGATGGATGCCTTTCAACTGACTGATAGCCTCGGAGACACGGGCAGAAAGATTCTGCCTCAAAACTAATCGCCTTTTTTTTTTTCTTTTGCCTGGTTTGTACCGTGTATAACCCCTAAGTACTAAAATCCTCCAGGTTTCTCCAAGCCCTGGTTGGGAGTTGGACGGTGATAATCTGCACGGAGCAGGGAGGGATTCCCAGCTCTGTGTTAAACACAGCTCCTCCTGTGGGGCTGGGATTGTGGGTCCCCTCCAGCTCAGGATAATCTGTGATCCTGGGAAAATGGGGCACGAAATGGGGCTGGGCAAGGTGGGAGGGGAGGGCACAGCAGGGTGTGGGTTTGGGATCCTCACACACACACACAGAGCTGTGGGTTTGGGATCCTCACACACACACACAGAGCTGTGGGTTTGGGATCCTCACACACACACACAGAGCTGTGGGTTTGGGATCCTCACACACACACACAGGGCTGTGGGTTTGGGATCCTCACTCACAGCAGATCAGACATTGCTCACTCCTGCAATGTCTCTCTCTCACATTTCATTTTTCCAACACCACCGTGCTCCTCAGCCTCACAAAGAAACGGGCCAGGACTTGAGCATAAAGGACGATGTATAAAGCCCAATTCCAGAGCTCTTTGCTTTGACATTCTCCTGTGGATTATTCAAATCACTCCCTGTTTCCCGAGCGGAAAATGCGCCCCCGTTTGTTGCAGAGAGCTCCCTCCCGAGCTTTCCAAAGCCGCTTGTTCTCTGAATTCACTCAGGAAACTCATTCTGGGTGGGTTTGCACAGCAGAGAGGCTGAAGGGGAGACAAACCCTGCGAGCAATCAGGGACAGAGGGAGGGAGAGCCCCATCACCGCACTGAGATCCTGCCCTGGTGGGAGCAGATTGAGACAGAAACGCAAAGCTGAGTCACGGACCTCGGGAAAGAGGAGGACAAAAGGTGCCAAGGTCCATCGTTTCACCGCGGTGTTCGGAGTGACAGCGCTGCTGGGTGTCCCAGTGTCACCCAGTGTCCCCCAGTGTCCCCCAGTGTGGCTGGCAGGGAGGGAGCAGGCTGCCACTCATCCCCCCGAGTTCATCTCTCCCTGCCTCACGCCAGCAGCCTTTTCTTATGGAAATATCTGACTCAGCAGCTGAAAAACGGGGGGGGGAAATGTTTCGCACAGCTTCCACCCTAATGAAGAGCATCTTTAAAATTTTAATCAGGCGGCTCCGCGCTGTTCCGTGGATTCCGAGGCTCCGTTAAAATCTGGGCTTCCTGAGAATCACGAGCAGGTGCCAGTGCTAAAGGAATATTTATTGAATTGTTCAGAGCTGCTGCTCGGACCTGTCACCACCCTGCTCCTGGAAGGATGCGGGGCTGGCTCAGCTCTCCTCTTTCTACCTGCAGATTTTGGTGCAGTTTTCTTTAACCCAGAGAGCCTCTTGGAAAAACCCACCCTCAGCCTTTCCTGGGCTGCCTGCTGACACAACAAGAGCTCATCTGGAAAGTTTGAAGAAGGACAAATCCCAGTTTAAAACCCAGGGAAAGCTGCAGCCATGCAGCTCCTGAGCACCAGGCTCAGAGTCAGGAATGGCTGATCCTGTCTCATCCTGGGATGTTGTTTTCCACCCTGGCTGGGAATATTGTTGGCAATTCCACCAAAATGTCCATGTTGCTCAGATACTCTAAATGCAGCTGGCACAGAACTGAAATTTCCATTTGGTGCGAAATTCAGACAGGGAAAAGACAAAAAAAAGAAGTGTTGCCTGGAATGAGATGGGGAGCCTGGAAGGAAGCCAAAGTATTTTTTTTTTTTTCCCACTCAAAACTCAACAGGCCTTTATTTGAATTTCTTTAAAACTGACATATTCATGGAGTTTTCAAACAGGCTTTTTCTGACAAGTCCCCTAATCCCCCAAGCCTTCCCTCCCTCAAGAAGCCAGGTTTGTCAGATCCTTCCCTGCCAGCTGTAGCTGCAGGCTCCTCCGAATTCCACGCAGGGCTGGGCCCTCCCTGAAGTTCTGGGTACAGAGCTCTGTGTGCATCTCAAATCTCTGCACATGGCCACCCATCTCATCGAGATGGATATATGCATATTTATTCCTGTACAATTCCTCCAGTCAGCCAGTTCTGGCTGATCAAACCTTCGCTTAAAACATATCCTTCTGTGATAAATAAAAACACGGACTGCTCTCTTCCTGCTGCTGAATCACACTCTGGGATCTCCTGCTTGTCTTCTCTCAGGCAGAGCTGGGGCTTCTCAGGCCCAGGGAAGGTGTAAAGGGGTTGTACAAAGAGCAAAGGAACAGCTGGGGCTGTGCCAGGGTGGTTTAGGGTGGATTTTTGGGAAGGTTCTTTCCCCTGAGGGTGCTGGCACTGCCCAGGCTCCCCAGGGAATGGGCACGGCCCCAGAGCTCCAGGAGGGTTTGGACAAAGCTCCCAGGGATGCCCAGGGTGGGGTTTTGGGGGGTCTGGGCAGGGCCAGGAGCTGGCTCAATGATCCTTGGGTCCCTCCCAGCTCAGGATATTCCATGATTCTGTGAATATCTGTGTTTTAAACCCCATCAGCTGCAGAGCTGTGCTGGGAAGAGCCCTCCCCGTGATCCCACACTGGAATTCCTACACACCACACACACCTGACGAATAAACACCGATCCCACCCCCAAAACCATGGATTGAGCTGGGTACTGATAACCCCCAGCACCAAGGACACTGATCCTGGGGGCTGAGAACCTCCAGGCAGGGCGAGCATCCCTCAGGGATGGGGAGGAACCTCCCTGGCTCACCCCCAGCATGAGAAAGCAGCAACAGGAGGGTGAGCATCTCTGCTCCTTCCCACAGCCTCCAGGAGCCGTTTCACACCTGGCCCTGCTCTGCTCTCCCGGGTAGGAACAGTGAAAATTCCAGCCAGCTGATCGATGTGTGAGATTGTAAAATATTCAGGATTCTCGGAGCAGCTTCCTCTCCTAAGTGGCCTTCTCATATTCGTGGGAAAACTCATTAATATTGAAATCCCCACTGACAGAAGGCTTGTAGGCAATACAGTATCAGGGAAAAAAAAAAAACCAACATTCTTGTATTTTGCATGCCGGCTTAGAGAGCGGGAATCAATGGACTAAAAACCACCCAGTTCCAGCCCTATTTTTCAGCTGATAGAAAGCAGCTCTCTTGATATTAAATAATGCATCTCTTCAGCAAGCAGTGAATAATGCGATTTAGTGTGTTCAAACATTCTGCTGGAATGAGGACGCCGGCTCTGAACGCGCTGAATGTCACCGAGCACACCCCGGGACGCTCGCTCGGCTCCACCAGCGATGTTTACCTAATTCCACACATCCCTTCCGAGCGGGATGTGCCTTCACGGGGTGATTTACAACCGCAGGGTTCACCTGTTGGTAGCAGCAGGTGAGTGCAGCGCTGGCAGGCAGCGATTTTCCCCCCGGGATGTAATTCCCAGCGTTCCCACAGAAACGCGGAATTAACGGTGCAGGTGCAGGAACCAGCCTGGCCTGGCACAGGGAGCCAGGCTGGAATTTCACACCTGCCTGGGCTCTGGGATGCTGCAGCAATGCCCACCGTGTGCTCTGAACACAAAGCTCTCAGCTGATGCTCAAGGAGGTTTAATATATTGATTTTTTCGAGATGTTCAGCTGTTCAATGCCAAACTACTCACAGCAAGAACTGAGAGCCCTCTCTCTGTTTTATCTCTGTGAGCTGGGACAGAAAAACCTCTGGAACCTTCTGGGCCTGGCTGCTGGATGGGGGTGGAGATGGGAGACCCTGCCTTCCCTCCCAGCTGGGATATTTGGGAGGCAAGAAAGCATCCAAAGCTCTCAGAACAAACACATCTGCTCCTAACAGGATTTAGAAGTTAAATTGGCCATGACCCAGGACCTGTCACCCGAAATCTGGGTCACCTTTTCACCCCCCCTTTAGTGTTTTGGGGTGTTGTTTTCCATCCTGGCCGGGAATATTGCTGGGTCCTTTGCAATGACCCAGGACCTGTTATTCAAAATCCAGATCACCTTTTCACCCCCCTTTAGTGTTTTGGGGTGTTGTTTTCCATCCTGGCCGGGAATATTGCTGGGTCCTTTGCAATGACCCAGAACCTGCTACCCAAAACCTAAATCACCTTTTCACCCCCTTTAGCATTTTGGGGTGTTGTTTTCCATCCTGTTTTCCATCCATTTGCAATGACCCAGGACCTGCTACCCAAAACCTGGATCACCTTTCCATCCCCTTTAGCGTTTTGGAAGGAATTCCAGGAGCAGGGAGAAGGAGGAGCAGCTGGTGAAGCCCAGCTGGCTCAGTCCCTTTGCCCCAGGGCTGTTCCCTGCCCCAGGGTTTGCTGCCCTGCTCCCTCCTGCTCCCATGCAAAGCCCTCCAGCTGCAGGAGCACCGTGCTTTCCTCACCAACAGGCAGAACTGATGGCCAGGAAGAGCGCTGTAAATCCCAAAATTCAGAGCCCAACCCTGCAGATCCTCCTCGCACAGAATCACTGATTGACTTAAACGGGATTTGCAACTGCATAAGGGGAGGAAAACTGGAGGGGTTGGCAGGTTTCCCGTGAAACAAACAGAGCCTGCTGGAAACGAGGTATTATTTGGTATTCTGGCATATTAAATGTGTTAGAAATGCAGAAAGGCAGAGCAGGGAGAAGCAACTGGAGTTCAAGGAGTTTGTCCAACCTGCCCAAGCACTCGTTTAAACCACGCTTTGGTTCCTGAGAAAATTAAATAACTTAAGGTCCTTCTCTCTCCGGCTCCAATTTTTATAAAAGTGCCTCGTAAGATGTGAAATCATTAATTAAAGAAGATTCCTCAATTATTCTCTCTGACCTGTCACAGTTACTTGTTTAGTCAGCGTTAAGAATTCAACAACATCTTCAAAGGCTTCTCAAGACACCACCTGTGAGCTAATTATGCTGAAGGAGGAAAGATTTGTAAGGAGCTGCAGCTCCTGGCGCTGGCTGACAACACAGACACCAACCGTGGCCTCAGTTCGGGAACTTTTTTTGCAGCTAATTCTACACGCTTTGAGCACTGTCGCTTCAAACGAGGAAAGCAAATCCCCAAACGCAGGGAAAAGGGCTCCAGCAGAGAAATGCACAAATGTGTCACCGGGGCTCTCAAACACGGCGTTCTCTGCGTGGATTTGAAATGTCTGAAGTGTTTTGTGCCCTGTTGGGAGATGGGGGGGACCCTGAAAGCTCCCCGGGATTGCTGCAGGTTCCTCACTTTCTGCAGAGAGCAACGGCCAGGCTTGGTCTTTAAGGGAGAACTCAAGAAATTATGATGGAATATAGAATATCCCATGTGAATATCCCATCTCCTCGTTTCTGGGGGAGCCTTGGCCTCCAGCCCTGCCTCAGCCCCTGAATTTGGGGACTGACTCACTTTGGGGTGCTCTCCCAGCCTCTGGCTCAGCACTGAAACCCTCCAAGGGCTCCCAGCAGCAACCCCTTCTCCAGGGAGCACATCCCCTGAGGCTGCGCTGGAGTGCTGAAGGATGGTGGCAATTAGCTAATTAGCTGCAGAGCCTTGATTGAGCAGGAAGGAGGCTGATGCTGCCTTCTGGCTGATGTGGAACACCAGGCTGAAATGAGTTCCTGCAGATTATCCACGGTTTGCATTCCTGCATGAGAAAAGCAGGCAGAGACCCAGGGGACTCCTGGCCAAAACCTCCTGGGGGGAATTTAAACAAAGGCAGAAATGTCCCTGCTCGTGGCAGGGCTTGGAACCAGACGATTTGAAGGTTCCTTCCAGCCCAAACCATTCTGTGATTTGTGATAAATCTGATTTTACTGCCCTGAGCAGCCATGGACGGATAACCCAGGTTTTCTGCCTCCACTGCAGCACACGAGGGGCTCAGTTCCCGAGCCTCGGGGAAGTTTCTCATTGCTCTGCAGCTGAATTACCTGGTAACAATGGTGCTGGCATTATCCAGCTATTCACCAGGCTAAAAACAAGCCAAGTAGAGGGGCTACGGCAGCGTTATTGAATTATGGAAGGCAAACAGAACAGTTCAGTGCTCTGTCACTGCTGGTACCAGGGCTGGTTTCCAGGAGGAAAGACTCAATAATAAATTTGCAACCATTTTGAGAGCTGTCTTTAAACCCTCCTCCCGTTTTCTGCTGTCTTTCAGCAGAACAGATGTTGGTTTGCAACTGCAAACTGAGCTCACAGTGCTCTCTGTGACAGCGGTGGCACTGGGTGGGCTCTGAGGTCTCTCCCAACCCAAACCATCCCAAAATTCTGTGACCAGCCCCACCGAGGGTGTCCTGCTGGGGAGCAGCAATAGGAAATGTCCCCAGGGGAGTGAGGATGCACCAGGAGCACCCAGGACCTGTTAACCCCTGCCAGGCACAAGGAGAGGAGTTCAGCTCCCACAAACTCCTCCTGGCACCGGCGGTGAGCAGCTCCCCACAGCAGCTCCCCACAGCAGCTGCTGGCTCCTTCCCCCAGGCACTGAGGAGACAGAGAACTCTGCAAACCCTCAAACCAACAACCACACCTGCAACAACATCACAAAGGGTTCAGAGGGCTGAGGTGCATCCAGAGCAGGGAACTGCCCACAGGGAGCAGGGACAGGGATGCGGGAGAGGCTGCTCCAAACAGGGACAGAGAGGACAAGACACCAAGCCTGGAGGGAAGACACAGCCATGGGAGCACAAAGACAGAGGGGACAGTCCAGCACTACCACGACACAGCTGCCAGCCCGGGCCAGCCCCGGGCACCGATGGCAAAGGGGCCCTGCAGGCACCGACCCTCCTGCGGGGGATACTGACCTGGGCTGGAGACACCACTAGAGGTAGTAGGCTCAATAATTTCTACAAAAAGGGAAGAGGAAAACAAAAAAAAAAAAAA
>VWYP01004434.1:4931-57683 GCA_013400435.1 Pycnonotus jocosus
AAAAAAAAAAGAACAGCATGGCTGGCTTTGATATTCTAAATATTACAGGATCTGTAAGCAAATCAATACAGAAGGATCCCTTCAGTGCAGTCACTGAGCGCAGTGTTGTGTCTCCTACACTGGCAAACTCCATTCTGGGCATCAGGCCTGGAGAAAAAGTGGGCAACAGCAAATGTAGAGAGTGACAGAAATCCACCTTTCCTCCCTCTCCCACCTCTGGGAATGCCCCTTCAGTTCCCAGGGAGCTCCTCAGCTCTCCCAGTCAGGCTCCCGCTGCATCCACTTCATGCATTTGTCCGTTTGGTGCTCTCTCCTCTTTGTTTATTGGCAAAAACAATCTCCTCCTTTACATGATCTTGGAGCTAATATCTCTCTTACTGATCAGGACTTCCAGCAGCCTCAGCTTGGCCTTAATCTGCTTGTATTCATTGTACTCTTCAGCCATGGGAGTGCGGTCTTCTTTCTGCACATTCCTAGCGGGAGTGAAAACAGACCATGAAGGTTTCTGTAACAGGAAGCCTCCCTCAGCAGCCTCCCTCTGTCCACTAACAAGACCTACAAAGCAGCTCCTCTCCTCCCTCCACTCCTGGTCAAGGAACAAGACCAAAACATTCATCCTTTGAGAGAGAGAGAGAAAAAAAAAAACCAACAAAAACCAACAAAAAAAAGGGGCAAACAAGCTGCTCCAACAAAGTGTGGGATGCTTGTGTGCTGAGACTGAGCACAACCCCACAGTTCCAAATGCAAAATCCTACTTGAAACATGCCCTGCTTCTCTAAAATCACCAGCTGTGCAAAACACCTGGAAAGCACTTCAGGAGTCATCTGAATGTGAGCCTGTCAGCCTGGCAAAATAAAATACAGCCTCCCCTGGCTTGGCAGCACAGCAGTTACAGCAGGCACACTCATGAAAAGAAAGATGGTATTTGATCAGATTGCTCTTGGCTTACAGGAAGATTTTAAGTTTTCAGTGATTCTACAAAAGCCTTTAAGGATGATGGCTGGTGGCAAGAAACACACAAGATAATTTAAGAGTATAAATATATGAAAACATTCTATCAGCTCATCAATGAGGGAGATTTTCTTAAAACAATAAAACCAGTTACACTAAATCAGAAATACTTGATAAAACTAATGTCTGAATACCTCACACATAGGCAAGAATAGGACAGAAATCACTAGGGAAAAAACTAGTTATTTTAGCACTGAATAACTCTTCCACCATTCTGAATGTGAGTAAAGGAATGATAGTGATTGTGAAGAAGAAATATGTAATACTGAATTCAGGTAACTTTGCATATTTGGAGATCTTTGTAGATGCAAAACAGATAAAAAGCAGCTGAAGAATAGAGAGGCAGCTGAGAAATTGTTACCTTCCATTTTGTCGGAAAAAGTTATCTTCAAAGTCTCTCAATTTTTTTCTGATTCGCTTTTTCTCTTCCCTGACTTCTTGGAGCTGCTCTAACAGTTCAGGGCTGTTGGGTTTAAAGATAAATGAGATTATCTATATGTATGCAATAAAAACAGGAAACATACAGTAAACCTACAGATGTTATACATATGCCAAGCAACAGAGCTGCTCCTGCAAGGAACTCTGGCAGCCTCACATTACTTGAAACAAAAAGCTCTCTGAATTTAGTTCAGCAAAATGATCATAGGCTGAAGCTGCAGCTTCTAAGGAGGTGAAGTGTGCACTTCACAATTTACCACTAACTTTTGTGAAACTTATCTCCCTGCAGATGGGTCTGGGTTTGGTGACTTTTAAAGGATGAAATTCAATGGTCACAACTTAGGTGGGTACATGTGTGTGCACTAGACTTGAAACTAGTAAAGCTAGTTCCACTTGACCTCTCCAAAACATGAAAAACCTTCTGGAGCGCAGAGTTTTCATGATATAGGCTTGCCACTGGTGCAGTTACTATTTAGTGATGGAATCCAAAGGTGCATAAGCTAAGTATCAGGACAAGGTAGTTTCTTTTCAAACCCTTTCCTGTGAGGGTCTATTGCATTTAAGAATGAAACATGAAAACTTCTGGCTCAGGTCATAAACAGAAAAAAAACCCCTAGACACTTTTCTGACAAATAAAATGCTATCTTAGCAAGAAATAACTTTTTGCAGTTGCCTGTGAATTCAACATACATGGATGCTTCATGGAGATTTGAAAGCCCCATATCCTGACTGCTCCTAGATGGCATCTTATCATCCACCGGGGAAACAAAGCCATCAGCATCATCTTCGAGTTGATCCATGAAGCTGCGCACACTGAAATCTGTTTTTATGGTAATCGTCAGATCCGGCTTCACACCGCTGTCCTCCTCAGACCCCTCCTCTTCTTCCTACACACAGGGACAGAGCACCCCCAAAACAAGGCAGGTTATTGCTTCCCTTCTCAGGAACAGGCTCCTCCTCTCACCACATGCACTCGGGAACAAGAAGTGGAAAGGCAGAGCAAACACGTCAATTGCCAAGCAATACACAGGACACCAGAAGACCATCAGTAAGACGCCCTAGAACCAAAGCATGACAGAGAACTTGCCACCACAAACTCTCAGATTGGTTAAGGAGACCTAGAGCGAAACAACTGAGGGGAAAAAAATACCTGGGGTTCAGAGCAATCTGTTGCTTTGTTTAGTTTATGTATTCTGATGTAAATGAATCCATTTACAGTTGTTATGCATATTGTCCAAAGCACACCAGCCATCCTCTGCATTTCCCTGCAAACATTTCCCAGCACAGAGACTGCTAGGTTAAAATGTGGAATTTTCTCTCGAAAGATGCAGCTCAACAGCTCTCTCTAATGGCTGAATTCAAGACCTCAAATGCTCAAACAGTGAGCTCCGATGAGTCTTACAATTACCCAAATGTGGGATATAATTGACTGTAAAAGGACTGCTGCTGCTAACATGTTCACACATCAGCTCTGTCAATTTTGCTGGAATATACTAAAAATTGGACTGGAAACTGCACAGTGCAATTTCCCATTTCCTCTATGCACACTGATGAATTGGTTGTGTTCCAATTATTTTTACAAAATTTATAGGCATGAGATTTGAAAGTCCCTGCTGTACTTGGTATTCACCAATTCACTGTGCTCTCAAAAGTAGGGCTTGTCCTGTGACACTGTCCAGAAATAATTTTAATTATCAGGGAACAAGGCCCAGTCTCTTATGTATGGAGACATTTCTAGAAGGCAGTTTTGAACACTAATATAAGGAATGAGGCCACTTAAAAGCAGCAAATGCCAGCATGGACAGTAAATATGTATGTATATGTGTGTAAATATACTTATTTTACACCAATGTAACTCTAGCCAGGAAGGATCTAAGCACATGGGTATCTTTAAAAGCTTTTAGGGGCTAATAATAAGACAAAAATATATTGTAGCACCGGGATCAAAAGCAGACATTTTCTTGATATGTTTTTTTCCCGTAATTCCTTGTAAACAATTCAATTATTCCTAAGAGACTGGTCCCATATTTCAAGCAAAAAGGGAGAAGGTAACACCAGGATCTGGCTTAGTGCCATTAAACCTGCAAAGTCAGTGATTTATAAATGCATACATTTAAATTAAATTATAGTTTGCCCAAAGTTCTCTTTTTAAGTTAAAGCTCTAGGCCATGATGATACATTGCAAAGCCACAGGCTGAGAATTACAACCAAGACTGCGGCTGGAGGGTGAAAGAAACATTATCTGGGAAGAAGTTTTGAGTAGCAATAATAACAAAAGATATAGAGAAGTTTGATTGTATCTTAGGAAAATCTGTGGGGAGCTTGTGGAAGTTGAAGCAATATTTAGCACACGATCAGACATGACCCATTTCTCCAGACATCAACTGTACAGTTTAAACAGAAAGCACAAACTAGCAGGCAGCCATGTACTGTTCTTAAACCCTACCAACAACTCCAGGCTGAACTGGGGAGGGGAGACCACCCTTCACTGCCATTTCCCTGTCCCCAGGCATGCCACCCTGCCCAGACTGAGAAGGGCTACAGCAGGAGAACGTGGATCCTGCTGTGCTGTGGAGGAGGATTTGCTAACTCAGTCTAAGCAGGAAAAGCAGCATACTTTGCTTTAGAGGAATCTCTCTGGCAACAAAGGAGGAGCTCTTATGCCCTTTTCTGGGAGAGCTCCTGGAGCAGTGTGACAAAGCTGCTCCTGAGGACAGATGCAAGGTGCCATCCTCACAGACACCCACGAGCCTGCCTTGCCTTGCTGCAGACACCAGCCACTGCCCGAGCCAGCAAGCAGCTCAGGAACCAGCCTCCTGCCACACGACACCACAGGAGGAACAGAAAGTGTAGGAACTTCATTCAGACCTCAGAGCCAAGACACTGCATCCGGTTGTCACAAGACCTCTGAAATAATTTTGCTCTTAAATATAAGGGAGGTGATTAAAAGGATTCTTAGCCAGAATTCCAACAGAAAAGGCCCTCTAAGGCCTTCCCTTTAAAAAGTCTCACACAGGAACCTCACTTTAAACTTGCAGCAACATTTACACCTTGAACCAGAATGATCTTCACCAGCAAGATTCATTTAGCATACAACTGCTTGGATTTTTAGGCAATCATGAGTCATTCCAGAGTTACAAATGTGAAATCCCAAGAGTATTCTGTCATTGGCACTCCCACAAAGCAAGAATCCCAACAATTTTTTCAACACAACATTCAAGGTATTGTACAAAAATGTTTGGTAAGGTCACCTCAAAACACCTTTCAAGTTTTAAGTCAACTTTCCAAAATGCTTCAAGAAAAACTCACCCAGAAACACACAAATGCTCACACTGTCAGGGGCCTGTCAAATACTTCCCTGCCCATAGGGGACCTATGCAAGAGCTAAGTTTTGGGGCCTTTTGCCAATTTCCTCTCTTTACTTCCGAGTGTAGTTCAGTAGGAAGCTGCCAGATGCAGCTTGACAGAGCCTCATTTAAATGTTAATAGGCACATCATGTTAACAGGCTTAAGGCTGTCATCCTGATCTTCTGCCAGAAACCCCTCCAGGTTTGTATTCCCTGCAGGACACTGCTGAACTGGTTTGGTGCTGCCCTGGCACAGCACCAGCCTGTGCTGGCCATCAGACCACCATAATTGACAGCTCTAAGTTCTCACATTGGGTGCAAGCAGAGGTAGAGAAAAAAAAGAGGACACACTAAAAGAAAAAAACCAGAAGCAAACAAACACACTCCCCACCAGACCAGTACTGCAGATTTCATCCAGTGGTTATCTAGAAAATACTAAGAAGCTCAGTGATCATTAACCAGCTTCCAAACAGCAGCTTAACATCTTCAGTCTGCAATCTGGTATTAAAGAATATGTGCCTTGAATAGTCCATTAATATACAATCTACTGGACTCAAATCACCTCAGATCTCTAAGTCTGCAGTATTTACATTTAAACAAGCTCTGGCTGGATAATAGAAATATGACCCAATTGTGCTGAAGCCCTTCTCTCCCTTGTTACACTGTAAGGGCACAGAAAGCAAGCCAGGGCTCCACTCCATGCTGCTTGTCCTGATCTACTGTTGGACTTTACTCCTCAAGGGAATAATATTGTAGCAATCTTCCCCACCCCGAATTACTATTCCACAGCAGCACAAGAAGAAACACAACAATCCTGCCATCCAAATCTGACCATGTATCAACTAGCAGAACCAAGCTGTTCTTACTTCCATCCTCATTAAGTTAAAAACACCCTGCACAAGGTGGTGAAAAAGAGCCTGGATAAAATAAGTGGAGGGAAGCAGGTAAGGATCCCATAAGTGTCCCAGCTGGCTCCACGTGAGAGGGTTAGTTTTGTGAGAGCTCATTCCTGCCACAGTGCTGTGTGCAAGCCACAGAGCTTGGGAGTGAGAGAAACTACTGCAAAACAAGTTAGTGTATTTTAAAAGAAAGGAGGAAAGCAAGAAAAAAAGCAAGGTACAGGGGTAACCGTGATTTTTTTTTCTATTTTTTTTTTAAGCAAAATAAAATATATTATGTGCAGATGGGGGGGAAAGGAGAAGGAGAGAATGCAAAGCCAAGGAAACACTCTAGTCTTATCTACAAGGGAAGAATTTGATCAGAATTGGCGAGGCTTAAAGCAGCTACTGATTTTTCAGGACACTGCAAAAAAATCAACACTGATAAAAAACAAAGTCAATCAACCATTCTGTTTCATTGGTATAAGGGGAAAGTTGATGCAAACGGAGCAATTAGTTAGCAGCTGGAGGTCTTCACCTTTATCTCCTTGAAGAAGGAAGCTGTTTCGCCCTCGATAATTGGCTGCAGCAAAGGGCTTCTCCGCTTGCTGGAGGGGGAACCCTGTGACAGGTGTTAACAAGTATGTTACATTGTGAACCCCTTTCTCCTCCACCACCTGCTCTCAGCTCATTCTCACCCACACATTCACTCTCAGCTCATGGCTGGACCACCAGGAGAAGTATCTTTCTCCAAGAAGAAAAATAGGCCTGGCAAACCCCCTGAACCTCGGGCTGTTTTCTCTCAGGATGTTGCTTAGCAAAGGACACCACTGCCAATCTGCTTTTAAAAAGAAACTTGGATGATTATTAGCTGGGTAGTGACTACAAGGCAAAGGCTGCAAGAAAATAATCCCCAGCCCGAGGCCCATACACATACAGAACATTTGGCTGGCTCTCCAGAGCTACAGGGTAAGCTCAGCCAGGCTCTCCAGGAGCCTGATTTCCCACTGAAGTACCTACTGATGTAGAGATGGATTTTCAAATGTATCTTGTCTCTCTATGAACCTGTCTCACTGTTATCACTCAGAATGCTGCTCAGGACAGTCTCATCTCTCCTCTGCTAGTCTCTGTGTATTTTCAGCTTTGTGTCTAAACAGGACCGGGGCTCTCTTTGACAGCTTTGCATTAAACTGCCCATGCACACCTACACAGCTTCCTCCTGGATTGCCAGCACTGTCTTCACAGCACACATTTTGGGGACTGCTTTGCATATTCCAGGAGGAACAGCTTTTTATTTTGTTTTAAATGCAGGACCAGGAATACCTCCCAGTATTTGCAGAAAAAAGCCCCACTCACTCCTCAGTGACACTGCACTGGGTAATGCTGTGCCAGCCCGTTTACTTCACTGGACCTCTAGGGAAAGTGGGCAGGACATGAGTGCTGCTCAGGAAAAGCAAAAAAAGGTTCATACATGACAGACAGAGTAAATAGAAACTTTGATAAAAGAACTCTCTTTCCATAGACAGGCTTGAAGCATTCTGTGTGGGTTTTTTAGATTAATTAATTTTTTAAAACTGAACTACACAAGTTATCTAAAATTAAAGACTGTGAATTTTCTCCCTAGAGGGGTGTATTGGGTTCCTTGCTGGTGGCAAAGCACTACCTTGAAAGAGGGAATATCCACCACTTAGAGGATCTCTTTAATACAAATTATGTGTTAGAAGACTGAGGGCCCTTTCTTTCAGCCAAGGACACACCTGGCATCTCCTGTGGGATCTACTCAAGTCTGTGTTCCAGTGTACAGGAACCCTGTACACACAACCCTGTGGAACCAAGCAGCATGGAAGACCTACAGCTCAGCATGGGTTGGTATGGAAAAGAAGTGAGGCTGTAGGCCAACGGAAGATGGATGAAATAACAGCAGCAGCCCAATGGAAAGAGAAGAAACAATTCAAGGTGAGATGTGCCCCATGGCTCACAAGTGGGCACTAAAGTCCCTTGACCAGTTTTGCCCAACCTCAGTATGAAGTGTGTCATTGATTCACTCATTTGCTTGATCTTTGAGTGATAAGGGAGGTTGGGACTTGGCCTTAGTGATTGCGTTGTATGCAAAAGTGTGATGATTCCTTCTTCCTCAGCTTGAAACCAAAGAAACAGCCCTAAAGAATGCTGTACTCACAATAATAGGGATGGTGTTGGCTCTGGAGAGGATCTGCTTGACCAAGCGATACCTGTCATACAATGGCTTCATCACCTGCCGTTCATTTTTGGTAACCTAAAAAGGAAAAAGAGGAGACACTCATGAAATCTGCAACAAATACTCCACTCTGGAACTCATATGTCTGTGATCACCCTCAGTCTGAGAGGCTTGAAGAGACTTGTACTGGGATGACAGGAGAGCAGCATTAGCCCTGAAAATCCTGTCCATCACAGCATTGCCTGTGCCAGCTGAAGCTGTGTGTGGGGTGCTGTAAAGGGGCTGTAAGAGACAGGTGCTTTAAATGACCAATCAGGGATCAGATGTCCACAGCACAAAACGACCTGTGGAGGCAGCACTCTGTGCTTGCAGTCACGTCTACCACCGTAAGCACAAGATGAGCTTTCCCATCCTTGTTCTTGTGGCCAGCCCTCAATAGCCGTGTTCATGACCCATGAAAAGAAAGCAGCTGCACTGACTGGATGTTGCAATGTGAGGAGATTTCCCCTGAGTATGGTAAACTACAGATTTCACAAAAGCTGACTTTCTGGCTTTGCTATTCCTCCTAATTTCCTGTACAAGCCAACAGTTTTTCCTCTTTTTAGCCCCCGAACCTTGCCCACCATCCTTCCTCGCAGCCACTTTTCTGGGCAGGATTCACTGCAACGCTCAGAAGGGATGAAGGTGCCAGTGCTGTTGGTATAGAGAAGAGACAATACTGCTGTGATGTCCAGTTCAGGTGTTCCTTATATTCCTCTGTCCTTAACTCCACTCCTCCTTACTGCTTGTTGTGCTCCCTCCCTGGTTTGAGAGCTTTACAAACTGAGCGTGTTCATTTCTGGTTTTCTTTTAGATTCAAGGTGTGTTTTATGTCTTCAGTGTTTTCTTACAGCACATCAGAAAATAAACAAAATCCTCAGCAAAACCAGATCATCATTCAGCACTGTCTGACCCACATCCTATAAGTGTCCTTCCATCAGATCTTTTGCCTAACTTTAGATTATAAAGCTCTTATGAGGAAGCTTTAACTGATGTCACACCTTTCTACTTGCTCCTAATCACTAGAGCACCTGAACAACTGCCATATAAAAATCAGCATCAACAGCGTAACCCCTAAGGAGCTCTGCGCAGTCTCTCCTTCTACAACCGAAACAGGAGAAAGGAAAATACAGCTTGAGACAGGGAGGCAATTTTAAACTGCCTTCTATTTTGTCTGCAGTTGCCTTTCACTGGCATAATCTTTCTAAAGCTTTTACCCTCCCTCCAGAGAAAGAGACAGTTTTGGCTTGTGAGGGGCAGAAAGGCTGTAAGTATTGCCAGGAGAGGGATGGCACGGATGAACTCTAAGAATCTGGAGGTAGCGTCCATCTTCCTCCTGATAACCAAACCTATCTTTCCTATGGTGGGGGCAGATGAACAGGGAGGAAAAGGAGGAAGGTCTTTATTCCTTTCCTGGTTCAATGCAAATATCCCCAGGCCTGATAAGGGGCATACAGTTGGGCAGTCTGAACTCTGGGGGCCAAATGTCCCATACCCCCAAAGCGTAACAGGGCTCCAATTCCTGACAGCCTCAAGCTGCCTGTTCATGAGTAAGCAGCTCACATGGATTAAAGGGATATGAGCAGCATCAAACAATTCACTCAGTCCTCTTTGTGTTGAGTTTTGTGCTGATGTGCCTGCACTCAATTGCACTGGCCAGCAAGTTGCCTCCAGCTTTGGACATTCCTCTGTAACCCATCCGGAATACAACTAGAGAAACTGAGTAAACTAAATATATATATATATGAAATATTATTCCTAGCTTTACAAGATTAGCAGTTTGTGGAACAGGAGGTACAGCACTACTGTTCGCTCAGTCTGTTACTTAAAAACCCCCATGACTATGATGAGGATATGCTGAGGCTGAGAATCAAACCTTCAATTAACAACATTTCAAAGTTGATTAACAGCACTGTTCTGTACAGAAAAACAAACATAAGCCTTGGAATGGGCACAAAGTCCTTAGGTATGCTGAGGGATGGAAAAGTTAAACAACATCCTTCAGAGTCTGAATATCAGTGTGGAAGAACAATACAGAGAATTAATACAGGCATTGGAAGTTAAGTGTATGGAGTTGGAGCCTGTCCTGCAGCTCATTTACACCAGCAAACTTTATAGAAAGCATATTCTGAAAGTAAATATTTAGTACATGGGCACACTGTCTCATAAGTTAAACATAAGTAAGACCAGTAAAACCTAAGTATCTTTTGGGAGAACATAGAAATGCAAAGAGACTTTGAATAATGGAGCCTTTGACACAACTTTGGGGCACACTCCACATGGCAAAAGAGCAGCAGCTGAGAACAGACCATTGCTTGCATTGTTAGAGCAGCTCGAGAATTTCTGCAGAAACAGACTTTTGGCTTAACTAAAACAGTTCAGTTCCACCTTTGCAGGTTCATCTATCACTGGTGCAGAAAGACCCAGTTGCACAATAAATCTGAGCTCCATTGTTTTTCTTGTTTAGTTAAATATCTTTAAGGAAAAAAAAAAAAAAAAAAAAAAGAAAAACTTGGCTGAACTATCCTCATTCTCCTCAAGCTCTCAGTACTTTTCCACTGCTGCACTGCCAGGAGCTGGGAACAGCAAAAGCTGATCAGTCTTCCTTGCCATGCAGTTCAGTGTTGCTAGGTATAGACAGCTTACTTAGAAACAAAACAAATTAAAAAGCAGTTGTATAAATGAAGCATTGGAAAAGACAGGTGAAAATAAAAGTATGCTGACAAGATAGGCTCTGGGATTGTTATTTTTTTGAACAGATTGAAGTGAGTTCACTTCAGTAAGATGCCAACTGTTGATTTATATAATTGTAAAAGCAGCAAAAAAAGACTTGGTCTCACAGAGAACACAGAGAAGGTTAAGTGGATTCCCTTGTGCTGCCCTTTTTCTATTTTACACAAGAATAAATCTGCCTGTCCTCTCATGTGACTGTGCCATTTTCATTTGCTAATACAGTTGTGACTGTACAATATTAACACTCCATAAAGGCATTTAAATAAATTATTGGGACTTCTTAAAAACAATGGGTAAAGAAAGATATAATTTGGAAGGAAAAGATCAAGAATCTTGTGTAGCAGACGAATGACAGATTTGTGAGCTGCACCAATCAAGTACTCCTTATAAGCAGTAATTTGCTACTCCCAAGCCACTGCTCAGGGGATTAGCAGCACTCTGAAATTAAGTTACTTTACCTATACAGCTGGTCACAAAGATCATAATGTCATCAGTGAAAGAGAAGGAGGGACTCATAAAAAGCCAACTGCATGGCCTGGAAGCCACTGTGTTTCTGCCACAGCAGGGATCAACAGGAGATAAAACTTAATTCTCTGTCTTCACAAATAAGTTGGCCTTGTTAAGGTCAAACATACAAGAAACCTTATACTATTGATACCAGAAAACTGCAAACTTCCTGGCTGGACAGGGGACCGTGCACAACTATTCCCATGCAGACGGGCCACAAACTGGATGTCTGTGGAACCTGATGAGCACAATGAAAAAATAATGCCCACTCAGCCTGTAGGCTCTGTCCTGCAGGTGTCTGTCCAGCCCAGTGCCGTGTGAGGACATCACTCTGCCTAGAACAGACTCCTCAGCAGCTGCAGAAGTGAAGGATCAGGGAGGTGAATTAGAGGGTGCAGGTGTGGTTTGGAGAGCAAGAAGTTCTAGTGACCTGACATCAAAGTGGCATATTAGGGGCATCACTTACCACAGACAAAGACATAGAAAAATGTACTTTGAAGGGAAAAAAAAAAAAAAAAGGCAGCTGCAGTACATACCGGCCTGCCATGAATGCCTTCATAATACAGCAAAGCTTTTTGAAGAGCCACTTTTTCAGCTGCTATCTGATCTCGTGTCATGTCCTATGAAAAGAGAGAGGGAAAGGGAGGAAGAAAAAAAATCAGATTCCTGGACTCAAAAAACACTGTGCCATAACCAAAGTCATGTCATACCATCATTACATTTTAAAGGTTCATCTCTACCTTGCAGTTGTCTTTTCCCAGCTACATTGCCAAAGAGACTGTTAATGTGAGTAGAACCCTGTGCTCAATGAAGGCATTAAGCATATGCATATGAAGGTATTTTATGTACCTAAAGGAGATTTACAGATTATAGGTGTGCTTTGAAAAAGCACTGTGCAACTTTTAATGATGGTGATTCTTTTTCAGTTAAGATCTGAAACGTAAATTCTACAACAGAACACACGTCTTTTTTCTCCAAAACTGAAACAAATTCCAGTACCTCTTGTAAAGCTTGACACCTTTGCTTTGACTGTCACAAACACACTTTACCAAGAACTGAAGTGCAGTCAGATTGTCTCTTTCTGCCAATTCTACTATGGAATGAAAAGCTGTAGCAGACAAGAGGGGACAAAGCCAACAAAATAATAGGGAAGATAGTTAGAGAAGACTTCTCTAAGTTGGCCAAAACTCCTCTACTGAATTTACCTGACACCAAGACTTTTCTCCCTATCACAGCACCAAATACTATCACAGTGCCTCTGTAAGTGGCCAGGCTGCAGATTCTTGCTACAGTCAGAAAACAGTCAAAACACACACTGTATGTTTTTGTTCTGCAGATCTAGCAAACAAAGATAATGCTGTCTGCCTCACTCTTATACAGCACTGCACAATTTACATGTCAGCAGACTCAAGGACTTCATTTACAAGGCTGCCCAAATCATCAGACATGAAGACCTCCCTTCTGATAACTCTCAGAGGTTACAGCAGCTAACAGAGCTCAATGCGAAACTCCAAAGGTTAGCAGTAACATGCCCTGAGAAAACAACATTCAGTTTTGGAATGAACAAGAAGCAAAGAGATGACACAATCTCCAGAAGCACTGGAAGACTCAGTATTTGCTGAAAACCTTTGGATGCAAGAACAAAAATAGCCAAACACAGGGCAGGAAAAAATTGCAATAATTCAGATACATTACTAGGAATATACAAGGATCAGACAAAGAACAAGATGACATACAATAGAAACTGAGCTCTGGGAAAAAAATCAAGATCCTAAAGGCAGAGGGAAAGGAACTAAAGCAAGTGAGTCCAGACTAAAGGCTGCAGACTTTTTAACAAAATGTAGAAGACCACAACAGTTTCACAAGTGACGGTGCAGCCACAAGGAACCTACTTGCACTTAAAGGCCTAAATCTGACCTGTCTACATTGTACCTTAATGTCTTCAGGCCGATTTGTCTCTGCTCGTTTCTCTTGAAGCTTCTTCTGGATGGAGTCAAGGGTCACTTCCACGGCAGGCTTGGCAGATTTATCTGATAGGTCTTGCTTCTTGTCATCCTCCTTCTCCAGCTGAGAGCCAAAGCTCTTGGGGAGTGTGTTGCTGCGCTGACGCACAACAGGGCCAAGGTCTTCCTCCGATATCTTCAGTTTTGACTCTGAACAGGGAAAGATGAGTAATTTTTCATTTTTAATATGTGATAGTGTCAGGATCCCTGCCTCACATCAAGTCTAAATGAGGCAGAGTCAAGCTACCCCCCAAAGGTGTACCACTGGCAGCTGCTCACCTTTAAGTTGCTTTCGGAATTTGGCCAAATCATTTGTCCATTTGAGCACTTCAGGGTTGGCTGCTTTGTCACTGTGGGAAGGCTGGGAGGAAAGAAGAGCCCTGCTGAATCTGTGTTAAACTATCAGGAGAGATTCACTGAAACAAGTGTGTGGTACAAAGGGGTACAATGGAATTTGGACCCAGCACAGAGCACAGGCACTGGCTTCTAACTGGCAGCTGCACACATCTGACCAGCCCATTTCAGACCTTGCTTTAATTGCTCCTGCCTGTCACAACACTCTGTCGTAGGGGCATCATAAAATGAATTTTCTTTTTAGAAAACATAAAACATTTGATGCCAATAATTTAAGTTATAAGAGTGACTCAGAGGACTGGATGCACACTGGAATTCTTGTGTGTATTGTTTCCTAACAAGAGGGTACCTCTAAAATAGAGGAAATCTAGCATGAACAGTTGGGAAAGTGTTATGACACATTTATCCATACTGAAGGCTGCCTTACATCAAATAATCCAAATTCTAGGCTACAACAAGCTCTGAGCATTTCTTTCAGCCTTTCCTACTGCAGGCAAGATCTTTCCAGTACAATTCTTTGCCATTTAGATAGCCAAATATGCACACACGCAAAGCTTTACAGTTCCTTAAAAATCTTTCTGTGCATCAGAAGTGCATGTCAGAATAATTAAGAGTCCAGTATGCTGCTGCTGCTCAGCAGCACTTGACTGTGGTTCCCTGCTCAGGAGTGAAGGCAGCTGCTCTCTCTCCTCTGCAATTCACAGGTGTCCTGGGATTACCATCATGCAAATGAGATCTGCAACGGTGCTTCCCATATGCTAATGTTAAATAAATAAATAAACAAACAAATTGAACACAGCTATTCCTACACACTGTCTGAAGTGTTCATTAGCCTTCCTCTCTTGTGCTGCATGGATACTGCGTAACACCTGGAAAGGTAATCTGCTCGGTGTGCATATATATTTCTGGGGGGCAGCAGGTCTTCTGTCTTTTTTTCCTTTCCTCATTATAAAAGCTTTCAAACCCTCTGTATGTCTGGCATATTTCCCTGGCGTCTCTCTGCATGCTTACCCACTTCCCTGGTATCCCTTCTCTTAGCTGCTAATGCATACGTCTCCACACAAATGCTTAATTCCTAGAGACTTACTCTGTATTTCCTCTCCTCTTCGAATTTGTCCTCAAATCTCCTGATCTTTTTCTTCAGCCCCTGAATCCTCCGGGTGAGTTGTGCAGGGGTAAGGTCCTCTCTGTCATCTTCGTAAGATCCTAAAGATGAACTCCGTCTCCTGCCAAGAGCAGAGATTGCAGGAAAAGCTTATCCAAACAGCCGCAGTACATCTTGATGCAGAGAAGGCCACTTCAACATTGTGTAAATAAAGGCAGGGCCCACAAAAGTGAGAATGCTATGCTGCTATTCTGCAATGACAGATAGCAAAAGATGCTCTAACAGCCTCTTTCAGCAGCAGCAAGTCCCTAGATACTAATGCACAAACCCAGAAATGATTAACTAGAAAGAACTTTTTAAAAAATATCAGCTCCCTGTGAGTAGGGACAGAAACCCAATGCAGCACAGCCAATCCAAAGAGATGCTGCTTGATGCAACTGTGTAAACCCTTTGCAGCTGCATGAGAAAGTCAGCACTGGCAAATCCCAACCCACCTCATGAAGGAATGAGAATTGGGAGGAGAAGGAGGTACTTCTGTATCATCCAGGTACTGTTGGCTCTGTCCATAGGCATAGAAGCGAGGGGACAGCATGGGATCGCTGTCCTCATCCAGAAGCTGGCGAATCAAGCGCCCGGCCTGCGGGGAAAGGCGAGCCTCATCTGAGTCTAAGCCGTCTCGCTGCCATGAAGAGAGAGCAGGGATGGGCTCTGGGAACAGTAAGACAAAGGCTGGTTTTATCAGGTTTGTTTTTTATGTAACACAGATTCCAGGTAACTTTCTAATGAACCTTGACCTGCTTTTCCTGCACTGTGACTCTTGTCACCAGGCATTCTCTGGTCACTACTCCCATCTGCCCTGTGTGCAAAGCATTACAAAGCCTGGCCACAGCAGGTAACCTACACAAATATAAGTCATCTCTTAGGTGCAACAGAAGCTGACCAGGAATTACCATGGACTGACACCAAATGAGGTAATCACCAGTTAGCACCTTTGAGGAAAATATTATGCTGGACAGAGAGCATTACTGGCACATGGTATGTAGAGGAGGCAATTGGGTTCTAGAAAGAACTTTTTTCAGTTTCAGGATGTACAAGTGCTGTAAATGAATAGAGTATTAATGGTTCTCCTACAGGCCCCAGCACTCCAATGCAACCCTGTTGCCTGCTATTGGAAATTCAAAGCCTGAGAGTAAGCATAGGTTTTTCTAATCTGCAAGCAAAAGGTGCCTCACATTACCACCTGTTCCACAGGGTGCTTAGCCCACGTATTAACAATTATAGTAATATGGTCTGAGTTTCCCCTTTTCCCTTTCACATGCTGCTTACATCATGGTAGGAATGTGAGGAAATCTTCAGCCCCCTGGAGAACCCAACCAGCCAAAAGTAAAAGCAATGTTGTACAGGGAGGTAGTGGAGTGGGAGAGAAAGGGAAACCCAATTTAGCACTGCTGATTAGCATAATAGAGCCCATGGAAAGCAATCGCCTCAATCTTGTGATCACTCCCTCCAGATGCCATAAGGAGTCTAACATTTTGTGTTCAGATAGTTTACTAAGCTGATTTGCATGCTCCTACTTAAACTGTCTAATCCTGTGGTGCTAAGAGCCAGGCTTTGAACTTACAAATCTAACAAATAGCTCTAGAGTCAAATAACAAAACAAAAACCTTATAGAAAGCTCCCAGACCAGTCACAGAGCTACAAACTAATTGTTTCCTGTGCCTAGTGTGTCTATTCTTCATTCACAAAGGGAGGGGGCTTTTGAAGTTATCAGTTTATGAATAAAAAGCAGTGTTTCCTTTTGCTGAACAAGGTTAACATTTTCACAGCTCAGAGTGGACTGCAGGATTCCCCTGCAGAACCTGTGTGCTGTTTAACATTCCCTCTCTGTACAACTCAGGCAGTGCAAGATCATCGCCAATGCAGCAGTGATGGGCTCAGAGCTGTTTTGCTTGTGCACAAGTGATGCTGTCCTCCCTTTGCCTTCTTCCTTAGCACATGCATACAAATGGCATGCCTCTGCTTAGAGGCTGGTGCTGCATGCACACCGGTGTGCTACCCTGAAAGGGGTGACAGGAGGTTTTTGCACAAGCTTTTTACATAAGAGCCCCTCGAAGGTGTTGTGTTAAGAGAAGCACAAACAAGCCTGGCTCACAGGGGCTACTTCCGTGGGGTGTGCAAGCCCCAGGTGTATGAAGGCTGTTCTGCCATGGTTTGGAAAGCTTATGCAGCCTGAACTTCCCCCAGGTCATTTCTGAAAAAAAGAGTTTTTCTAAGCTCTGTTCAGCCTTGGCAGTTTCTAATACCTGAAATATTTTGCATCCATGTCCCTGAATCTGTCATGATTTTAGGAAGGGTCTCACAAGATCTTTTGTAGCAAAACACAGGGTAATACAAAAGGAAAAAAATTTAATATATTTGACCAGCAGGAATGAGACTTAAATGATGCATGAAATTCTTCTAGACATCTCTCACTTCTAATTGAATACTCTCACCCGAACACTTCCATGGGATTTACATTAATGGAATAAACTTAAAAAAATTCAGGCATATTTAGCAGTGACTAAATTAAGCTCCTACCACACCAGCTAACAAAGCCATTATTAATCATGCATGATGTATTTGACTTTGTCCAAGGTGGATTTAAAACCAGATAGCATGCAACATTCAGGGAATTGCAATGACTCAAAGAGCTTCTGATCAAACCTCAAAAGACAGCAAAGCACATTACATAACCTGAGACTGAGATTTTCTACCTTCTATTTTATTGATTTCAAAATAACTCCCCTAAAACAGAAACTCCTGTTCCAAGGGAGAAAGTGTTAGAAAGGAGAAGGAAAAAAAAGGTCCTAAAAGGAAAAATAAAATCTGAGACTTGACAGAAGAAATGGCTGCTATAGAAAATCAGCTTTCTTTAACCCTTGCTCCTGGATGGCCTGACTCTGTGGGTAATTTTGTTCCCCTTGCTGACCATATACACTTAGAAGACAAAACTTCAACTAGACACAAAATGACTAGACCCCTGAGAGCAACACAGGAATTCATCAAGGAACATATTTAGATATGTACAATTACAGATTTTATCTGCATCAGATCACTAAATGGACTGGAGCTGCAGTCCAACTGTCTTCTCTCTCCTGCTGGCCAGGTGCCAGGTCCTTCAGCTGGAACCACTGGGATTGCTGGATCGCACAAACACACAGGAACCCACTACGGGTAAGCTGCTGCTTCTTCTGACAGTGCACAATCAATTAATTCCTCTTTAACAGGATGAATAATATCTTTTGTTATTCATTTAGCCAAGACAGCTATCAAAGCATTGAGCTTTTTCTGAAGGCTGCTGAACTCCTGGACTGAATGGTTTTTTGAGGTATCTGATATGAAGTCCAGTTTTAAAGCATCCACTATCATGATTTATGCAGTCAGCCTTTCCCCTTTCTGCTAACTGAAGAACAAAATTTCAACAGAGATTGTAAACATTTCACCTTTTCTTTGCCACTGACTTGACAGTGCAGTTACATTTACTCTCATTCTGGCCTGAACACATCCCTCCTGCTCAGTTTTCTACTCCTCTCCACATTCTTCCCATGTACTATTTTTCTCCCCCATTTTTCAGAATGATAACTTTTCATGGAAAACAAACCAAAACAAACCAAAACAAACAAAAACAACAACAAAAAAAAGGAAAAGAAAGGGGAATATTTAGCCACCATGGCTGTACCAGTCCAGAGAAAGTGTGAAAAAAAAAATTTAATGCCTTCGTCAGATTCTAGGCATTTTTTTCAGGCATGCCTTTTCTAAGCTGGCACAGAAGCAGTGAACTGTGTGCTGGTAGTGAGCCCGCAGTCCTTGAGAAGTGCTGCTCTCCCTCTCAAAATCCCACAACCAGCTCATCTTTCAATAAAGCTGTCAGCCATCTGCCAGGTGTGGCCCTGCAGAGCTCTGCCAGCACGCAGAGCATCGCCTATGGCAGTACAACCTCTCTGCCAACCTGCTGCATAGAGGGCTGGAGATTTTAATAAACCTGAACCACTTAATAGCGCTTCACAGGAGAAGAAAGATTTATTGTATCAAACTGGTGTATTATTGGTGAGCTCCCAGCCATCTTGCTGACAAAACCTGAGGTTTTTCTGTCGCTACATTGTATATTTGCCACAGGGTTACTGGGGGCTGCAGGGCTGACAAAGGGGTGTCTACACACAAATACAACTTGAGGTGCAGCCAGCAAAACACCACAGGCATCTCCTGTTTCCTTCTCTGCAGCCACACAGCTCATACATGCTGCTAACACTGCTTTTACACACACCTATCTGTCAAACAAACGAGGCCAAATCTTAGCTACTAGGTCCAGAGGGATTAAAAAGTCTAAACTCATTACAACACCTGAGGTGCTAGTATCAAATGTCACCTGAAAGACTCCAGAAAGACCTCTCATAATGAAATGAATAAAGTAATTTAAAACCCCATCCAAAGCATTCACTAGCTCAGTAACAACCTGTTTTCTTCATCTTATAAATAACTATAAAAATATCCTTGTTTGAATACATCAGCAGGCATTCTTCCTACATAGATCAAAAGAATAGTCCAAATACAGCACTACCACACCTTTTCACTTAGCAAGATGCCATCTCTCAGCTAGTAAACAAACTTTGTATTTTGTTTATAGCATGTCATAATAATCAAAAATACAATTTTAATATTTTGATGCTATTCAGTAAACAATGCAATTTTTCTCGATATTTAGTAATAAAAATAGAATGTGCCTCATCACCTTTTGATTTATTGTGCTAAAGAGTGTTACACACAAATACACTGATCAATCTAAGTCCACAGGGCTGAAAAAAACTGAATTCAGCTTCCCTTCTGCTATACTACATGGTTTTTTCTGCTTTACTTTGGGTTTTTTCCATGAGAAAATATCAATTAAGTCAGTGTCAAAACTGTGTGTACATAATCTTCACCCTCAGGGTCTCAAGTGCTGCAATACTTGTGTGTTTTTAACCTCTGCTTTTTTTTTTTTTTAAGCTTGAAGAAAAATGCCTGCCGATTGTTTCATAAGTGCTTGTTACTGTAAACTCTGCTTGAAATCTCAGCTAGAGAACTTTTTTAAAGTGTCAGTAATCGGGTGACATCAGCAGCAATCACACATCATATTGATTTACTGAGCTGCCTGCTCAGCCCAATCTGCTGACAAGGCCAGCCGCCGCTATGGAGAGAAACATACTTCCAGACTCTCCTCGAGGACAGGATAGCAAGTTCTGGGCTTGAATCAGAAACATTTGGTGAGAAATCTGCACAATAGTGCTGGCCTGTGAGGGAACACTCTGTTCTCCTCAGTCACTGCACCCGATTCAAACGTAATCCACAACAATCAGAAACCTTAGCTGTGGAAGCAGCTCTGAACATGCCTTCTCCTAAAGCCATCTCAGCTGGCACTCAACTGACCAGCTTAGCAAGCAAACCCAGCAGGCAGACATGACCTCCCAGTTAATAGGGACAGCTGGGTCCACATCCAGGGCAATATAGCTCCCTGATCTACACGTGCCAAATGCACACCGGGAAAATACTCCTGGACCACGGGAAATGCACTGAGGCAAGGAGTTCAGCACTTGAATTTTGCTGGGGCACTGCTCACGCCCTGAGTGCTGCGTCAATAGCCTGATGATTCCTACACAAGCCTCTATACTTAGTAGGTGAGGGGGATGCAGAAGGCGGGCACATGGCAAAGTGTGAGGCTATGCATTCTGGGGAGCACGGAGAAAATGTCTCTGTCCTTGTCATGCTCAGCTTGAGGTAAAGGGAACACAGCCTGGAGAAGTACAGCAAATCTCTCCTTGTGTACAGATTTGACTATCAGGTGAAAATTATGGGGAAAAAAAATCTGGTAGAAACTACTTCCAGTGCAACATGAAGGGCACAGCGCCCTGCCAGCTCACCTGGCAGCAGTTATCATAGTTCGGTGCCCCTGAATGAGGGCTTTTAAGGCAGCTCCGCTCTTTAAATGACGGAGAGCCTGCCTGAGTGACAAATAAAAGCTGGTCAATGGACGAGGTTGTCTTGTGTAATTTTGTGCCCATTGCTGAAGGCTCTTTCCTAAGATTTGACTGGAGGCAGTGACAACTACAGCTGAAGGCAAGTCCTCAACCCGTAATTGTTCTCACATGTCACTTGTGAAAGTTCCAGCAGTTGCCCTGGTCACTAGACTGTATTTCCTATAGTATGACCTAGAGGACCATGATCCCAAACATTAGCTCAACTATGTCCTGAAAGAGGTGGACCTACCAAATTTGCTAGAGCAAAGCAATAAACAGCTCAGTGTTAGGACATTTGAAGGCACAGACCTTTCTCTTTTTTGTTGGGGATGCAACCAGAGCTGTGGCATGGATTCTGCAGAGATGTGTGAAGGTTTGAGTGACTCAGGTTGGCTGGTAGGGAAAGGGAGGATGTCATGGTTCCTAGAGGTGTGGATGGGTGGTACAACCCTGCCCTGCAAAGCCAGTCTCAACAACAGACTCTGCTGTTAGCTACAGAAGCAGTCTGAGAGTTGATGTTAAAATATTCCTCTTCCTGGCTGCTGCAAGCTTGATTCAACATCCACAGCTAGGAAAAACTCAGTCTCTCCATGCTGAGACACAGAAGGCACCATTTTGCTGCTGTTCATCCACACCAACAAAATGGTGATTCTGGAAGGCACGCATTTCAGAAGATGATGTCTCTCTCACCCCACACAGCTGATTCTTTTGCAACTGCCCACCTCCTCCTCCTGCGAAATACACGTGAACAGAAGGGAGGAAGGAGTAATCAGAGAGAAGCACAGTCACATGTGCCCATAATCCTGTCTCATATTTGCAGGGCAAGAAAGCTAGAATCCAAACATAAGAGCATGCCTACTAAGAGGGAGTTGTACCAAAGAAGCAACTTATTTCATACAATGGGAAAGTCTCTGGCCCACAGAAAGGAGCTGTGTTCTCCCCTTCACGCGTTCATATGATTCCTATTAGTAATGCAGGAAGGAAAAAAAAAAGGTCCTTATTTCCAAAGGTTCACAGGACAGCTGAAGCCACACATCACCTCTGAGAACGCAGACTTGCTCACCCTGGCTTGAAACCCTGCAGGGCTCTGCTAATTGGCCCCTCAGTAAACATCCAGCAGCCAGGGCTGCCTGGGAGCCCTTCTGTGGCGCTTTAATCAGCCGGGCTGCATGTGTGGTGATTCCACCCAGGGAATCCCCACCTAACAAGCAAATGGAAAAATTCCCTCCTGTGCACAGTGACTGGCTGAATCAAAGGTAGCCATGGCTGAGGGTTTTCTTTACTCGCACCTGAAGCATCGTAACTATTCTTCTCCTAGAAGGAAGGGCAAAACATACTAGGTCACGTATGCTGTGGAGGCACGAGCAGAGAACTTCCTTCCCTTCTCAGTGCTCCTCAGAGACTGTTGTTTTAGAGCAATGAATTAGTTGCACATTTTCCCTCTCTTGCTTTATTAAAACACCACACTTGTGTTTTCCTGCTTCTTCCCTGTCAAAACCCATCTTTCACTCCTAAAGCATAAACTAACAGCAGAACTCTGGCCTGTACACAGACATATATACCGTAACTAGAAAAGGGTTTGATCCCAAAACTGCTGGACACCTTCATTTCATCTTTCATTTTTGAGTTTGATCCCAAAACTGCTGGACGCCTCCATTTCAAATGAAATTAAGGTCATGGCATCCACAGAGTTTGCCCAGATTCCCACTCATACATGAGTACGTGTATAGCCAGTCAAGCATGCACTCTGGAGAGGAAAGCTAAGAAATAGTATTAAAGCAATTTATATGACATACAATCAATTTAACACTGCCATTTAAGCTGGTGATTAGAATTCTTTCACAGCATACACAAATAAAAAGTTGTTTGTAAGACCGAGCAGATAGACAGCATTTTTTACCAGCTCTGCTTTTCAGGTGCGAATCATTATTTCCAAACAGTGATTGAAGAAAAGTTCTTTTTAGACTGTGAAATACCCAGTTGGTTTGAAGTGCAGGGCAGTCTACCTTAATTACCCACTGATCAGCCACTAGGAAATAAGGTATCTTGAAACTGTCAGGGACTTAACAGTACTAAACAGGACACAAAAGTAACTTCAAGAATAAAACATTTCATTTTCCACCTGTAAGTGACAATTAGATTTAGTACCATTCAGTATTTGCTTCCACTTTCTCCAAACTTTCAGTTCTATATTCAGGACAAAGTTGCTTTTCTATTGTTTTTAGCAAGAGAACATGGTCACATAAAGATGTACCCAGCCCACCCAGGTTTCCCCCTCTCTCATTTCACTCATACAACGAGCCATCACACTATCCTACCTTCCCAGTTGTTGTCATCACACAGTGATGTTAAATCCAGCCGAGGCACTTCAGATACAAAGTTGTTTTCCTGATCATCAGCATCTTGATTTCTTTGCAACTTGTTTTCAGGCATGCTTGGATGTTCTTGAATCTTCATATTTGAAGTCAGCTATGTTCCCATACACCCAAGGAAATGAGAGAGAAAAGGGAAAGAAAAAAACGTTTCAGGATGCAGAGAGGGGAAAAAACCCCTGCAAGTCACAGCAGCAGTAAGCTCACGCCTTTAGCTAAAAAGATCCAAACAGAACCTGATGTTTCCAGCTCCAAATTCAAATCCCTTGCTTGGTGACCCCTGTGTACTAATTGCTCACTCTCACCAGTAAAAACATCTGTCCATCTGCCTTCCTTGAATTTTTCCTTCTTTAGAAAGCTACTACAAGTTCCCGAGATTGCCTGCCCTGACAACTGCATGCAGCTGAGAAAGCCTCCAGTAGTGGATTGGGATGAAATGGGAGGGAGGGAAGCAGGGAGGCAGGGAGAAAGGGAGAGAGGGAGGAGGGTGGCTGCGTATGCTTCCTACAGGAGCGCAACTCCTTCGAGCAACAACAAAAATGCTGCTGCTGCTGTGAGGCTGTAGCAATATGGTGCCTTCTAAAAAGCAGGCAGCAGAGCCCCTGAGGCAGCAGCTGCAGGCAGCCAGCAGTGCAGGCTACGTACATGAATGCTCTCATGCAGGCTGTGCTGGCTCAGATCAATTAGTGCCAGCTAAGCTGTGCTGGCTGCACAGTCCCCGATTTCCTGTGGTTGTTTTCTAGCTGGGCGTGGGGAGAGCAGAACTATTTATGGAGGAGCTCTGGGTATTAAAGCGGTCTTGCGCAAATCCAAACGGCAGTAGGGTTTGGCATCTCAGCTGCAAGCAGTGTGGACTCTGGGAAAACGCCAAAAAATCCACACAAGCATCCAGTAACAGGAATAAAAAACCCAAAAAAAGCAGAATTCTGTCAAGTACATGATTCATCAGCCAGTACTACCTAGAAGCAAGTGCTGTTTGTCTCAGCACTGTTCTCCCCTGCACATACCACACGTCCGTGTGCATTTGTGCAGAAATCCCTGCCATTCCCACAATCCAGAGACACAGTGCGCGTGTCTGTGACTGAGAATGCTCCTGTCACTCCAAAATAAACTAGCTGTAATGCCTCACAGAGGGCAGTAGGGAAAAGGAAGTGTAATGCATGTACATAAACATGTACTGTGATACGTATAAACCCACCAACAAACACAGAGCTAGATGAATAGACAGGATTATGTTACTACATAAACTATTTGGATTTGTTATGAACAGCTTAAGCATAATTCTCTCAAATATAGTCTAGTGGGCAGTCAGCATGCAGATTTTCCCTCTGCAGGTATTATGAAAATCTAGTAAACAATCTGCATATTTTGATATGGGAAGAAAATGGGCCAAAAGAAAAGAACCAGTATTTTTGGACCTATTTTCCTTGTGAATCCAGAAGCATGACCAAATGCTTCAATATCCTTAGTACAGGCCACTAAGGCACATTTACTTTTTTTCATCTGCAGAAAGCTAATGATGTGTTTGGTGCATCTTTTCCCTTTTGAGCAGAGAAAAACAAGTAACTTTCATGAAGAGGGAAAAAGTTGCCCAGTAGACAAATCATATGAATAAATGTTTTTATCTGGATTCAGCTCCATCAATCCCTGGAATTGAATAGAGTGCAAAATAATTCCATCTAGGCTTCCTTTCTCACAAAAGGATCAGGTGATCTTTTGAGGTCCCTTTCAACGTGGGCTGTTCTACTGTTCTAAAAATCTGGTCGATAAATACCCTGGTATTTGTAAAGAGTGTTCTGCATTGTATTTGTGTAAGGTGTGTATTTCCTGTTCATTTCAATAAATGGCCTTTTTGAAACATTATAACAAAACGAAACACTAGATGACAGTTTGCCAAGCACTAATAACTCATGCAGTTTGACGCTAAATCTGATTACAAATGTGTTTATTGTGAGAGCTGTACGTGGAAAAATGCTAATTCACCACTCAATATCTTTTAAGCCGCTTCCAGGCTGGGAGGACTTAAATATTTCTCTAAGGTCCATTGACAAATTTCCTGCCAGGATTTAAATAGTCTGTGTACCTCACAAACAAAGACTGGTCAGTGGCCAACTGTACCAGTTGATAAACTGCTTGTAAATTGCCAGCTCAGTATTTAAAGGTGATATTTTAAGGCAAGGAGAGAAATAAAGCACTGAGTTTCAAAACTGGTGCTATTTTTAATAACAAAGAAGTGTGAAGGAGAGGAATGTACCTAGATTTTAACAATTTCAAAGGGAGCAACCTGAGAATACCATCTCGTCACCATGACTGATACTAATTAAAGATAAATGTCTTTCTATGAAGAGTGTACAATCTCCTGACTTATTAAGACTCTTAAAAGATACCTGTATCAGATCTAAGGGCACTTCCCAGACAGTTAAACATTTCCAATACACATATATTAGAAAGATCATATTGATGTCTTCTTTCTCCTGAAGTCATTTCAGTAGTTGGAAATATTTAAAAGGTATGTAAAAACAGGCCTGTGCCCTGCCTGCAGCCAGTTACTCTCCTTTCTTTGCTCACTGATGTAGGCTCTAACACAATGAATAAATCATTAGGTGTTCTGAAGAACAATGGTGGTACAAACCCAGGAGACTCAAGAAAGCAGATGTTTAACTTCTTTGCATTAATGTTCGAAACCCACAGAGTGGTAGATAATTCAGTATTCCCATCACTTATTTTCTTTTTTGATTTCCTGACATAACCAGCTGCCAATCTCTAGAAAAAGAATCAAGTAAGGGAGAACTACTTTGCTTTAGGTATGGATGCACCAGAATTTCTCACAAATCGAAGGGGCAACAAGTTGATTTCACTGCAGATATTACATAAATGACCACAAAAAAATCTTCAAAGCAGGTACTTGAATTCTGATTTTTAGAAGCTGCTTCTGCAGCCATGCTTTGCAGGCACCAGTAACTGCAGATCTAAGTAGCCCGGGGATAAGTCAGCTGCATTCATTCTCCCTGCTCCAGTGGAGATTGATCATAAAGAGTAGCTCAAACAGCAACAAATAAATGGCAACAGAAAGACACTTAAATTCTGATCAGGAGGTTGTATTCTGTTCAATTACATATGGATTCCAAGCAACTCTATATAAAAGGCTGGCTTTCCCTACATGTGATCTTCCATTACAGCCACAAGCAGGAAGCATCCTTAAGCACATTTTAGGAATACAACCTGATACAAGAACAGCCATTTTGCTGCCTTCTTCCCACCTGAGCGATGCCAACACTCCACTACACTTGTTGCCATGTTGGTATGAATCTTAAATACTTTTCCCTTATCAAAACCTGGGTACTAGAAATCTGTGTTTTTCATCCTGGAGCTTAGCTACTTCCAAGAGCAGAAAGTTACAAGATCACTGAAAATTCATTTGAGGCTTGTGTTTCAAGGTATTTTTACAGTCTCATGGAGACCCAAGTCAGCACAACTATGGCAAATTCCAAATCCTTTTCCTAACAGCTTTAGACTGGAGGCAGGGTGAGAAGGAGAAGAGAGTAAGAAGAACCCTGTCCCTTCCTCAACCTGAATGAGTTGTTTGTTTTGAAACATATGTCTTTAACCTGCCCTAAGCAAAAGGCTTACAAGGGGCAAGGAATGTAAAACAACTCTGCAGGAATGTAACATTTTCTTGACCTTAAAATTCCTATATAATGCACAATCTCTGGGTTAAGATCCTGTCCTGCCGTTAAAATTTTACACTTTAAAACTTTTCCTAAGGTGTAGTTTATTTTAAGGTTATGATTTCATATTTAAATGTATCTCCACCAGGGTCATTTACAAGCTTAATAGGAGTATTGTGTGGCATGGCAGCAACAGCAGCTTTTCCACATGCAAGTGGGTACGTGAGGAACAAGGTGTTGCAAAATCTAGGCTCTGGAAAATACAACAGCTCACGAGCAACTGCAAGGGATTACTGACCCTCTGGGAGAAAAGTAGGAGATCCATGAATGCCTAGTCAGAGCAGTGAGCAAAGGCAGCCCTGAACACCCTTCGCAGGGGCTACGCACTTCAGGGTCCCACAAACTCCACCAGCTACCACACAGCTGATCAGCTGGTAGCAACCCTTTACCTTTCCCACTAGGTGGAAATAATTCCTACCAGAAGGGAAGTCGAATTTTAAAATACTTCCAGCCTTCAGTCAACTCCAGAGAGCCAGAGAAACCAGACAGTGGCTACAGCTGCTTTACTGTGCCCATTTAAAATGAATGCATAAGTGAGGGAGAGGTGCCTCAGGTAAGTCTCCTCGGTATTTTAAATGCTTGGCTCTCTAGAGGTTTTTTAAGCAAACCCAAAAGAACCAGTGACTGCTAAGGGGATTCAATCTGTCTCAACCCCAATCTTTGAAAATATCATAAAGCCAGTGCAAGAAGTGTGTGTGTGTGTGTGTGCACAAGAAATGGAAAGTTGCGAGAAAAACTGCTGCCATCAACATCACATCTCCCCTCCTGACAGCCATCCCAGCCATGAACTCTTAGAAAGAAGCAGGAGGTGATCCAGTTTTCTAAGACAAATGGATTATAGACACCTATGTTCAAAAGCAACAGGCTGCATTGGGAAATGATAAATAAAAGGCCAAGTGATTTTAGAGAATCAAGAAGACAAGCTAATCTTACTACCCTGGCAGATGTCCTGTTTGCCATAATTAATAAGGGAACTTCACGTCACTTAAACCACAATGCTGACTTCAGTGATCCTTCCCCTTTTGGCAAAGAGGGATCAAAGGGACTGATGCAGAAGCTATCAGACACCCCAACAGTTGAGAAGCTCCCTAAACTATGTAAATAAAAAAGCAGAGATAAGGGACAGAAAAAATACATGCTAACTCCATTTCTCTTGGAAGAAAACAAAACTATATGCATAACTACTTGTTTCTGCTCAATAAAACGCTCATTTAGAGACCATAAAACTGAAACACAAAAACAGAAAAAAAAAATACCAACCTGAGAATGCCTGAAAAAAACCTCATCGTTTTCACTTTCTTTGCTATAAAAAAAACAAAACAAAAACAAACCAACATATTACAAACACAAAACCAGACTTGTCTTGTAACAAAAACAAGCAGGACTTCTGCACACAAAGGTTTTTACATCCTTGCTACTCCTGCACACTCACTAATTCACACAGTAAATGAAGGGACTCTCTGGGCTGCAGCACTTCAAGCTGCTAAACTATGCATTTTTTGCTTCCTCTCAGGAGCTATTTGAGAACAATAATGTAATTTAATTCCAGTGCCCTTAATTCAAACCAATACAACTATCCCAACAAATGTAACTGCTGAGAGAAATTGTCATCTCAGGTAAGCAGAGCAAGGCTGCACAGCTCTCACAGAAGAGTGAAGCACAAGGGAAAGGGCTGGACTGCCAGCCCAGAGGCCAGGTAAGACAGGTCCTGCATTCCCATGTGGAGCATGCTGGTTCAGGTGCTCCACAGCTGATTTCTTTTCAAGTCTGCACCATCAGCACCTTCAGGGGCATTCCTATCAGGCTGGGAAAAGAGCCTTGGTGGCATGTGCTGCAGGGCAAAGCCCACACAACACACATAGTGCCTCCATGAAGCTCTGCTTGGAAGTTAACATGGTGGGTAATCTGTTCTGTGGCATATGTGTCACCCCCACAGCCTGCGTGGGAGAACTCTCAGGCTGGACTATAACCACAGGGAAAGGAATACATATATATATACATAAAATAAAATTAAAATCACCTTTCTTCAGATAAAATTTCCATGTCATCAGGTCCTGTTCTGTCTATAGGCTTGGATGAGGTAAAGCTTTCCATACTCTGCAATACAGTAAATATTAAAGCAGTAAGATATATATGAGAAACAGATAAAATACAAAAATATCCAACAGGATTTCTAGGGAAAAGGTAACATTCATGCTACTGCCCACTGCACAAAAAACCCCACACTTTATTGCCCATAAACTGCAAGAAAACTCAACTGCTCAGTGCTTTGTCTCTTTCATCAGACAACCTCAAAACGTCAGAACAGAATAATGCTGAATGGTGCCTTGCCAGCTCCCGTTTTACAGACTGACAGACAGCCTAGGCTTGGGAGCAATCCTTTGGTCTGTGCAACTGCTGTAAGAGCAGGCAGCAGAATCCACAGCAACCTCTCACCAGGACTCCTTATGTTCATGTCAAAACCCTCCACTTCTCAGCCCAAACCTTCCTTAGTTTCTTCTTAAACAGGCATAAGAATGCAAAGAGATTGCACAGGAATAATATGAATGCAGGGCAAGCAATCCAGCTGGTTATGACCTCTTGCTCTGAGATTTTTCCACCATAAATAACGTTAACACTGTTGAATACTGTGAGGACAAGCCATGTAGCCACTTCAAGTACATGTCCAGAAGGCTTTCTACCCTGGGTTTTGGGCAAGTCCCTCTTAAACAGGAGGAAGTGGGTTCCTGCCCTGGAAACTACGTGCACAGACTTGTTGGGGCAGTCACAGCCCTCTCTCACCTGCTACACCTCCAGCCCCATATGGTGACACAGGTCAGTCATTCCAGCCTTGCCTAATTTGATTCTTCAAGTCCTACTGATACCTGGCTGCCATGTCCCTAAAATGTGATTACAAGCTTTTAATGCTTTGTAGTTGGTTTGCTTGGGAGTCTAAGTGGAACTGACAGTTTCTCCACTGCTGACTTGTGCTTTTGAGTCAGATGCAATTAGACAACTAAGAGGAAAGCTTCCACACACTGTCCTACATACTCTTTCAGGCTTTGAAAAAAAGGAATGCTCAGAAAAGGGTGCTTGAGGAGAGACAACATCACAAACTTGTTTACATGACAAAGGCCTATTAGTAAATGCTAAGGTGCATACTATGTTATACTCCAAGTAGGTAGTCTAATTGGGGTCATTATTTCATGTGTAAAGGTGTAGCCAAAAGAAAGCTAAACGATCACACATCCTTCTGGCAGTTTCTGAAATGCAAGTATGCAATAAACATACTCATTAAAAGTTAAAAAGAAGCTTCTGCTTTTCCAAAACAATAGTGCCATGCTCTCTGCAAGATATTTCATAATGATACTGGCTGTTGATCATGCCATTCTGACATTTTCTATAGCAAAGCAAGCAAGAACCACACTGGTGGTCCTCTTGGTCAAAGTCCTTTTAATACAAGATTAATTCATTTTACATTCCTTTCAGCCTTTGCCCTTCAAGAGATAAAAAAATGAGGGGCAGGCTAAAGTCCAATGGACACAGCTAAGTTTGAGGACATTTCTACTGGGCACATTTGAAGACTTAATGAATGTTTTTCAGGTCCACAGCAAAAGTGGACACTTCCATCAGTACTTCCTTTCCTAAATCCTGAGAAAAATCCTCATTTACATTGAAACTGCTTTACACTCCACAGGCTGAAGGTGCTGAAAAGATCATAAGCACCAGACCTTTGCCTGTCTTAAAGTGCATTGCTACAAGCAAAGACAGAAGTGTGAATGTGTCTGTCTCAGTCTGCTTTCATGAAGTATCACATGAGAAGATTGTGGATACTGAGCACTAAATTTAAGTTATTAAATGGAGCACAGTATACATTTTTTGGCATCTTGTCTTCTTTTGATCATAAAGAAATGCAAATCTGCCTCTCTCTAGAATCTCTGCACAGGGTAAGAACATCAGATCATTGCAATTTTGTGATCTAAACAAAATGAAACCAAACACAAGGTCACATTAAAAACTTGCTTTCAGCAGGCTCTAAAACTTAATCAAGCACCACTGAAGGAAATGGCCTATAGTTCAGGACAGTGTCTTCACACAGCTCTTGCTGTTCCTGTTAACTGTGCAATGCATGGTTGGTGCAGGCACAGCACTTCTGCCACTGCACGCAGACCCTGTGCTGAAGCACAGGACAGTTTCTCAGCTGCTGACACTCCAGTCAGTCTGTGCTCTGGCTGAGAGGGAAGGAGGGTGAACCAGTTTTATTCTACAGCTTATAGAGGTTTAAGCAAACTGTCCTCTACTGTGAAGGTCACACGAGAATATGCTGGAAAAGTTCTACAGTATTCCAGATTTTTAGAACTTTTTAACAAAGTCATTGATGTCTTCAGTAAAAGGTGGAGAGAGGGATCACCTTTTGGACCAACACTCTTCAAAGTGCTTTCCAAATTGTAGGCACAAAAGTAAAACACAGACTTTAGGGAAAAGGCATAGAATGCCTTTGTCATCTTGAAATCTAGTCGCTTGAAATCTAGTTTCACAACTTAGCAGGAATATGAAAATAATCTTGACCCGAGCATGAGAACCTACATCTAAGGTTCCAAATGCCTTGCGAGGATTTTGAAAGACTGGGAAAAAGACCTATATCCTTTTATGCTTTCCAAAATGCTTCACCAAATTCAAAAGAAAAAAGCAAAAAGTTGTAGAAAGAGAAAATTACTACACATGGAGTATCATAGCAGAAATATGGCTTCTCAGTTGCCTCATCACAAAGGGTTACAAGTGTGGGATCCATTGTTTCCTACAGTCCAAAATAGGCACTGAGGCCTGTACTGCAGGCAAAAATGGCTACCTAAAGATACCAGCTGTGCACTGAAGTAAAAAAAAGAGTTTTTCCCATCCTAGTAACAGACATCAAATAGTGCAGTGTGCTGGCTTACCACAGGACTGTCCTGGTTGTCATTAAGCTCTGAGAGCTTGGTGCTGGACTTCTGCCGTTTTGATTTATTCCTTTCACTCCGGTATCCAGAGCTGGTGTCTTGTAATTTTTCTACATCTTGAGCAGCTAGAATACAATCTTCAAGACTGCTGAATCCAGAGGGAATGTTTTCCTTGTTGACAACTTCCCTAAAAAGAAAAGTAACATTGCAGCAAGAGATTGTTTGAAACACTCTCTTTCTACATTTACGGTAGCAATAGAGAACTACATCATACTGACTGGTGCTGTTCTGGCAACATCATCTATTCCCCTTGAAACTATCTCTGGTTCTTCCCAATGCAGCCAAAAACGCACACTGTGCAATGCTAAATCCCACTGAGGAGTGAAAGCCAAGTGTATGCACCTCAAGTGAGAAAGCTGTGAGGATCCATGTTTGGGATTTGATTCACTAAGCCCAACACACAGAAGCCTTCACATGGAAGCTGGACTAGCCCCCAGCTGCCTGTGGAATTTTTATAGAGGAGATGAAGCGTATTTTCCTTTGAGACATCTGCTTTTAATTTAGAAAAGTGATTCACAGCTGCAGTCCAAGGATCTCCTTTGGTGCATGACACTGTATAATTGGCCCTCTTACTCATAACTCTCAAATGCAAGAGCAGGACTGTAGTGCTTCAGCCAAATCCTTGATTTCTATTTGGGAATTACACAAAACATAAAAGGGAACGTACCTCTGCAATGGTAACACAAGTTCTAGGACAGAGGATTGTTTTGCTGTGTTGGGAAAAGAATGGGACAGCCAGCCCTAAGTCATCATGTGATGCACTTGCTGAGACTCTCTGGGCCTGCAGGGTTTGTGCATGTTTACCAGAAGCCTGGCATGTGGATTATCTTGCCCTGTTGGATCCTTCAGCAGGCAGTTTTCCATTTACCACTTATTAAGTAGTCTTTCCTCTACTTCACCCAGCAGTGAAGATGCACATACACATCACTACACCACGGGAACAGGAGAAACACAAGGTGTCTCATTACCCTGCCAGAGTCTAAAAGGCAGCTTGTTTACACTGAGACTGGAACATTCGCTAACTCTCTGTGTGGCTGCCTTACACAGTGCTGTGCAACTCCAAAGTCTGCTTTCACAAACAGCAGGAGAATTCATCTAGGCTTCACTGGTCTGATAAGAAACCAGTTACTCTGCAGTATTTGGACAGCGCCAGCATGGCAAGTATTCAGAACAAAAACAAAACTAGAAGGTTCCAGTGACTTTCTAGATGACAGATCTCTAGGTTTTGTTGGTGGAAAAGAGATACAAAGAGGTATGATAAATCTCTAGCTAAACTTCTAAGATAACACATTTGCCTTTGTGGAAGTTTTTACAAACCCTTCAGCAGACCAATTACACATTCAGAGCCTGTAGATCATGTAATCTTCAAAGCCTGGGAGTTCACCTATGTGATTTTGTGATAAACACTCTTCCTGCCTGTAGTCCCATTTTGTGACATTACAAATCCTCTTGTGATCCATCACAAGGCAAGGAGATGAAGTCACTGATAATCAAAAAAACAACAGAAAGATGTTTTGAAAGGAATACTAAATTTTGATAATTTACCCAGAGAAATCCCAGAAATCTGACCTAAGGGAACCAGGGAAAATAATTTGGACCACAGCCAGCATTCAAAACTTCCAATATGCTTCAAATCCTTGGCTCCAGCTTTCTGGACAGAGCCTGTATGTGCCAATCACATCTAGAGGCAGCTCCTTAATGCAGCGTTGAAGAAAAACCCTGCAGTACTATATGCTTCCAAACACGTACACTAGCCAGTCTCTGACCTACTTACCTGAGAAGCCTGTCAGCAGGGCTACTTAACAAGAAAAACTACTTTAGAGCTGCTGCTAGATGCTTTGGTGACTTGCAAGTGCCAGTTTGCCAGGCCACCTTTACAGCATATTTTGATTCACTATGAAAATGCTTTTTGGTTTTTTTTTTGGTAACTACAGATTTTTTGTACAACAGCAGCACTGACACATTTTGGGAAATACCACAGATGCAATATTAACATGAGGTATGAAGGTACAGATCCAATAGAATTTGGGGAATTCAGCACCCAGGAAACAACAACAGGAGACTGGATGTTTGTTTTGGAATCAACTTCAAATCCTAGCAATCCAGTAGTGCAGTGAGGCATTCTTTACAAGAACTAGTGCTGTGTTACAGATAAACACATGAGTTCAGCACTGATTAGAATGTGGCCTTGCAAAGTCTGTGCTACAGTTTCTCAAATACAGCTATGCCTTGTGTAACAAGTTTGTTAAAGCTGTGGTGGTAATACATTTGTACCATACAATATATGTCACAACTAGAGGAGTATGAATAAAAAAACAGGTATTATCTTTACTTTTTGACAGACATTTAATGAAATTCACTACTAAGTCATGTTTAAACTTTGCCTAATAGGGTGGATAAAAAAAATTCTTAGATTCTGAATAATCAAAATGAAGATTTTTCTAATTTCAGACAAACTCCAAAGTTTCCTCACTAAACCCAAACACAAGCTGTGCCTCCACACACAAAAGAGGAACTTAATCTCATTTTTGAAGACATCCTGAATTCAGAAAAGCAGCTGAGCCCAAAGTTTCTATCTAAAAAAAGTTACAGGCAACAGAGCCAACTGTTTGGGAATTTCCACTAATGCAACAAATACTGTAAGTAACCAATTCCAAATATTGTAATTAAAAACTTGACTGCCTAACCCCCCTAGATACTTATCATGCTTTGCCCCACTCCATGATCTAGTCAACTCTCTATTTCCCATCTCTAACTGATGCAATGGAGCTCTGCACAGTCTCTGAAGTATTCTTGCACTTTCAATTCAGGGCAAAGGTCAGTGCCTTTGATAACAGAATGCAGCACTGCCTTGATAAGAAGATATGACTGGGGTAGCCTTAAATGTACTTTCCAAAACAAAGAAATCAGGCTCATACATGTCTCTGCTTCTCCGGGCTTCCTCCTGCTCTTTGTGGTGTCGCCTCCTCTGCCTGGCAGACACATTAGAAGAGGCTGAAGATGTCCCGGATTCAGAGTCCTCTGAACTCTGGCCACCTGAGCCATGAACATCAAAGAGATGCTGCTCCACAGCTGAGCGGATTGTCTTCTCTAAATACCTGTCAAGCCGAAAAATAAGGTCAATTGAGCTCAAAGACTTTGTGGAGCTCCTTCTCTGCAACAATAAATAAAACAAGGGTATCTGTGGGTTATGTTTTCTTAGAATGGCAAAGCACTATGAAATGTTCCAGCCCTATGCCATATGCAAAGAGCAGAGCCAAAATCTTCAGATACCCAGTAGTTTGAGTCCCTTGGAATAGCTGAGCCTTCCCAATCAATATTGCTCTTTTTATTTCTAGGGATGTCTGAAATTCCAGTAAAACTACTAATTTTACTTACTGCAACTACAGACATTGGTGCCTAACTTCCATCCTCCACTTAAAGGCCTCTGCTGTGACAAAATTCCATTTGATACCCGGCCATGCTGACAGTGGTCAAGCCTGTTGTGCAATATCAGCTCAGTAAAGCAATGGATCACCTACAACATTATTCACTGCTGTCTCACAGAGGGATGACAGTAAGCAAACAGTAGCTCACTACACTCCTCACACACATTGTGACCAAGCATGGGTTTTGTTCTGAGTTCATGCTGTTTTCACACATTCTTGGGCCACATTCTTGTGTATCTACAGCCACTCTGACACTCAGGGTGTGAGAGCACCCTGCAGTTGCACCGGTTAAAGATGTGGGACTACTTGAACTTTCAACTGAATCTTCATTTTGGTACTGCCATTTTCTCGCAATATTTCCTTCATCAGAGGAAGCTTTTATGGGAAAATTTTTTTTTTTTTCAAAGAGATCATATAGAAACATATTTTTGTATATATCACCATACCATCTCTGTTTCTTGCAATGCTTTAAGCAGTCACGGAAGAATGGGTTTTTCAAACATGTATGTACAAAGACCATGTATGGCTTCTACTTTTTCCATAATTAAAATTATTTCAGGATTTGCTGGTTAATTTTCAACTGAGTAGCTACAGTATGGGAATCTGTGCTTGGACTGATGTCTCCTTTACAAAAGTTGTGCTAAGTTGCCATACTTGAAAGCCTGCTGGGACTGCAGTTCCTGGAAAAGCCAGAAGACCTTAGCAACTGCAAAAGCCCAGATGGTTTAACTAGGCAAGTATGTCTGTATTTCACTATTGACAAAGATCAGTTCTGCAAACCCATCAGCCATTGGGAATTCCCAGCTCTGGCAAAGGAGCCAACTCATTTTAGCTCTGCTCCTCCCAGTTACAGCAGTAGGGTCAAGTCACATCCTCTGCTGGGATGCAACAGGGAGTAAACAAGAGCAAGAGGATGACACAGTGCAAACAGCTTCTTGAAATATGCAAGTTCTGCCTAAGCAAAACATCACAGGCACAGTAAGCAAAGAACAAAGGGCCTGAGAAGTTTTCAGAAGGAAGTGATTTATTATCATTGCAGATGAATTGCTTTGGGAAACAATCCTTTATCCTGCCTGCTTTTTATTTATGTAAGAACAACTCTTAAAGAGAAATTAAAGAATAACCAGCAATACTTTAAAAAGTTCCAAGAAAGATATCTAAAAAATTGTAAAAGACACTTACTCTCCTGTAGCAGGAACATTGCTACTGACTTGTGATACGTGGCCACTGTATAAAAGAAAAAAAAAAAGAGAAGAAAGTTAGATCTTATTATCAAAATAAGGTCTTAGAACATCTTGCTCTTTGCAGTGCTAAGATTTAAAGGTCTGACCTGTCTCAACAGCAATTGCATATACATGTCTCAGGTTTTCCCCTTAAGGAATTTTCACTCCCACTGTGACATGGCATATTTTGACAAGTCAATATCTTCAACGATTAATCTCCCTGACATTCCCATACAATAAGCAAAGGTCTAAAGCAAGTATTTCAACCTCAACGTGTTACAGATTTTTTGTTTTCTTGTGGGCTTTCTGCTGCTGATGTTTTAGCCTCATCACAGAAGTCTTTGCCTTTTGAAGCTGACTTGAAAATGTATACACTTAATATTTAACTGCCTCTCTGATTAATTATTCTCTCTTTGAATATGCTCAAAGAACATATTCATATTCTTTGCTTCACATTTTAAACAATAAAATCTAGGCACCCTTCTCTCCTTTTTACCTCAGTCTGTTATCAGGCTCAGGAAGAGCTGACACAAATGTAGATATTATCACTTGCTGTTCAGAGCCCTTCTGAACAAGCTGACCTGGCAAAGGTGTCACTGCTTTCTTCTCTCTGCCAAGCTGAGCCCCATCCTGCCCCTTTTTCACCTACTGACTCAGTTAACTCAGCCTTGCAGATAAGGTGACACTGCCTATTCATCCCTCCTGTGACCTCCCTTAAGTCAATGAACTACAAGCCTAGGGGTTTCATTTCGAATTATCCTCGTACTACCTGAGTACAACTGAATGATAAATTCCAGTAAAATGTGGTCAGGGTACAAAAGGCAGGCTGGATGCAAGATGTTCTTCCTGCCAAAATAGCCACTCACTGTTCTTACCGGTTTCTCTCAAATAATTTCAGAACCACCAACAGCTGACTTGCCTTTGCTACCCAAAGGTTTCCTCTCTGCTTCCCTTGAATACTTTGCACTTCACTGTATGGGGTTAAAGCTAGCTAAGAAGCTGCAGCACTCTCAGATAACCCCTCTGTGGCTTTACTGCGCTTGAGTGTCACTTGCGCAGAAGGCAGGCAACAGAGGAAGAGAAGGATAAATGAGGGGTCACTATAGGTAATTTAACAAAACCAACAAACCTGCCCACAAACATCCAGATGCAAATTACACTTGAGTGTGCTTCAGGCTGAGCCAGTGTGTTCACCTGGGGTCTAACCACACATACATCCTTGCCAGTCCCAGCTTCACTCAGTGCTACTCTCCAGGCCCAGCACAGGTCACCAGAGTGTAGGCACACCAGGAAAGCAGTCATGGATTTGCCAGTATGTCCCACATACCTGCGCAGGACCTGAGCACTTGTGTCACTCAGATAATTTCATGAAGATATACAAACAACTATTACTGTACCTATAATTACAGATAAAATATCTGCACACAGGAAACAAAATTTGCAAGATAACACTTCCCACATCTAACATCTTGACTATCAACTACAGGAGTGTGTTGGAACTTGAAATGCACATTTCAAGCACTGTACTTGCTTTCCTCTTTGCTCACAGGAAATATGTGGCCTCTTCCCAGCCCAAACCTATTTTTTAAGACCTGGTCTCCCATGGAGACATATTAGCAAGTAAGCTGCTAGTGTGGTAGGCTAACTCACATTATAGGATACAATTCATGTGCTCGCTGCAGCTCCCACACCCATGAGAGTAGATTAATGCTGTATCAGCTTTATTATATTATCTACATGCAAGCCAAACTGAGTGAGGGTGTCTTTCATATCACACTTTTCTTCTCTGTTTTCATGCCAAGAAAAGGGGTAGTGGAGAGGAAGAAAGGATTGTTTGGATTTTAGCTTTTTAAAAACATCCCTAGGATACAGGGGTTTTTTGCAATAATTTTTTTTCTAACAATCCAGTAGATTCTGTAGTTGTCTAATTCACAGTTAACTGTGTGCTTTACTAACACCAATTCAGTTTTAAGTACGTTAACCTGACTAATTTTAATGATGCATAACAATTAATTTACCATATCTAGAAAAGCCCTATTCAGGGAATACAGATTCTGTAAGAAAGACAGTAACACGGTGATTTTCAAATGACTGACAAATAACAAGGAAGTACATATCCATTACATGCCAGCTGAGTGGATGACTACAAAATGAAGCTCTGACATTCTGATTTTATTGCACTGAATCCAAGTTTATCCTTAGCTCTGTGATAACTTAATGCTCTTTTATTAGCTCCCTCTCAATAAGACAGATTTTAAATCAGTTTTTCTAGATACATTGACTTCCTTCTAATTCCACAGTTGATAACTTTTCTGGCTATTTCATTTTGAAGTTTAATTTAAATGTGTTGCTAAATTGCTTTACTTACTCTCCACCAACCTTCTCTTACACCAAAGAGCTTCACATCCAAAGCAAATGGTGGAGAGGAGAGAGTTACACAGGGGTTTTAGGATTTGAGCCTGCTGCAGGACAGAACAGGCGGTGCAAGAGCACGTTGGCAAACTCAGGCAAAGACACCACCCTGTAAGGATTTCAGAGCCCAGACAAGCAACCAGGCAGGCAGGGTGTATCCTGCGGGCTTTTCCAAACTTCTTGGGTGGCAGAAGTGGCTCTGCTGTTGGATTCATGCAGAGCAGGCAGGGCGAGCCATGCCTAGAAGAGCCCTCTTGTCATGCCCGCCTGTGCAGGCAGCTGCCTTGCTCAGTAAATCATCTGGACAATGGGAATTCATGTTCTGCTTCAGTTAATTATTTTCTCCTCACATCTGCTCCATTTCACTGGTAGGTACGGTCAATTATCTCCACAGCTAGATTATCTTTATTAGATTATGCAGCTGCTGTTGCAGAGCACACTGAAAAATACCAACTTTTCATAGAAATGACAGATTCTCCTCAGGTGACTGAAGGTAGCAGGACAGTTTCCCAGTGCTGAGAGACCTTTACTTTCAGAAAGCCAGCCAGAAAACCTGCATAAAGGCACACAACTGTTTTAAGAGCTATGAACTTTTGAACTGGTTTCCTATGACCTTTATGCTTTTCCTTCTGGGAAGTCTAACCTCTAGCACTTCCCAGTTTTGTCTAACTTGTTTACTCAAGTCTTTTGCACACTTTCAGAGGTGCTCTATCAGCTCTGGATAATGTCTTACTTCACACATAAGGCAAACTCTTACTGCATGGCCTCCTTTCTTCTGTTTCAGCCTCAAGGACAAGAAAGTGGAATTTTCCATCACTATTAAATCTCACCTGCACCCCCTAACTAGTACTCTCTAAGTTTAAAGGATGTGCACTGGAGTGAGAATTATCTCATGCAATGCCCACACCTTATTTGGTCTGCGCTGGGCATCTTGTGATAGCAGATGTTGGCTATCAATGAGTCAGATATCAAAGCCCCTTCTCCTGATTTCTTTCATTCAAGCCACCCTAGCATCTAGACAAAAAAGCAAAAAAAACCATCAAACAGAGCAAACTAGGAAACTGACATACTGGCATAGTGCTTTCCCAGACTGGGTTTTCATTTATCAAGTAATTTAATTAACTCTTGACAATACCTAACGGCCTATATCATAAGCTATACTTGTAGTCTGGCACTAAAGTCACCTGTTGCTGAGATGTGCTTACAGTCCATCTGCTTCATTTAAGAAGCAAAGGTGGCTTTTTTTCTTGTTTCTGCTTTTTTAAAAGCCAAGCACAACAGTAAGAAAGCCTCAATAGATGCACAAACTTTTTGCCATTTTGATATTCCAGCAAAGTTGAAGACGTTTAAATGGCTTTGACATAACAGATGAGAAATTCCTGAAGTCCTTCTGAATACAGTATTTCAATCCCTGATCTAGGAAGTTCCTATTAATAGGTATTTATATGGTCTAAATGCAATCCACTCTCCACACTGTGACATGCAATACTGCAAACTCACGTGGGATCCATTTTAAGAGAACTATTTTATTTGACACATTTTCAAAAAAAAGTATTGTGATGGCATACGAAATGTGAAAATAATGAGATTTAAAACAAAAGGGGCATGCTCTTAGTTACTGAGATGTCCTATCACACAGAGGACATGCTTTCATTATTTTCTTCACACTTTCACAAGCTCAGATCAAATTTTCCTTCCTTTAAACGTGGTAAATTATTTTTACACTACTTTGTTGCTACACAGAAAACTAACCCCACTAAATGCAACTATACTTGGGATTCCTAATGTTTTTCACTTGCACCTCCTTTATGACGGATGCACACTGACACCTACTGCTTGAGCAGAGACAACCTTGTAGGGGATTCAAAGAGACCACATGATTCAGCTTGGTGAATTTGCATGGCTGTGCCTGTGCAGGCTCCCCTGCAGAGCAGGGAAATAATCACCAGGGAGCCTCAGACCTGCATGGCAGGTAGGCACCCAGAGGAGGGGCATCTCATGGCCTGATGTTTACTTTCAGCCAATGCAGGTGATGCAGCCAGTGATGGAGAGGAACCCACATCACATAATGTAATCTCGATTTGTGATGGGCCCCAGCACTCCTGTGCACTTAGGACCTCTCATGGCATGTGCCATGGAGGGAGAAGTGTCCAGTGTGAAGATGGCCAAGCAAATTTCTGAGGATGTGTGAAATCCAGAGCAAAGTTTTCCGGCTTCTTCAGGAAACTGACCTGAGAACAAACAGCATAAAACATCTTACCCAATAAACTTCAGGGTAAGAATATCTGAGTGCATTATTTAAAGAGTTGTCTCAAATAAAAACTGTTGAAAGGAGAAACAGTCAGTTGTACTGAAAAATGCCCACAGAAGTAATTCTAGGAAAAGAACCAGGCAAACTGTCTAATGCCTTGCCCTGCACTCACGTGTATTTAATGCAATCTTTGGCACTGCTTGTGATGTCAGGTCTCATCACAATTTCAGTTTAACGCTCTGCATGTTAACAAGGAAGCTCCACACCACAAAGCTTTTGCTTTTCTCCCCTGTAATACCACTGGCTTATCTCAGGACATACCCATCAGGGAGCTGCTCTGACCGTATCTAACATCACATTTAAGGCACATACACCAGCACAAAGCATGCCTGAAGATTCCCTGTCTTCTGAAAACTCACTGCACATGTGGAGTGGAACTGTGCTTACAGGGATTTGCTGCTGCCAGATGCTGCCTCATTACCTGAAACTGCCAAGTGTTTCTCAGTACTGATTACTCAACGTAGCTGGTATTCACAGTCTCACTGAAGAATTATACAAGGAGCTGTATAAGGAGCACTTTTTAACAACCTCAACTCCCTATACCACAAGGTTTTGTTACAAAAGGTTTTGGAACGTAAACGCCCTTAAGGCATGACTCCCTGGAACAATTAATCACCTAGTAAGGTTTTCCTCTTCTTTTAACTGTATAGAAATCTTGCCTGGTACTGAGCACAGCTAAGCCAACAAATTATCTAATCAAGGACTACTGAGAGGGAGAGGATAACTCTGGTCAGCAGTACGTGAATGGATTAAAACCCCAGGTCTCTCAAACTGGTCAAGCTGATATCATCCTTATTACCCCAACGAGAGAGGGCTCCAGCAACAAAATTAATAATTTTCTGCCCAAATATATCAATAAACTATTTGTACACATTCTCTCTTGCATCAGTACTGTTATTTAACATAAACATCCTCCCCTCTCTGTCTAAAACTTGGGTGGAATATGTGTCCTCTGGTTCATATGATACCTAGGACCTCCACGCTCTTTTCTGCATCCTGTAACAGTCTTCCCATTTCTTTAATCCTCTTCACAAACCTAAAGCCATTGGAACATGAGTGACTTGAAACTGTGTAAGGCTTCACCTGTCTCTTGTACAGGGATATCCATACTTCTGAGTGTACTGAAAAGACTTCCTTTATATATCCACTGTCACGTGATTACTTCAACTTGAGTATTTTCATCCCATGCCTCCCTTTCATCCCTCCATGAACAAGTATGTTCACACCTTTTTTTTCCTGGCATTTCCAAATGTGAGAAACTCCCCTTTCATGGCAAAGATTTTAATTATTAGACCTCAGGTATATGACTTTATTACTTATGTTATTATTTTTACAGTATATACATTAAATTTGATGCTTACCTTTATAAATACATATAAAATATCTCATATATATGTGACAGTGAGATATTTTATAAATACATCTATATATCACACTCTATATAATATCTTACTGTCACATATTTTCTCCCAGAGGACACTGCCAACCCATTCACTCTCCTAAATTTCTGCTATAAGCTCAATTAACGAACATAATTTGACTTTATTATGCTAGTGGCTATTAAACAAAAGAAGTTCATGACATTTAAGGATCTCCAGCAGCAATACCTTTCCTCTCCTACCAGTAATATCTGTAGGTCTCACCTCCTCCCTACCCATCTTTTAAGTTCTATTACTCATGCCCACTTTTTCCACATAGATGGCATGGTATAAAACATTTTTGTCACATCAAACAAATCAGGTATACTCCTTTGGGTAGAGTTACTGGACAGTATTTTAAAAAATAATGTGGTTGTACTGGTGTCACCACTCTTTACAAACCCATGTCACATTTTGTCTCATTTACTGCTTACTTTTATACTGTTACAGACTGTTTATTCCCCTACAAAGTAGCAGTGGTGATAAAGACTTGACCTTCGCAACATCAAAAGAAAAAAAAATCCTACAAATCGGTGGTATTTTAAGAAATAGGATATTTATTGGTGGCATTCTGACAGTTCTGACTTAAAAGTTAAAACTTTCAGCACTTGTCTTATTGTTAAAAACAGCAACCAGGGAAATATCTCCCTTGTTAGCTGACATGGTACAGCCCAGAATAATCAAGTCTCTGATTTGATCCTATTAGAACTGATTTATGGAGGGTGTGCTGGTTTTGGCTGGGGTAGAGTTAACTTCCCAGTGGCTGGTGTGTGGCTGTGTTTTGGATTTGTGCTGAACAGAGGGTTGATAATACAGAGATGTTTGTGTTATTGCTGAGCAGGGCTTACACACAGCCAAGGCCTTTTCTGGTTTTTGTACTGGCAGGGAATTTAGGGGTGCATGGGACGGTGAGAGAAGACATGGCCAGGACAGGTGACCCAAACTGACCAAAGGGATATTCCAGACCATGTGGCATCATGCTCAGTATTTAGAGTGGAGGGAAGAAGGAGGAAGGGGGGGACATTTGGACTGATGGCACCTGTCTGCCCAAGAAACCATTACATGTGACAAGGCCCTGCTCTCTGGAGATGGCTGAAAACCTGCCTGCCCACGGGAAGCACTGAATGAATTCCTACTTCTGCTTTGCTTGTGTGCATGGCTCTTTCCTACTAACCTGTCTTTATCTCAAGCCATGAGTTTTCCAGCTCTTACTATTCCAGTTCTCTACCAAATCCTGCTGGTGGGAGAGTGAGCAAAGCAGCTGATTTCTGGCTGGGGTTAAATCACGACAGAGGGACACAATGTTCCTTCCGTCTGGCAAGAGCCAAGTATTATGCAGTGTTTGGAAGCTAAAGAGCTCTTGTTCTCACTTACTTAACTTGTTGTATAATTATCTATATGGAACTACTGCATAAACACAGCAGTGACCACTCTGTACCCAAACATTCATGACTCGCTTGAAGGATTACTTGAGCAGTATTTCAAACTATGTAAGTGTGGCTGGTAGCAACAGAAATAGATTTGACCATCAGACAGCTAAAGCAGACAGTATCCCCTTCCTTGCCCATGGTGTGAAATGCAATTCCTACATATGTCATGCTCAGCCTCTGGGGCAGCAATTAGAATATTCAAAGTTACACAGAAAGAGCTGGCCACCCACTCAAGTTCTCAGTTGTTGAAGCACCAGGAGTTGCCCAGCCAGCACCAGCTCTCCTGCCAAACGAACTGCACTTGGCAACTGACCCCCAGGACACATTTCTGATATGTTACAAACAGAAGCAAGACTTACAAGCTGTTCCCTTTATTTACAAGTAACTGTATCCCAGCAATGTTACAAAAGACACAGTTTGGCAGGAAGCCTGTACGTCAAGGTGTGCGGCTCCCTCTTTACTCCTACCAGTCATTTCTTCACTTCCCAGCCATGTGTTTATACCTGACTGTTCCTTTCCTATTTGCAAGACAGATTCCCATGGAAACCCACCCTTTCATTTCTGTGGACACACTCATTCTCTGTTCTCCCCCCTCATAAGCCTACATCTCTACTTAAGATGTTCAAATTTGCTGCCTTCCTCTCAGAAATGTCCTGCTTTGATATCAGTTTTCTCAGGTCCACTCACTGCTCCCCATCTCTCCTTGGTGATCTTGACAAGGTCAGCCCAAGAGAATCTCCTTCATGGATCATTTTCCTATAATCCAAGAAAGGGTTTGGAAGGACAGCTTTGAGCAGTAAAACAGATAGAAAGATAATGAAACTCTAAAATAATTTGAAGGTCACATTTAGCCAGAAAGAAAAACAAAGGGGTGGACAATTTTCAATGGAAAGACAGGATGAAGATTTAAACTAGGGAAAATTTGAGACAGGGGAATGTATGTATGCAGCTACAAAATAATCTTCTGAAGGTAAAGGCAGAATCGCCTTTGACAATTCAGAGCTTTTGAGGCACAGCTTGGCAACATCTGCACAAATAGATTGCAGGGAATGACGGTGCAGCAACAGGAAGGCAGACAGCATCATGCAACCAGGCTAGTCCATGAACAATTCCCTGACACACATTTCTGCACAGTAGGCATTAACTGCACTCTTTCTATGCTTCATGTTAGAAAAATTCTTTAAGAAAAAACCCAAGCTACAAAGATAAACAGGAATATACACCAGAGATTAACAAGTTTCAGACATCACTGTAAGAATTCCAATTATCACTGTTCTCACAAAAAGCACCACTGGGATTTCTTTTTATTTGTTTAAACTCTGCAGAGATCAAAGAACCCAATTATAATATCTGGCCCTTCCTCCTCTGCAACCCTTCACTGTTAATTGCTCTGGCTCCTGTTCTTCCACTAAGTATAAATGAAAGCACTGGAACTAAGCCTGCTACTGAAGCAAGCAGAGCAAACTTTCACAGATGTCAACAGAATTAGACCCCTTTTACAAGCAGTGACTTTGCCCTCCAGTTGGCAAAACAAGAAACAATTTGTTCAAATGCAGCATGAGCACTATTCTCTCCAGTGAGGCTTGCTGGATACCCAGGCACTCTCCTGCTTTTCTAGGCTGCAGCAGGGAACTGGATGGGCTGCTGACTCACCATCTGGTTCTTGGTTTCTTTCTGAGCAGCACATGCTGCCAGTTCCTCAAATCCTGTAGCAAAAATTTCTCCTGTGCCTGCAGATAAGCTGCTCAGGCATCTAAGCTACATAACAAACCAAAGAAAAGAAGAAAACCATGTCCATATTGTAATAAAGACCTTAAACCCTGAACCTCCTCTTTAAATACAAAAGAAATGCAACAGAAATGGTATCTACAAAGACTTATCCCACTAACTGAACAATAATTACAAATGTAAAATTAATGCTCACTTTGATTACAGTCTGTTGAGCACTTCTGAACCCCTCCCCACATTTAATTCCAATAATGACTCAATCCCACACAGAAAAATATATGAAAACAACTGAGTAAATACCTCACATAGAAGGGTGACATAGGCCGCTCATCTTCTTGGGAGCTAAAAACAAAACACATTTTGTAAGTTAGTATGCAGCTCTGTCTTGTATTTGCAGCTTAAGATACTCACTCTTAAAAAGGAGAGACAACGAAAGTGAAATTGCACCCATTACAGAGGAAACACTTAAGTCTATTTTGTCCTCTGGCTGACGCATGGAAGAAAGCTTTAAGTTACTTTCCTTAAATCCTGGCAATCCAACTCATTTCTCAATGTCCACAAATGTGGCGTAACAGATCTCCTGCTAGACAGCCAGGAGTCATTCTGACTCTGCAACAGTGCTAGGGCTATTCCCATAGCAACAATAAAGCATTTTCATAGGAAAACCAAGAGAGTCCTTTGCTGTCAGCTGCTTCAGAATTAAACAATCTGCCTATTAAAGCCAAGCTTGAGAAAAAACCCAAATGGCATCTTGAGTAACCAAAGAAACAGCCATGGCATAGGTGTATGCAGGAGGCTATCTATTCCCCAGTTTTACCACTCCTGTGGAAAGTTTATTTGAATGAAACCTCTGTAGGCTTGGGATCAGAGATTGCCACTGGCTGGCACAGAGGTCCCCTGACAAAATGTTTAGTTGTGTTTTAGTTGTCAACTGGCCTGGCCCCAACATAACTACCTGGCAAGTGACCTACCAGCTCTGATCCAGCTCATTGTGTCTGTGCTGGCACAAGGGTAAGAATGAGCTGGGACATAGAATCACACATGATCTCTTGAATTTTGAAGGATTTTATTGATTGGCTTATAAAAGCTGCTCTAAGCACTTGATAAAGAGGAAAGAAACATCTCTGTAGGATTTGCAACTAGGAAATCAAGTACTCAGGTACTTTCTGCAACTTCCATTGGAGCCAGCATGAAGCTCCCTCAGCAAGACGAGTTGAAACTGGCCTGCTGCCAGGTAAGCACCCTGCCCTCACTGTGCAGAGCCAGGGGCAGATTTAACCACAGTTTATTTCCAACCCAACCAATGTTAGATCCAAAAATATGAATGCCAGATTCACTGAGGGGAGCAGAGCATAAGGGAGGAGGCAAGATACAAGGGATTTAAAAAGGCAATCTGACAGATAAGCAAGCCAGTGTTCCAGAGAAATAATCACAGGGATTCAAGCCCCTAGCTAGAATATGGAAAGATTCACAAATTGACATCTACAGAAAAGACCTTATAGCACATGATGCAGGAAACCCAAAATACTGATTTGTGGGTAACACCAAACACCACAGACTGGAAGGAACAGAAATTGCCTCTGGAATTGGTGTGCTCTGACAAAACTTCATCACCTCTGGAAGGAAACAGGAACTGGACAGCTTTCAGCAGCTCACCAAGAAGTCTGGGAGCAGAGCTGCTACTGGAAACCTTGCTGCCACTTCCACAAGCCCATCTTCAGTAGCCTGAACAAGCTGCAGTGCCTAGAGCCGGGCAGGACACAGAACAGTACACAGCGGGTAGAGAGTGCCTGCCTGTGAGCTGAGGCTGACAGCTCCTCAAGAGTCATTGTGAGAAACTGCTACACCTTTGAGACTGCCTAGAAAAAGTTGGTGCAAACACAGAAATGCCCATTACTGCCTTCCCTGAAGACAACCCCCAACGAAGACATGGGTAGGAACCTCTGCCAGGTAAGGCTCCCTCCCCTGATGGCAACACAGTCTCCCAGCCTGCACGCATGCTCTCACTTATTTGGCACTTACAGAATATATATATATATATATATATGTATACACACACACATAGTAAAGAAAGTACTTTAAACTCACAAAGCTGCTGGTGAAGTTTTTTGCTACGTTTGGTTCACTGCATTAACAGCTGTACTTGTAATCTCAATGCAAACAAATCCAAATAGTGGACAGAAAACATGAAAAATCTTTTCTCACATAAATGAAAGTTCACAGTGCCAGCAAGATCTCTGTGCACTAATGCAGCTTCAAATGACAACACCAAATGCTGCTTTATGTACAAGTGGCAGTTGCCAAAACCACGCCAAACACACTTTCTTTTCCACCATAAACACACCTCCTAATTTCAAGGTTTGTAATTAACTTCCAAATCAAAGCAGCACAATCATACAGAAACAGTCCAAATAATCTTTTGCATTTATGCCCCCAATATTTGTTTTAACAGAGCAGATGGAAAAGCAGTATTCAGCTGGGACTCTGAGTCCTCTTGCATTTCCTTCCCTTTCTTCCACAGCAAGTGCAACTGGATGACTCTTAAGTTCAAGTAAGTTTTCTAACTGTGCAAAAATTTATCCACCCATACAAAAGGAACTGAGGAGAAACAAATATTTTAAGTCCATTAGCTAGGAATGGCAGAGAAAGAAGCCCTTACAGAAGTCAGAAACCACACATCAGTTTTATTGAGATCATCAAGCTTCAAGATTTCACATGGTTGGTAATAATTGTAGCTATGAAAAACCTCTCTTACTTAATAGTGGTTCATAGTTTCACACGTGCAGCAAATGAGCAATAGATGAATCTGGGATGAAGACCTCCAAGGTAACTCATATGAAATCCAGACTTTTGAGAAAATCATAAAAATCTTCCAAATTTCTACCTTCCCCAGCAAAGAACTTATCATTAGACAAACAGGCTTAGCAGCAAATTAAATTTTGGGGGTTTTTTTTTGTTTGGTTGGGATTTTTTGTCCTCAAAGTTTTGCCCAGATGTACTTATGCTTTATGTCCAGAAGGCCTGAAATAACTTTAAAAAACTTCAGTTATTTATTCAACTATCACAGATTACCTGGCCAAGCAGTTCAGTGCAAAATACAGCAGTCTCTTTTTTCTCAAGCATATAAACAGCTCATCTAAATCCAGGGATTAAACAGAAATTAATTGCTTCCATGAAATACTTGGGAGATTACCTGACAACTTCCTTCTTGCTAAAAACCAAAATGAATACCAGCCAAACTAAAAAAATCCCAAACAAAACAAGCATAAAAATCACAGCAAACCAAACTTGTTCTGTCTGTTTCATGGGCAAAGAAGTAATACTATGTATGTTAGTGATCACCACTCAGCGAATAAAAAGTTTGTCAGTCTGGAAGGAACGCCAGTTTAGCACATCTTGGGATTTTCAGGCACATCCTTTCTGCCCCTGAAGAAGGAAATAGGAAAACCTGGCTGAAGTCTAACTGTTAAATGATGAATTTCCATTACAGGAGTGTTATCCTTTTTTGCCTCCCTCTTTTGCAACAGTAATGTTACAGGCAATGGTACATCCACCACTCACATTCTTAAACAGGCAATCATGGTTCCTTTTTTTTTTTTTTTCTGACATCTCATAGAACCATAGAATCGTTGAGGGTGAAAAAGACTTCTCAGATCAAGTCCAACCTCTAAATCATCTTGCCCTTCAGGCAGAATAAGGGGACTGCTGAGCCTGTTGTAGAGCACCCATTCAAGATGTAAAGTCCCCAGTTTATTTACAGGTATAAGGAATACCCTGTCTCAGCCCTCTTCTCACTGGCCTGAGCTCCCACCACAAGTCACAGAGTGGCTCAGGGTCCTTCCTCCTTATTTTATTTGCACTTAATCAGCAGCAGCTCTTCTGTCTTAGCTTCCTGGCACTGGAACTTCCCTCACAAAACTACTGCTGCTTTCCTACTCCACATTTCTTTTCAAAACTTAAATGGGACATTTAGTTGATGGAATTAAAAAAAACAAACAAACAACAACAACAAAAAAACCAAAACCAAAACAACAAAAACAAAAAACACCTCCAGATTTTTTTTTTTTATTTTTTATTGTTTTATTTATTTTTTTAACAATTATGAAAATGTACTTTGACTCATGGGTCAACATTTTGCACCAAAGATAAAGGGCCTAGACACTGGCAGGGTCTTGCGGCTCAGCCAAGGTCATGTTTTCCTAATGCCTTGCCAGAGGCTCTGTTTGTTCTGACCTCAAATGTTGGATATGGGAATGGTTCACCTTCTATTTTACCACAGAAATTCTCAACTTCAAAAGAAATGTAGTTGTTTTTTAGTGAAAATACTTTTTAAATGCAAAACAATAGCTACTTTTATTTTTAATGCAATAAAACAAAAAGGCAATGATAAATTCAGTGACATCAAATTAGTAATGATATCAAAAGTTAATGCAGGTTTTGGAGGGAGGAGAAGGAAAGCTAAGTTTGGGTGACTTTTTAAGGCTTCAAACTTATCTCCCTTTGGTTTTCTTCTCATCATTTAGAACACCTATGCCTCCTTGGATTAAAAGACATAAAATTTTTGCAACTATTGAGGATTTTAACAATTTAAATATTATTTATTTTATATATTTTAACAATTTAATATTATTTATTTACTTATTATGACATTCAACACCAACACTAAAAACAGCTTCAAGGAAACATTGATTTTGAGGCCACAGTAGTGCTCTTTGCTGAAGGTCTCATCTTATTCACAAATTTTTCAGCACTTCTTCACCCATCCAAGTCATTGCCGCATAAAAATTATTTCAGTGTTGCAAAAAATGCAAGATTGAAACAGCTCATGAAAATTTATTGCATGCTTATTTTCTCAATAGAGCTATTTACTCATAGCTTGTGCTTCACAACAGTGGGTAAAAGGCAATGTTCTTGCAAATGAGAAATAGCAGGCAACACAAGCTTTTGCCTTCAAATAAATCCTTCAAAATAAACTTCCTTCAAATAAATATTGAAGCACATTATGCAAAAGAAGGAAGAATAATACCATCCTTGATGCAAGATTAACCATAAAGTTAATCTAACATCATAACTCTGCGGTGATACAATGGTCATGATTAAAGTCAGGACCTACTCTCAATCCTTGAGCAATGCCACCCTTGCTCTATATCCTTAAACAGAGGGGGAGGAGGGAATGCCATATATGCACTATTTAAAAAACAAGTGCTTAACAGCTATTTTCCTGTGAGAGTTATTTCCATGCCAACATTTCTATTTTCCCCAAAGAGTAACTTTAGTAAGTCAAAACCATGTTTTAGATATTTATCTCCAGTCTTCACAATAGTTGTGCTTATACCTAACCATGCATACCACTGACACTTAAGTAAGCTACTCAGCAAATGAGCCACATGTCAAAATCTAAGGCTGACAACCCAGCTTCTTTATTTGGACCTCATGTATTCTGCAAAAATATCATACCATGCAAAGTATCTCCAATTACTTGGGTGCAGGTGAATTGGTTTAAATATTAAACTCCAAAAGATCTCATCATCTCCCTCAAAGCTGTTTCTTCCTAAAGATCTCCTAAAGTTTTTCCTAAAGATCTCTCAACTAAATTACATGGCACAGGCATCTATCCATAGGCATAACTGTGCAGGCTGTGTGTGAGGGGGCACTGAGATTGAAGCATATTACCTGAATAGGGAAAAAAGTATACTGAAGGCTTTTTGCACACCTCCTCCTACTTCAAAGCAACATCAGAGATCAGGGAAGTATAGGCTATCCCATGGCAAGCTGAAGTGAGCAGAACTTCTTGCTGATTAAGTACCACTGTGAGCAAGAGGCAGATTTTCCATTTATATTAACATACCTGAATATCCCGGAGCCCTTGACAGCATAATTTTGTGTAATTATTTTCTGCTTACTATCCTCCTAGATTGCAAACATGTTTATCTTTTATAAAATGACGTCAATGTTAAACAGCTCACTTTTGCTGTTTTACTTCTTAAGCTAGTTGGGTCTTATTATGAAAGATGGGGCAGTGTCTTTTCTTTTACTTGTGGTTTGGCAATAGTCCTCACTAGGATAAAACCAGAAAATGGCTCAGAAAGACGCAGAATGAGTGCACCAGCCAAAGTCTCACCTCTTCTCAGAACTGAACAGTGAAGTTGCATAACACACAAGTACCTGTTGCATTATAATGGTGAAGAACTGTTACTAGGTAACCAGTGATTTCAGTTTCAGGATTGTTTGTTAAAAGCTTGCACACTTCAAATAAAGGTATCTAAGAGGCCAGTTTTTAGGCAAATATTAATATTTTCTTACTTAATCAGGTGGACACCCCAGAGACAAACACCAAAGAAAATTTCCACACCAGTTTCCTCTTTTAGTCAGAGCCTTCCACCCCCAGTGGTACTGAGGAAGAGCTTCCACAGGCTCCTACACTCACCATGTCACAGCTGTGACAAAGACAGCTGTGGGTCAAATATGAGCTTGGAAGATGAAAAATTCACACAGCATTTTCTAACAAGCTATGACTTGAGGAAGGGTCACAGGTTTGAATTTCTCTTCATTCTTCCACCAGAAAAAAAATCCACCCAAAGCAAACAAAGAAAAAACTAGATTCAAGTTCTCTCCACCCTCAGAGAGCATAATTCACATATAGATATTCCAGAACATACTTCAATAGCGCTTGTCAAGCACTCCCAGTACCTTGGATAGAAAGTGATAGCAAAGTCCAAAAGATCAGACTTATTTACAGTAAAAATGTTCACAAGAGAAAACAGCAGGCACCCCCTCTCCCACTCCCCCCCCCAAAAAAANCTTGAGGAAGGGTCACAGGTTTGAATTTCTCTTCATTCTTCCACCAGAAAAAAAATCCACCCAAAGCAAACAAAGAAAAAACTAGATTCAAGTTCTCTCCACCCTCAGAGAGCATAATTCACATATAGATATTCCAGAACATACTTCAATAGCGCTTGTCAAGCACTCCCAGTACCTTGGATAGAAAGTGATAGCAAAGTCCAAAAGATCAGACTTATTTACAGTAAAAATGTTCACAAGAGAAAACAGCAGGCACCCCCTCTCCCACTCCCCCCCCCAAAAAA
>VWYP01004434.1:61228-121665 GCA_013400435.1 Pycnonotus jocosus
GCCGCGGGGAGCGCCCGGCCCCGGGGAGGGGCAAAGGAGCCGCCGGGCCCGGGTTGGCGGCTGACGATGGCCCGCCCCAGCACCGAGAGCCACGGCCCGCCCCCCAGCTGCGACACCCGCCACGGCCCCTGTCCCTGCTCGCCCTATTGGGCTCGGCAGGCACAGGTTAACCAAAAGCGGCTCCTGATGTCCAGTTGGTTCTGGGCCGGCAAAAGATGCCACAAACTGAGGGCTAATGGCTCCTTTCAACAGAAAGACCCCACAAGGTCTCCTGTATCCCTTTCAGTATCTTTAACCCACCTCCCTTCTTCCTAAACTCGCCCAGGGTGCAACGTAGTCTCTCCCGAGCTCCCTCCCCACGGTCGCAGCGGCGCCGGCTCCGCTCCGGGAAGGGCAGGCGCGGTGCCCCGGGCACCCAGACCCCCGCAAAGGTCCACAACACCCTCGCGGGGCTGCTCTGGCTCTGCCCTCACACACCTTTACCATGGATCGGTGTCTAGTAGGGCTGGCACAACCTTGGAATTTGATGCCTTCGTGTTGCAGTAGATACTAGCGTGGTTTGAAAGGTTTGCACTGTAGTTGGCTACCCAATTCCAATCCCCTGCAAAGAGAGCTCTTCTTCCCTTAATAATTGAACTGATGAGACAACCGCAGAGCCAAACTCATGTTCCCAGTAGGCTATTCTCAAGCACCCCAGCTTCTGCATCTGTGGCTGCTGACCAAATACTGCTCTGAAACAACAAATCACATCATTTTATTGGGTAGAAGTTTGGGGCCGCAAAGAGTGGCAGCAAAAGAACCACACACCAAGGGTGGTGTGTCACTCACCAGGACACAGCAGCCTTGGAAAATGAACAGCACAAAATCACTAAGGTCTTGCACCAAAACATTTCAAGGCTACTGAAGGAGCATAACCCAGGGGTTTACTTTTCACCTTTGCAGCTCCTCTGCCCAGAAGGCCTGAGGAATTGCTTTCCATTTCTCCCAACACTGGACAGAAACACTTCAGCTGCTGCCCTGCCTGTGAACAATGTTATCACACTGCATACTTTGTCTGATGGGGAAGGGGGCGATCCTAATCTGATAAAGGGGCCTAGGAGTGTCTTTTTCACACTTTAGGTGGTACAAACATAATGGCACATGCCAGTCTTCAAAATCTCAAGTCAATATTGGAAGTACCACCCCATTCAACCCTGGTGAGGATTAGTGCTGGCTTAGGAGAATGCTGTGGCAGGAGCTTAGCACCTGTATGCTTAACACTTCCATAGAGATGTAGGTCATGCAAATTAAACACGAGCCCATCAGCTTTCTGGAGAAGCAGCCAACACTCCCAGGTTAGCAGAGGCTATCAGACATTTCACAAGGATGCCCAACAGATCCTGATCTTTGCCAGCAGGAGGCAGGGGCATTTTCTGTTGAAATCAAGAGCAGTGGGCAGCTGCAGCCTGAGAAAGCAGTGGCTCAATTGAGATGTGGCTTCACTTCAGTACCCTGAACTGTTTAATATCTGCTCCTGTCAGCTGGCTGACTGGAAGAAGTGCATTAGTAATGCTTCTGCCCATTGCCTCAGCACAAGCCTGTTCTGCTGTGACAGTCATGCCAGGCATAGCACAGGGTCCCTTTTTAGGAAAGTCAGCAATGCTGATAAAGTGCTCTGCCATCATGGATCTGGGTTGCTCTTATTCATGGCAATTAAATGAGTATCTTGATGACTTCCTGTTAAATTAAATGCACCATATGTGGTTATAGGCAACTAAAACTATGAGAGAAAGATTTTACTCTGATACATAAAACTACTTCAGTATAAAACAAAAGCACCTTGTACCGTTTCACAGTTCGACAATAAATCAAATTGAGTTTTCCTGGCCAGTCCTTTTTTATACACACACAATTATTCATAGTTGATTACACTTCTATAAACTGAGTGTTACCATTGGGATGCTATTAAAAAAAATTAATTTTCCACATTTAACTAAGGACCCATCGACATGGGCAAGGAGTCAGGATTCTCCAGAGCAGCTTGCTTAATAAACAGAAGTGGAATAACTCAAATAGCTGCTGTACTATGAATTTATACACTAGCAATTCTGTCATAACTTCCATGGGACTTGCTTGTATAAATAAGCTTAAAAGTACTAAGCTCCTTGACAAAGAATTCACTAACAAAAAGAGATGCTGTAATAACCAGAAAGATTAATTTATGGATTAGCATCAGTGAAGAAGGTTAGCTTGTGGCATCATACTAAAATCAACCAGATGCCAACAGTAACGTTGCAGGGCTCCCTGTGCTCTCAACACCTTCAGATCCACCTTTTGTTTCTGTTCTCTTCTTTCCCCTCAATGGGTATAAGTTTTCTCCTCTGCATCCTCATATGTCTCTTTTAACATTGCCAAAAACATCACAACTAAGAAGAGGTGCAGGAGCTTATGTTTCCCTGCACTTACTGGCACACAACTTCAGCAACTGTTGAAAGAAAGGTGACCAAAGTTGAAAAAATGCTAGCTGGCTGCTAGCACTGCTGGTTTCCCAAAGTTTATTTCAAGATCAGCTGCAGATATTGCAACAAAAGATTTTAACATGGAAAAATGTCAGAGTGAAATTTTTGAAACTCCTTTTGAGGACTGTGGCCAACCATTGGTGAGAGTGGTAGTACAGGATGCATGACAGCCTAGTTCAGTTCACACTGTCTCAATGGGCCTTTTAAATCTCGCAGCTGCTAAACAAGAACACAAATCTTATTTCTTCACCTCTGCTGTTCATGGGTAGGGACCACAAGTGATTTATTTGTGGCACAAAGCAAGCAGACAAAAGCTGCCAGAAAGCTGCAGTCTTATCTCCAAACAATTCCACTTCCTTCACACAGATGTTGACACTAAAACCAACTTGCTATTTGTCAGAGGCAGGAATTCCTACCCACCCTTGCCCTCTTATGCCCTTTTTAACTTCATAACTCAAGCTGGGCTATCACACATAAAACCTACGACTATACATAATTTTGTTTTGGATTTGCTTGTACTTGTTGAATTTGTTCTCTCATGTTAAACAAAGAAGACAAAACCTCTTCTGCAAGTTTCATACAGTTCTTGCATTTCTATTACTCAGAAAGGTCAAACTCATCTGCTGGCACCAACAATCCACCACAGAAACTCTTTATGGTAACACTAACTATAGAAACAGAGGATGAAGAAAAATCCTCTCTCAGGACAGGCACAGCATCATCTCCACTGATGGTATGCTCCCTAGTGTATTGTAAACACTTCAGGAAAATAGACAGCAAATAACAATAAAAACGATAAAGTCCCTTGAAATACCAACACCGCCACACCTCAGCACCTACACCAAGGCAACACCTGTGTTCAAACTACTTGATTTGTAAATTTCTTACTGAGTTTCAACAAAGGGAAAATAACACTGGCTGGAACTAAATATGAATAATTACGTCTCTCCATCAAAGTTTAAAGAACAACTGCACGTTTGGAAAGGAAGTCTCCTGTCAATCATCATTACAGAAGTGCTTTCTCCTCTTTCTTTCCTTTTCATACTTTGCTGCACACCAAGTAATTTTCTCAGCATATAAAGCAAGAAGAGAAGAGGATCTGTGAGCAGCACAAGAGGATACAAGATATGTGATCTAAATAATGGATTTTATGAGGATGTGGTTGTGTCTGCCTCCTGAAAAGCAGTCATCCCTTGCTTCACTGCACTGTCATACACAAATCAGATACTATTCAAAAATTTTTAAAAAATATTTTAAAAGGCAATCTTGCCTGGTCTGACAGAATCTGAGGGCTTTTAGGATGCTACTCAATACCATCAATTTATTCCCACAATGTTTACTAAGTTATGCAATATTTTCCCTCTGACAGAAACATGAAATGCAAAGGAAAGATATTGCCAGACTGAAAATTATAGAATGTACTTTTCAAAATAGTACCAATAAAAAATTAAAAATTCCATTATTTATGTACATGTATTTATATTAATACACATTTTCCTCTTAAAAGTATCTATGCATATGAACATCTGCCATATACATGACGAATACCATGGAAAATCTCCCTCAGGCCCTAAACTTTTGTGCACATATGAAATAAGCAAGTCATAAGTAAACAGAAACTGTACTTGGAAACTGTGGCCCTTCAAGTGCAAACAAAGCAGACAGACAATTAAAAAGGCCCCCTCCAAAAGAGCACGAACAGGAAGAAAGACAAACTAACACATTAAAACCATGATTTAGTGAAAGGGGAATCCTCAGAAAAGTTTAAAAGTAGTAAGGGTGACTTTGTAAAGCTGGTACTCAGCCCTGTTTCACTTAACGATGTTTCAATAATTTGTAAGTAAATGTAAAATTATACTGGTGGTTATTTTTGTATGTGGTGTGCAAGCCAGCACAAAAACTTTCAGTCTGACCATGTAAGAGCAAAATCTGGGAAGTGTGTGCAAGATGGGGGTACAACATCATGCTTAGAAGCCCAAAGTGACTGTGTAGCTGAAGAAATTATCATCATCCTCAGAGACATCAACATGGGTATTACATCGAAAAGTTGTGTTATGTCTGTATTTTCTACTAGGTTGGTTGCTACAAAAGACTTTGATCAGTTCAGGAATTCCCATTCCCAAGCAAGTTGTGAAAAACTGAAGAGTGCTAAGAGACAACTCATGAAGGGCACACAAAATCTAAACCCACACATTTAGTGCTTTTCAAAGAAAACTGGTGGACACATGCAGAAAACATTAATACTTGACCTAGTACTCACAAACTGATGAAGACTCAGTGATTGGAAGTCAAAGACAGGTAAATTATGCCTAGCAATTAAGACACTTTAAAGTGGTGAGAAGAATTAACTACTGATGTAGTTCATCAATAATTATAGTGAATTTTTGATGTTCTTACAAATTACAGTTGCCACTGTTTAAGAACACCAAGCCTTATGTAAACTGTCTAGATGGAATTTGCAGTATTTTCTTACTTATTTTCTTAACTGATACTCCTCTTGTCCAAAAAAGAAGCAGGTTGCTCTCAGCTGACTTCATTTTACCTCTTTTACTTTTCGCATTAGAAATACAAGCCTTGTTGGCATATCTGTGGAGAATATACTGGTTTTTGCACAGCAGCTTTTCTGTTCCTTCCTGCAACTTAGAGGCCAAATTACCTTTAAACTGGTTAAAATCTGTTAAGGAGGAAACATATTCCAGAACTGTTCTTTAAACTTGCAGGGACAAAAGAAAAGGGAGCCGCTTGTCCACTGCTTTAACTGTTCTAAAGGACTCTCATCCCATGGGATAGCCTAGAAATTATTTCTTGGCCTCCATCCTGGAGAAGGGGGAAGATTGGGAGTAGGCTCCTAAAGGGTTTCCTGGCAAAGCAACAAGTAATGAATGGTTGTGTCAGCTAATCTGCTGTGGAACAGGGTAGAGCCTGCTGAGTGACAAGGTCACTAGGTTCTTCATTTGCACCAGTTAGTTCAAGAGCCAGAGCACGGGAGAGCAAGCAAACAAGCAGGAGTCCAGCCTGGCACAAGCTATTTTCAAAGCAGGCTTTCTCCAGAACTCTAATCTAATGAAATTCCTAAATTTTAGTGTCCAATGAAATTTCTCCCACTCCTCTAAATTGTTATTTCTTTAAACCACTAAATTGTTATTTCTATAAAACTGTTGGCACAAAAGCTTTTTAAAAACCTAGCTGTTTCAGACCAATGAAAATGTCATTGAAAACATCAAAGAACAAGCATTCATTGGTTAGCAAAAAAGTTTTTAAAAAATTTAAATAAGTCTCTGGTGCTCAGTGACTTATCTCCCAAAAATATCACTGTTTTTACACTTTCCCATCTTCCAAAAACATCCTTCCAATCCTCTACAAAATTACTATCCTTTGAAGTCCATACTTCTGCATCCTTTATGTTCTCTGCTTCCTTAAGCACCTTCAAGTGACAAGCTTGTAGTTCACACGAAAAACAAGGATATGGGAAGGGGCTGAGGAAAGCAGAGGAACAGGCTACACCACTCACGTTTGCTACACGTGGCTTTTTACTCCACTGAAAGATAAACTGCTGTCTGTGTTGGCAAGGGAGGCAGTCTGGCATAGTCACCCTCCAGAAAAAACCGTCCAGGAATAGCTCCTCTTCTCCAGCTGATGAAGTGACTGAAAGGAGTTCTCCCTTTGCACCAGTGCCCCAGTGGCCGGCCTGGCTCCCGGGAGAGCTGGTGGGGAAAAGATGACTCGGCAGGAGAGATCGACTCTGGCTGGGAGGTACCAAAACAAGAGTGAGCTGGGTGAGAATAACTCCAGCTCTCTGCCTAGAGCTGCAAGATGCATCTGCCACCATCTGCATAGCAAGGCAGATCCTGCTAAAAGGCAACTCTGACCACATCCATTAAAACCTGACTGCATTTGAGCAGAACACAGCCCTCTCAGGTCAACCTTGGGGGCTTCTTCCTGCGCCCAGCTGTGTGTACAGCAAGCAACAACAAATGGTTGTTTGTGCACAGCCAGATACTGTGATACTGGGCTTAATCAGCACAGCTCACTGCTGTGCCCCTCATTTGCAACATCAGCTTTGAGCCCAGCTGCTCTGTACGTGTCCAGGCAGTGCAAACACACTTCTGTCCCACTGCAGGACATTCCTGTCAGGAGTGGCACAAGTGGATACTGCAGGAAAACAAGTTCAGCAAACAAGTTCATTATCAGGAACATTCAGAACAACATGGGTAAGGTCTGTAAGTTTTCAACTTCCCAACCACCTCTCAGAGTCTTGGGGGAAAAAAAACTGTATTTTTCTACCCAAGGAGCATACGTTCTGCAAAAGCTAACAAGATTTTAGAGGAAACTTTTTATTTGATGCTCAATAGCTCTGTTAGAACAGTGGTCACTTGAATTTTCACAGTGGGTTTTTAACGAAAATATCTACAAATTTTATAAAATATGGTGTAGTGTTAATAGTGCTCCTCATCATTTTATAGTGGCTAGATAGTTTCTAACCATAATGCAGAACAATAAAACTGTCATTTTATTAGATATTAATCCCTCCCTATGTGACTCAAACTTTCTGAATGCACAGAGCTTGAGACTGAAAGGACCTGAGGAACTGGTGGTGGAATCTTTTGTTTCCAGGAGTCTTGTCAAAGCCTTAACAACTCTAAGTCATTAACAATCAAGCAGCTTTTCTTTGCAACTACCTAGCGGCCTGTCTTTGCAGGCATCTCTAGCACAAACACACTATTTCAGCAGGTGCATAATGAAAAGAAAAGCTTTGATGCAGGAACAGAACTATCTTCACACTTCCTAACTGCAACCCTCTCCGGCCAGGAGGAAGGCACTGAGCCAATGTGAGAAGTGCAATTTGTAGATAAGCAGTCAGCTTGGGATCATACTCCTCACGACAGATAAATCTCTCACAGCCACTGACCATGAAAGAGAAGGATTTTACAACACCGAAACAGCTCAGAGCCAAACCGATGCAAGCAAAGTGACAGGAGCTGAGAGTGACAGCTCTGCCATGTCACGCTCAGCCTTCTTATTAGACAGCCAGCTGACCAGTTTGAATAAAAATATCCATGTGTGTCATAGGAAGTCACAGCTGAACTGAGCAGCCTACACTGCAACGTGCTGAACACAACGTCCCAATGCACAGCTCCCCCAGCTGAACCGGGAAATTACAGCAGCAAACGAACCTGACTGAAAACCCGGTGACCTTTGCCTGATAATCTTCCTGTGGGGACTGCCTGCAGGACACAGCCCAGGACCCCTCTGGAGAGCCACAGGGGAAGGAATACCTCACAGCCTCAGGTGGTAGAAAACTGCTGGCTCTGCAAAGCTAACGAAAACAAAGCACTCTGTGCTGAACCTCCCCATCTGAACAATGGACTGGGCACTTCAGCAGACAGCCTAAGGAAGTTACAGGAGAGGGAACTACTAACTTATTCAAGTAAAAATAAGTCAAGTCACAGTGCAGAGGCTTTGCTTCTTCCCTACTTGCTTGAAACCCTTAGTGATGGGTGTCTCGGTTCATATACACATGAATATTAAAACCACAAAGATTTCCAAGGTTAAATTAAACTCATTATTCACTGTGTGTTCTCCAATAAGGGGTCACGTATCCTTTTGTTTAAAAAAATACTTTAAAATCATACAGATGTTTGTCCTTTATTTCCTCAGCAAATCTATTATGTCACCCTGTTGGTATCAGAAAGCCATCAGCTTCATGAGATGTAGGGACTTCCTCCTCACAGCAAAAGCAGATAACAAAATAAAGAATTCTTCTAGCTGAGAGAGCAATGCCTGAGATACAGAAAGGGAGTAATTTTTCTCCAGCTTTGTTATTCAATTACTGTGAATTTACTGTAGTCCCTTTCTGATTTCTAAGGCTGCTGGATGCTGTCCCAGGAAACAGGAAAAGTTTGGCTCACGGACCAAAAGAAGAACTTTGGTTTCTACATGCACATTATGACAATAAAAGTGCATATGTGCATTCTATCTTGAATAGTCACCAGATCTTTGTTCCATATATGATTCCTCTTGCTTACAAGATGAACCTCCACTTCTGTGGCACAGGTCACGGCATCAGATTCAAAATGTTCTCCATCCCACAAGCCATAATTTGTCACCACATAAATCTTACGAAGAGAGACAAAGATAAAATGGCTAGAATTATAAAGAAAAGTTAGAATAGTGTGATGGACAAAGCCTAATTTAAAGGAGTAACCTGTGCAGGGCGGAAGAGAAAGGTCAAATGTTTGGAAAAATACACTGATATCCACCCAGGTGACTTGCATGGAAAAAATCTACGTAATTACAAGTGTGTATAACTGTTATTACTTCTGGGCTATAGAGAGGGGAGAAGAACCCAGGAAAAGATCAGACCACACCCTGATTTGCAATTCATAGTCACCTGTCTTGGAGACACACAGAAATCACATGTCTTTGTGGCTGTGTTTTTAGAAAACTAAATGCTTTTCTTAACAACTCCTTATGTAAGGCAATTCCTGCTGCCAGCATCCTACAATGCAAGAAAGAAGGGAATTGATTACATAGGAGGGTGGAGACAAATGTACTTGCAAACTTAAATGAGTCAGCTTGGAAAAAACTAACTCAACACAACCTAAAGAGAGAAAGTGGCAAAAAGCAACAACACTTTACATAAAATGTTCTCTCTGAGGGCTCAGAACAGGGCCTGCCAAAGGCTGCTGCATACTGAATGATGCAGAAGGCAACTGTGTTTACCACCTCCCTACCAACGTTCCAGACCTTTACCCTTTTCCTGAATCGTTTTCTTGAAGAATCCATGGCTGTTGGAAGGCAGCCCTGCCTGCTGCCTGGCTGCAATCCCTTATGTAAACCTGGCAGCAAGGCTCCTCAGTGGTAAGGCAAATTATTACTTTTGATGAGGACTGAATGTACTGGCATGACAGACTTCAAAAACAAAAAAAACCCAAACCTAAACAAAAATAGTCAGCTAAGCAAACAACACTAGCCCCCCTGTTTGATTTGTTCTGGCAAGAACAGGCCAATTCTTATCACATGCCAGAGAATAATGATAAGTTTTGGCTTGCCTCAGTTTTAAACCACAGCTGCTAAAAGGAAAGCCAACAAATAGGGAAAGTGTTTATAGTAAGCACAAACTTCTCAGTGTACAAATATATGTATGTTTTCATACCTCAATAACTAGCAGTGAAAATACACAGTGTCATTATGAAGAAGGCATGGCAGGGTACTTTAACCAACGCTTTATTTTAGGGATGCTACCATGTTACTGGGCATGTGGTCCCTTTATTTTCAGGACAGAAGCCAGATGTAAGGATTTTTGTGAACAAAAGACTGATGTAAACAAACCTTCTCTTTCAGAACATGCATGTGTTAGAAAGCCAGCACAGCGTATCTGTGCTGGCAAATCTCATTGCAGCTGTGATAGCAGTCACAAACAGGAATTTGTGATCTCTGGCACACAAAGATGTGGCTACAAAATACAGAAGGCTGGCTCACTGAACAACTGCTGAGGTTGCTCTAAGCTGTGGCTCTGAGGAGCTGCACACGTTTTTCACGAAGTCTGCCTGCCATGCATGGCACCCACTCCCCAGCACACAACCACAATGAGGTAAGGACGGGTACTCAGCTGCACTCCTTTGCTATTTCCATGCACAGAGCCTAACAGCACCACAAACAGCACCACAGAAGAGGGATCCCTCTTCAAAACAGTCCCAGGAGTGCAAAGAGATGCAGCTCCAGCAAGTGGTAGAATAGACATGTACAACAGCAAAGCATATTTCAGTGCCCTTTCCTGGACAAAAGATCCAGCAGTGTCAACCAAAATCTGCAGACAGCATGCACCTCTGAGCCAATATCAGGAGAGACATTTATGCTCACCATCTGCAATCTCCTGCTTCACATTTTGACTGCAGGAAGCATTTTCGCACCTTCCTGAAGGCTCTCTCTGCTCTTTGCTTGTATACAAAGTTTAGCACGAAAAGTGAGAGAATTGCTTGCAAGAGGCCCTCCTACCTTTGTATCCATGTAAATCTTAGTATATCTAACCCTGAAGTAAAAGCCATTTGAATCTATTAGTTAAAGCAGTTATTTAAAGTTTTAGTACCTCTAAACATATTCAAAATCATGCCAATGCCTACTGCAGTTATATGTGAGCTGGAGCTTTGAGCAGATTTTTTTCTTCTAGACAGAGAAAGAAAGAGGGACCCAAACAGGGACTCTGAGCTTCACAGAGCAGCAAGCCTACTCCAGACCCCTCTCATTGAAGGTCTGGTAAGTCCCCAGGGTGGTCCATTCCCTCCAGCCCACTCTCCAGTCCAAAAGTTGTCGCCTCCCCCAGCTCCTGAGTCTGCAGTGTGTGTCCTGTGGCTCTCATCCAGGTAAAGACAAAGGACGCGTGTCATTCCCAGGCTCCAGAGGTTTGGCTGCCCTGAAGTTCTGCACAGGAACTCTTGCAAAAATGAGATGAGACTCACAGAAGTAAGTAACAGGCTGCATACTGTCTAAAGACTTTAATCCTTTTTTCAGGAGACCAGTCTCTCCTCTCCTCTCCTGCCCCTTCCCTACTTTCTTCTTTCTCTCTCCACTGTTTTTTGGATTTACTCAAAAGCTGCATTACAGGTATGCTTTTCTGCTACTAAATAATTAGCAGTTTGCCCTTGGCATACAGCTATAATAATGAGGCAATTTTCAAAACAACACCTCTATTATGTGCTGGGGGGGGACTGTAGGTACATAGAGTTAATCCACCTATTTTGTTCAGAAGAAAAGAACATAACTTATAACATTTTCTTAAGATAACTGTTGTGAACAGAAGGTGATACAGATTTTATGCTCTGCAACGTTTTGACAGCAACTGATATATTGCAAATTTCAGATGACAGCAGCACTTTCAAAAAATTCCTGCAATGAGGAATATCATACCTGTAAGGAGGCATAACATGACTTTCAGTATTTTTAAAAAACAAAAAGTCATTATAGAAGACAAAGTCACAACTGTAGGTGCTACTTAATATGTGGATCTTCATTTTAAGGACAACTGTAGGAAGACACACATTAACAGGCATTTTAAATAGTATTAAAAATCACTAATCAACCAGAAGTCTCTTAGTTTCTACCTGAAGGCTCTAGTGTCAAATGAAAATTTATTAAAGATTGTAATCCTTGCTGGAGGGAGGCTTAGGGACTTAGTGCGTGTGGTTACTTCTTCACTGTTACACTTGTGAAGCTGCTACAGGTGGAATTCTGCCTCTACTGTTCTATGTAGGCCTTCATTGTCTTCTAATCCACCCATATCATGGTATCTAAGCATGGAAAGGGAACAAACCACAGGTGTTTTCATGAAACAGCAAATGATTATCACTGCCAAGAACAACCTTTATTCTTTTCTAACAAAGATCGTATCATAGCTGAGCAGATACAGTAGTTTCACTAAAATTTATCTGGTAATTACATATAATTAATGATAACATTTATTTCAGAGCTGTTGGTACCTTGTGACAAAACCCCCCCAACAATAATAGCAGTGTGTTTACACTTTGTTAATCTAGGTCAGATGCCAGAGTCCTTCTGCTGAAAAGGGTGAAAACTCCTAATAATAGCTTTGCACTGAAATAACACCAGGTAATAAATACTTCATTGTGGGCTTAAAGTACATGGGAGTGGCACAAGGCTGCCAAAAGCATGTTTAAAATCACTCTTGATATATCAGAGCACTACATTGATGCCAGGGAATCAAGATTTGTGCCTTTTGCATAGACAGCTGTCCCCTGAGCATGTTAGGTCTGCTAGATACCTCTCTCTGCTCTTTCCCTGGTCCAGGGCCTTCTCTCCATCCCATCCTGCCCAACAACCTCCAGCCTAGAGCTGGGAAGAGAACAGCAAACACTACCTACTCCTCCTTCAGCAGCAGCAGTAGATCACTGAAAACAAAGTATCAGAGGCAAACAGTATCATAGATATTCAACACAATTAGCTAAATACGCACAGAAGTGTGGCAGGACAGAAAACTAGGGCATTCTGGAACAAAATGGGATTACAAGATAATTCATTTCTACAGTTAATTAATTTTCCAGATAAAATCAGAGATGCAGACATCTTTCAACTCAAGGCCTGAGCATGAAAATTAGACTTCTGCCTAGTTATAAACACATTTCATTTGGTGCTTAATGTCCAGTGCCATCACTGGCCCAACTGTCCCATACTTCAACAGCATGCAATTATGTATTGACAGGAAAGCAGGATTCCCTACAGCAAATAATTACATTGTTTGGGGACTGTTCTCCTAAAAGAAAGGCAGTTTGTTGGGGTACCTCATGATGTACATCAGTCACACACACCTTTCCAGACATGCCACCTGGCAGTTCTTTATCTCAACCCTTGGGCACTCTATTTCCCTTTACATCTTGGAACACATAGCAGAGTACAGGTACACTCTCTGCCAGGCTCCAGCATATCAACACAAGAGGCTGGAACTTCTGCCACAGCCCCACCTGTCTGGCCCTATCTAGCTGCTGGAATTGTATTGCCTTCTCCAATTTGCCAGCTAACCTGCTCTGATCATTGATTTCTAGCTCATCTCAGTCAAAAGCAGCTGGATTGATGAAGCCATGTAAACAAACTTGATATGTTCTGGCTGCAGGAATTTTTGGGGAAGCTTGGGGAGAGTGGAATACACAGCTAACATAGCTAAGAGTTAAAGAGAATGTGTGCCTGCCAAGGGCTAGAAACCAAATTCAACATCTATGCTTCACCACCATTACTATGAATCAAAATCTGGTGTTAGTGCACAATTTGGTAAGTTGTCTCTTAAACTGAGTGCTGTCTGTCTGCACTGGTGCTGAGAATAGCACACATCTCCTGCTTACACAATGAAGTCACTCAGTTACGTGTCTGGCAGCACTGCCTCTGCTTTGTGTTCCTGGTTGGTATGCTGGGACACTGCAGTGTTCTGTTTCATGACATGGCAATAGCACTGTTCCCCGCATTGGGCCAATTCTGTGTTTCGCTAGCACACTGCAATTTCCTGCAGTAACCTGAATCCTTCATGTGCTGCACTAGACACAAGAGGAGAGAGAATGGCAGACACCATTCAATATCCTGAGAATAATGAAAAGATCCTGGTTCAGCCCTATGTGCAAGGAAGGACTTTACAAGATAGCAAAACGTCCATTACCTTGTCCACCTAACAGACAATCTGCCAGCAATCAAAACTCAAAATACTCTTTTAGATAAATACTTCTATAGATGCTTTAAATTGATAGACTCTCATAGATAAATTCAGAAAGTACTCCACACATACTCTTCTATTCCTGTCTGAATGGAGTAGTACTATCAGTAGCACCATTCTTGCCACAAAGAGAAAACCCTTCAAAAGCCCCTTCCTTTTTGGATTTAAGAGTGAGAATAAAGTCAGCCATCAGTTAAGACTTAAACTGGGCAGATCAAATACACTTGATTACTCAAAAGTGACACATTTTGGTTGCATCTTGTGCTTTGTGTAATTTGTATTGCCTGACTGCAGACCAGACCTGTCCACCTGCACTCCTTCACCAAGCAGGCTACCTTCATATGCTTGACTCAAAGCACACAGCTGGCTTTGGAGTGTGTGGATTCAACGGGAAAAGGCACATTAATTTATCTCACATCCCAGTATCCTGTTTAAGTGTTCAAAATGCCCAGAGCTAGAGGTGCAGGTACAAAACAAACAAAGAGACAAAGACAAAAAAAAGAACACTAACCTGGAGAAAAACACATCATTGTTAATGAAGGAGATCGCATCTGCTAAGTCCATCTCCTTCTCACATGAACCACTGTCTGTTAATTGGAGGCTGACTTGAGGTATTCCATCTGACTGGCCTGGTTGTGACAATAGGCCCATTTGGCTGGATTGCTCCACTGGGGGCTTGGTCATCTACAGAAGCAAGGAGAGAGAAAATTTAAATGTCAAAGGAAGAAAGGCCAGAACAGCCCTTTCAGATAATGTAACTGAAAGACATTCTCTACCAGTGTACAAATAGCAAAGGTGACAAGCTGCAAAACAGCATTACAAAATACACATAAATCAAACACTCAGCTTGATAAAGACTATTTAAAGAAAAATAAAGGCGTGTCTATTGAAAGTACAGGGGGCAATTAAAAAAAAAAGAAAATAAAAGTAAGTAAGATAAATACTTATTTTCTCTATCACAGGAGGCAGATTTAAAAAGTTTGCACTGAATTTGATTCTTGACACTACTGGAGAAACAGATACTAATAGCAATTATTATAGCTCTTCTCAATACCCTTTCCACCCTCTTCAATGACAACTGATATCAACACATGCCCCAAGAATGCTTAGGAGAGAAGAGCAAGTTCAGAGGTCTGCCCCTCATTTTAACAGCAAACATTGAACCTAACCTTTGTTATTATGTTCAGTTTTCTCTTGTGCTCACTTCTGGTTTTAGCCTTTGCAATATCAGAGGGCTGGGAGTTTCACAACATTGTTACACATTGATTAAAATTGATTAAAAAGTACTTCTATTTTAGGTAAGGTGACATAATCTTTCCCTTGGTTTTGAACTGTGAGAATTTGCCAGTAACTGTTGCTTAACCATCTTCCCCATACCAATCTTGATTTTATACTATTCCAGTAGCGGTCTCTAATCAGACAGAAAAATATGAGTCTATATAGTCTCTCATTTTACAGAAGTCATACTCATGTGTTTGATCTTTTTCGCTGCTTTTCTCTGTACCTTTTCACCTATTGTGAAGTCCTTTCTAAAATGTAGTCAGACCTGCATGTGGCATTGTATATGAAGGCAGATTTAGTGGTGGCTTCTCATGAAAATCTAACTTTTTGTTTGCTTTCATGATTGCTTAATTTGGAGCACATCAGTATACACATTTATATAATCTGTGGGGTTTTGTGGACATAGTATATAGCACTGAAAACTCAACTAATCAGTTTCTCACCCAATAAAGAGTAAATTAGAAGCCTTCCGAAAGTCCTTGTAGCCAGATTTTAATTTTTCCTGCCTTAAATATTTTTCTATTAGCAGTACACTGAGTATTTTCTAGGTCATTATGAAAGCAGTTAAATAGCACAGATTCCAACAAAGATCCTTAAGAGACTTCTCAGAAAACCTTTCTCCATCAATAAAAGATCATATCTTTTTACTGCTTTCTAGTTATTAATCCATAAAAAGTCTTTCCTTCTGATCACAAGATATCTTTGCTTCTTTAGAGACCATTGACAATTCCATTACAACCTTTTGAAAATTCAAGTGCACTATACTGACTATGCCTATGCACATCTTCACAGGCTCTTCTGTAACAATTTTTTCTTTAAAGAAATAATGCTGGTGCCTCCTAAAATTTTTAATTATCCATTGGTTTCTCAGTTCTGCTGCCTGCTGTACTTGTTATAAATCTGCTGGACAGTGAATCAGAATTTCTGAACTCCTTTTCATACCTGGCTTACCCTAAGGTTTTTTGGTAAAATTTATTTTACTTCTGTTTCTAGAACTTTGTTACACACACAGTTGCTTTCAAATGCTTTGTGCATGTTGAAAAGTTTCATGGGACAGAAGGCTGCTTCTTACTGAGCTTCATAGAGAATAAAATGAAAAATAAAATATGTATCAGTGCAAAGGGAAATCAGAGAGAGATATTGAGACAGCTTCCCAGTTTCAGCCTCTGGACTGCTCACTCTGAGTAAGATCCTGAGTTCGCTGTCATCAATGGGCTTTTGACCTGAAGTCAGGATCTGACCTTTGGACCGCTGCTGGTTCCAGCAGCACTCTGTTAGCCCATCACCTGCAGGGGTCTCTGGCTGTTGGCACCATGGGAACTGGGCACACAGCACATGGTTACCAGCCAGTGCCCCTCAGCTGGTACAAAACAGCAGCAATGCTGTGATTTCAAAGGTCTCTGGGGAGGAGGGGAGACAGAGAGCTACACAATGGCAATGTTACAGGAGAGAATCACAACGGGAGGCAGCAGGGCCTGGGGTGTGGAGGCACTGAAAAGAGACCAGAACCCAAGTGGCTACAACCTCCTTTCAAGTACTTGTAGAGAGCAATAATGTCATCCCTCAACCTCTTTTTCTCCAGATTAAAAAAGCCTAGCTCAAGAACATATGATCTGCTGCATACTGAGATACCTGATGTGGTGTGGCGTCTGTCAAAGAAGCATTTTGTCCCCGGGTAAATCTAACCTCTAAAAAAACGCACATCTTATAAATCTTTGTAAATACATACAAAGCTTCACTTTGGAAGATGACACCAATAAATCCAAGGACAAGCCTAGAGAGTAGGCTTTGGCTGAAGAAAAAATAATTTGATTTTTTTTTCCTGAAAGTTTTTTCTCTGGTGAAGTTTAACCTCAAATTGAATTTGATGAAGACCAGACTCAGCCTGAAGCAGGTATCTTGTGGGCTGTTACAGCGTAGCTACAGTCTGTGGCCACTGAAAGCACGGACTCTGCTGAAGTCTGCTACTCTGTAATTTAAAGTACACCTTCATTCTCAGCCAAATACAAGCAAAATAGCTACTGACAATCAAAGGGACAAGAAAGGATAATAAAACCACCAAAGAACAGAAAACTATAAGGAAAAACTACACTGTACATCCTGCATTTGGCTGTCGAGTTTTGTTGTCTCAAAGTTCAGATGCAAGGAACTATGTTTGCAGCTGTAACAGAAACTAGTCACTTTTATGACTACTATAAACATGCATCATGATGGGTGTTGAAGAAAGTGCAAGAAAACCTTTCACCTGGAGGCACAAGCTGACCAGCCAAGCTGACATCATCCCAGACAATACCACCATCATGATTCCTCATAACTGACTGGCTGCATCATAGGGATGTTTCATCTCCCTGTGAGGTGTCAGAAGCTCCTGGGTTCAAAGATCAAAGATGAATACGACATATTCTAAATATCTGACGTGCTATGGTGACTAATCTTTCTCTCTTCTTGAAGAACAGGAGCTGCTCCAGGTGAGTCTGGAGAGCTTGGTCCATATGAATTAACATGGTTTAGCACAGGTCATCCTGCTTTTCTGAGTACCTCACTCATGTTCTCAAGTAGGAAAATGAAAAACTTCTAATATCTCAAGCTATGCATGAACATATCCAAATAACTGGACGATTCATATCCATCTGATTTAATTAATTATGAAATCTAAATGCAGATCTTTTAGAAGATAGCTTTTTAGAAACTAGCTGTGAGTTTATATTTAAATGTCATCATTGAAAGGATAATATTTTTCTATAAGGTAATCCTCAAAAAACCCACCAGGTATTTAAAGCATACACAGTAATTTTCTTTCTTTAAAGGTACATGAACACAGTACTCTTCCAGACAAGAGAAACCTCCCCCCAAAATTTGCTTAGTACACAAATGCAATTCTTACAGCTGTCCACCAAAGCAAAGAGCTCCATATTGCCTCTTGAAAGGCTTCATACTTTGTCACCCTAGTGCTTTTTCAACTTACAAGTTGTCTATATCAATACAAATATCCCATGGAATAGAAAAAGGTACTTTTCTTTGGAAAAACACAGGCAGGGCCAAGCAATGCATGGAAATTTGGAATGCTGGTTTCTTTTTCACTCTAGTCTCAATTTGGCTAGCTATCAGCAAAAAGCTTTAAGGCCAATCTATCCACTCATCAACATTACCTCTGCTTCATGAAGGATTGAGAAAGGGAGAACATTAGTCAGCTGTAACTCATGTCTGACAGCTAATCAACCTAATTCAACCAGTTCTGCCCAGTCAAATGACCAGGGAATGAGCAACCTGCCAAAGTCACCCACACTTGGCATTTGGACACTGAAACCTCTTGAGCAAGTATGTTCCACTCCATTCATACACAGAGCCTACAGCTCACTGCCAAAGTTAATGGTAATGACAATGACAATTACACCAGGCCTTGTTTGCAGACACAGATTTTGCCAGAGGGTTTAGGTCATCCTGAATTGCCCCAGAGAATATGGTGGAAATTCCTGCTGAGGCAGCAAATCCCTTCAAGTCATTCATTGAACAGATCAAGTATTTATGCTATAATTGTTCTCCAAAATTTCATACTGCAGCCAATTCTCACACAACACCAGCTCCACCACCATTTTATTGCAGTAAAGGACTTCTGCGACGAATCTGGACAGGATAAATCTCCTGTAGCTGTGAGTACCAGATATAATTCAGGCCCAAAGGGCTTTCAAAGGCAGGGATAAATCTGCAGTGAGGTTTTTCAGTTACATTCATCTCACACTTCTTACATTATTGTCTCACTTTCTATTCCTATGCTCCTACTGAGGGTGTGATTATGTTACTGGCCATGGCACAGAATTTCTGTGTGTGAGGAAGCAAGTGCCAAACTCATGGCTTGAATGCTATGTGGACTATTCCAGGAGGGACAAAGAAGTCAGAGAGGCTGTGGAACAACATAATCCAAACAAACCTGAATTATTCTGCCATTTTTTTTCTGTAATAGTAGAGCTAAAAGCAAGAAAAGAACTGCAGATGCTATCTGCTGGACTTTACAAGGCCTTTGACACAGCCTCCACCACATCCTTCTCTCCAAATTTCAGAGACAAAGATTTGATGGATGCACTATTTGGTGGAGGAGGATTGGCTGGATGGTTGCATCCAGAGAAGAGTGGTCAAGGGCTCAACGTGACAAGCAGTGTCCTGCAGTACAGCTTCTTTAGTAAGGTTGCTGTCTAACTTAAAATGAGCTTGTGCCCAAATGCTTCCCCAAAACATAGATTCTATTCAGAAAATCATGAAATGTAAAAATGTCACTAAAACCCGCCTTGATTCTTCCTTCACCTACCACCTATAATATTGATTTTAAAACCACATAGGCATATTACAGTTGTGAAGTTCTTCTCAAATTAGAGAAGCCCTATCATCTCAAATTTCTGACACTGGGAGACAAAGATCAATAGCTCTGTAATTGTTCCAGGTTTAGCAGAACAATGTGAAAAGCATTTCAGCACATATGTGAAAAATAATTCAGTTACCAACCCTCTTTCACACTCAAAAGCAAGCCTGAAATCCTTTCTGGATTAACTGAATCCATACTGAAACCATAAAGTCACGATAAATGTGGTCATCTTTATAATACATGCAGCTGCCACTGCCAAATTTGGATTTCTCTTACTCTACTTGTATTTTTAGGCATTGGATGACTAAAACACCTCCTCTGCACTCTGCTCTTCTCAGATACCCAAGTTACAAATTTGATGCAATCCTAAAGTGTATGAAGCCTTAAAGTTCAATGAAATTCTGATGTTTTATGCAGATTCAGATATCTTAATGAGAACAAGACTCTTTGGAATCAAAGAGATTAGTATTATCTTCCTTTAAACCACATCCCAGTCCTGCTTGTCCAACTTAATTTCCTTTTGTGACAAGGTAACCCATCTAGTTGATCAAGAGAATCCTTTGGATTTCAGTTAAGCTTTCAAAACTATCTCTCACAGTATCCTGGACAAAATGTCCAGCACACAGCTGGATAAACACATCATGGGATGGGTGAGAGACTGGCTCATGGGTTGGGCACAAAGGGTTACAGCAACTGGGGTGACATCAGATTGGTGACCTGTCACCAGTGGGGTTTCACAGGGCCCAATCTTAGGCTCTGTGCTCTTCAACATCTTCATGAATGACTTTGACACAGGACTTTAAGGGATACTAAGTAAGTTTGCAGAGGGCACTAAATTGGGAGGAGCTATTGACTTCCTCTGCAGAGGTCCTGCAGAGAGACCCCAACATATCAGAGGACTGGGCAATCACCAACCATCTGAAGTTCAATAAGGTAAAGTGCCAGATTCTGCATCTGGCATGGGACAACCCTGGATGTATGCACAGACTGAGGAATGAGATGCTGGAAGGCAGCACTGTGGAAAGGGACCTGGGGGTACCAGTCCATGGCACGTTGAACATGGGTCAGCAGTGGCCTGGGAGCCAGGAGGGCCACTCATGTCCTGGGGGACCTCAGGGATAGCATGGCCAGCTGGGCAAGGGAGGGATTGTCCTGCTCTGCTCTGCACTGGGGCAGCCTCACCTCCAGTGCTGGGGGCAGGTCTGGGTGCCACAATCTAAGAAAAATGTCTTTTGAGGGCAACAAAGATGGTGAAGGGTCTTAAGGGGAAGCCATATGAGGAGTGACTGAGGTGACTTGGTCTGTTCAGCCTGGAGAAGAGGAGGCTGAGGGGAGACCTCACTGCAGTTGCAGCTTCCTCCTGAGGGGAAGAGGAGGGGCAGGCACTGATCTCTTCTTCGTGGCAACAGTGACAGGACTTGGGGAAATGGCCTGAAGTTGTGTCAGGGGAGGTTTAGGTTGGTTATAAGGAAAAGGTTCATCACCCAGAGGGTGGCTGGGCACTGCAACAGGCTCCCCAGTACTGTGGTCTTGGCACCAAACCTGACAGAGCTCAGGAAACAACACCACAGCCTCCATATTTGACCAAAGCCATGGCAAACAGCAGAACTGCTTAAATGCTTGAAAGTAAACGTGCACTTTGCTAACGCTGCTCGATTCCAGAGGTAAGGTGCTAGCAAATGTTCTCAGAAAGCCTATGAAATTCAAGCACAGCTATGCAGATATGGCTTTTTTAGCTCTAGAGGTAGTTTACTTGTCACTGGCTGTGAATCCCATCATTTTCTTTCAGTAAACTCTCAAGGTCAAAATCATGTCTCTTATAAATGAAAGCAGATTCAGTGAATAAACTCCAAAATTTTCCATGAAGGCTAAACATTAAAAGCATACACTTCAGAAAGATGTAACCTGAACCCAAAGCTATCCTGTCCTAAAAACACTCAAAATTAAGAAATCAACCCAGTAGTAAGATTATCTTAACCTGTGACTCTTCACGGCACACACACAACAGGAGGTTGTTAAAGTGAACCAACAACACCTTAAAGCTCTTTTTCTGCAGGAGGACAGGAACATTTGCCTAAGGGAATCCCTTCAGTCTCCTGCCCTGTGCAGCTCTCCAGGCAGCTGTGTCAAAATGCTGCAAGTGTGCAGCCTGCATGGGATGTTGGCCAAAAAGCAACAGGATGTACGGGCCTCAAGCCAGAAGATACAACCAGCTCCCAGCAACTGCCGACTGCTGCCTGGCATCTGTTTGCCAAAGGAAATGTAGCGCAGGCAATGTTCTGAACTGAAGTGAAGAGAGCTTTATCCAGGTGGAGAGGAAAGAGTGGCACTGATGTGGACTTTGCATACCAGGGGTCCTAGGAATCTCAGCAAAAGGCAAGTTGAGGACTTGCTGGTGGATGAAATAGAACAAAACCCTTAAAAGCAAAACAAGCATGCATGACTTCACACTGGACAGATAGGACAGCCCGTTGTCTTATCATTTCTGGGCAGCAACAAACCTTCTGGCCTCTTGAGAAACATAAATATCCAGCCTTGGTCACAACCCTAAAAGTATCTCACAAGGATACTGGAAGTTATTTGCATCCAAATCCTAGAGTTCTGACTATACTGCAGGGACACTGCTCCTCTTGGAGTAACTTCTGCCTTTTATCCACTTTGGACTCTCTTAGCTTGAATAGATGATGCATCGAGAGTAAGAAGCACAAATATGGCCAGATGATCACAATCACAGGAGAAATCCAGGAATGAACCTAGAAGGCTGACTATGGTGACAATTCCTGCTCTCAGCTTCCCACAGGGCAGACTCTCTGCTCATGTCTGTATTCATCTGCCCATTCAGAACAGTAATGAGAGCAAGAAAAATTATGATAAGTTACTGTAGTTACAATGGGGATTATTTGGTATTTCAGTATATTCTTAAAATAAATGTCACCTCCAGTGAAGGAATCCTAAAGCAAATGCTCTGTAACTCCACTGTTAAAGGGCAAATGTTAATGAGTCCATCAAAAGCCAGAGAACAAAGGTAAGTCAGTACAGTGCCCATTACATTCCTTCATCCTTCCTGCTGGCCAACTGTTTGAGGTGTAAACAAGTAAGTGTTTGCCAAAGGCCTTCTTCATTAGAAAAATGTGAAGCTGTGCCAAAATTCAGAGTTGTTCCACTGAAGCCCATGTAAGTAGGTTAGAAAGTTTAAAACAAGCTGTTAAGAAACCTGTCTTTCTCCATGTACGGTGCTTCTCCTGTTCACAGCATGACAATGAATTACACAGTAATGAAAGAATTTTCTGCCTAAAAGACACTGTTGGCACTGGTCTGAACTGTGCTACATCCCATAAAGTGCAGGCAGATCCTTCATGGAAAAACAGATCAGTTTTACCTCTATATTGTTCCTGCCCTGCATTACCATATGGCCAACTCATTAACCAGGGAACCTGAACAACTGAAAAGACAACTGTAAAGGCTGACTCCAGCTTCCACTCTTCAATCCTTTCTCCTTCTCAGCAATCAGGAATGCTATTTACAAACTCTGTAATAAAAGCAGGTTCAAGTCTTAGGAATTTTGAACAGAGGTGGAGCAGCACTCTCATACCAATAAACTGGCACTAAACATGCCCAAGCTCATTTTTATGGCCCTCTGAATCAACACTCAGTAACACAGATAAGCTGAGACTCCACTAGAAATTCCACTAGACCACATAACAATCCAGCAACGAACGGACAGGAATGATCCTGTTCTTGGATCATTCACCTCTGAACTAGAAAAGGAGTTAAAAATACATTCTGTACTCTAACAGAACCTTCAAGGTGATCTCATAGATGTTTTGTATCTCCCATTCTTATGGCATTGTATCTTCATTACAACCACACCTCCAGTTGTAAGTACAAATCATTGCAGATAAATTATTCAAGTGAATCACTTAAGTGTATTAGATCAGATTCTTCTGCCACCTGATAGCTAAAGTTAGAAATCAATGTTCTTGCAGTTAAGGTAGGACCAGGCTTGCCACTGACTGAATACTATTAAGTGAGCATGCAATAGTCAGATTTCAAGAATCATGCAGTACAATAATTGCTTTTATTATGTTGAACAGAGATGAAAAATGAGAACAGAAGTGCATGAAGTAAAAGCAGAAAAACCTCTGATAGCACACTATTAACTGCTCCATCATGGATTCTGTGACAGCACAGTAGATTCTGTAACAGTAGATTCATGTGTTTCAGTATAGAAATGCATTTAATTTGCACAAAATAATACTTTCAAAGGAGTGGGAGATCCATACACTGGGAACACAGCAAACAGCACTAGCTAATAACTTATTAAACATTAACCTCTAAAGTCTGCTAAATGCAGGCTCTGGCAAGAGGTTTTATTTGCGCTGGGCAGAATGCACACAAATATAATTTTCTGATTCTCTAAGAAAAGATCTTATTTACAGTTTATTCCAACACTTGCAAATGTCCTGACCCTTTGCTATTGTCCTGCAATTCATGCTGGTTTTTACAAGGCAAATATTACTATAAATTATACCACTCCTACAAACTGGCTTTTTCTTTCTAACTGTACAGCACATTTTTATGTTAATTAGGACAATGGGAAGAACTCAACACCATAACATGAAAGATGCAAAATTGAAAGTCAAAATCTACTAGGAATATTGGGCAGGCCTAATAGTCCTATTTTCAGATTGCCCAAGTTCCTAGGCTACTTAGAAAACTTACAAAAAACCCAGAATATCAAACACAGTTTAAGCTGAGAACCCACTGCTGTCAAGTGTTTTGCTCTTGCATATTAGCTTGTGAAAGACTGGCAGTATGTTTGATTTTACCCTTTAAAATCCAGAAAGTAGAAAGAACATTCTCATTTCCAATAACATGTCATACTTCAGTAACTAAGTATATTTTGGAATATATTTTGTTTTTCTAAATAGCCTGTGAATTTACAAATCAAAAAGTCAAGTCAATTAAGATATTTTTGACCACAGTTAAACTGGTTCCTAACTCTACTAGCATAGATTAAGTAACTGTACATGTTCAGAAATCTGACTCTCTCAGAAAACTCTTTGGTACTGGGATTCAATAAACCTAAATTGTAATTTTTAAATGCAAGAATTTAAAGTCAGGCACTTGCATTCCACATGGAGTAGTAAAACCGACAACATTTAGTCAGGTCACACTTGCAAGGACTTTAAGAGCACTTGTTTGTCTGCATTTCTGTTAAAGAAGTAAGTCATTACATCAACCTTTGTACTTGCATTAAAAAAACCAGTATTACATAACTACCTATATGCATTTCAGTGCATCTTTGAGTTACTGAAGCTTGAGAATTCTTTGAGATTTCTATTTATTCATTTTTAGCATTGCTTGCGAAATTCATGAAACAGCAGGATGAAATCTGTTGTGCTTTAATTTAAAGCCTGGTTTCCCCTAAAACCCATGACATGGCTCCTGTACAACTGGGATAAATGAACTTAGAGCCACAAAATGACTACTATGGAGACGTACTACCTGAGCACCACTTTTCTAGAACATTATAAATCTCCAGAGATTGCACTAAGTATGGCATATTAGCAATTGCATACTTTCCATTCTCACGTCAAGAAAAAATCTCCAGCGCAGCAGACTGGATACAAAACAAACTTTGTTTTGTTCAACTGTGTGTACTCAACAATCAGCATTAACTGTTTACACCTGGAAAGTTACCCAAGCCCTGCTTACTGTCAACAGCTGCCAGCAATCTCCTCTCCGTCTCATACTCCCTAAAACCTGCTCAAACTAGAGTACCTGCTCCTGATGGCATCAAGTCCCACCACAGTTAATAAGAGAAATTTTCTATCCAGGGTACTTGGGCTGAAGTAAAGCCTCAGCATCCGTACAGGACACTGGCAAATCCAGGTTTTGAACTAAGTTTCTGTAATGATTTTCATGCAAGAATTGACAAGATCATAGGGAAAGCCAGAGATTTGATGTCGTAACTATGACAGGCAATGTCTATTGGCAAATTGTGCACTCAGAAGTCTATCAGCATAAAGCAAAGCTTTCAGTCATTTCCTACATCTGCAAATGTGGCAGATTTAGAGACTTGCAGATCCTCCTAGTCTTACACTACAATAATAAACTGTACAGGTTCCCTTATCCATTGCCATTATTAAGTAAGAGAGATTCATACAGCAGACTTGCATCTTCCATTGTTACCTCTCTTGGATGCAAAGTTCAAAACAGAACAGAATACTACCTTCACTTTTATCCTTTTCAACAAAATGTTAAATGGGCATAAAAACTGTTACATTTCAGCCTCAGTCAACTGTAGTCACAGAGATACTGACCTGTGCAGTCAATTTGAAGTCTTTTGTATTTGTAGCATGCTATCACACTAACATAAGGCTTTAAATGAAACTGATTATGACTGCTTAAAGAAGGAAGCAGGAAAAAAATAGGTACTAAAACAATGGTTATACATTGTGGTGTATTTTAATGACAACAATAAACTTATTTGTTGATAACATAATATTCCCAGTTACCTCTGGAACAATCTCATTATTAAAGCTGTGCTCATCCTCTCTTTCCTGCTTGATTCAGTAGTTAATCTGTTTCTGGGTCCCAAACACTGCATAATCAGAGAAAACTGGCCTGTGGGTTTCTCAGTTCAAGTTTTAAATGCTTCTAGAAAGCACCAGATCTATTTTTTAGCTGTTAATACATAGAAGACCACTGTAATTAAAATAAACTTGAACTTTTATCAATGTGAAACTTTTTCTTAATTAAAGCACAGACTAGTGTTTTGGTGGTTTTTTGTTTTTTTTTTTTTTTACAGAAACATGGAGTCAGAGTCCCTTCTGCAATAAAGAATGTGCCATTCTGACTTTGCCAAAATGTCATCCAATTTACTCCATCAAAGTGTTTGGCCTTGTGCCCCAAAAGAGCAAAGCTATTATATGGGATTGCTCACTGACTCTGTGCAGGGACTTTGACAGAAAAATAATTGTTGTCAGCACAGTGATTAGGGTTGCAAACACCAGTGGTAATTCTTCATCAGGAAGAAAACTCCCAACCACCATCATAGCTTTGTAGGGGTCATGGGTGGTGGAGATGTTCTGTTGGACTGTTCACTATGTCCTCCAGTTAAAAAAAAAAAAAAATTTAAAAAAAAAATCACATGTCCTTCAAACGACACTAGTGAAAGCCACTTGTGTAACAAACAAAAGGAGTCAGTTCTTCAAATGAGAGGAAGCAATTTGTGGCACACTTTTACAGATGATATGTTGGAACCAAAAAGCTTACACATGTGCAAGAGAGACACAAGACAATTACTCTGGACATCACTAAATACAAAATCCCTATCAAGACCAGGAAATCTTCCAAGAATAGTCATGAACTGGTAAAAAAAACATGGAGGAAACACCTTGCTGCCCTATACTTCTCCTTCCTTGACATCTGCTTATGGGTAGTGTTGGAAGCAGCACACTGGGTTAGATGGATCCCCAGTGTGAGCAGAGCCATTCTTCTGTATGATGAGCTGACATTAAGAGGATTATTCAGTGAATTCCATGCTGCAAATGACTGCAGGAATGATGCATTAGCTGATTGCATGAGGACAGGCTGCAACAGCTGATTCTTTACTGGGTCAGCAGCTGTACAGCACAGAGGAGGGAATATTCTGCTTCCCTCCACATAACGCTTTGCCTCAGGTAGGGGTCACCAGGGTCACACCTGTGAATTTTCCCAGGGCTACAACAGCGTTGTGCATGGAGCACTGCAAATGGAAGAGGGGATTTAAGAGTTCCTGGATCTCCCTTTATTTGATGTTGGAGTGGCAAATACACCACCCCCTGTAGTAAGTTCCCTGGTGCACGTGTGACATGCAGCAGTGCTGTCAAGGGTGCCAAAGTAGTTACAGCACTGCTCTTCTTACTCACAAAATGAAGACAATATGGAATGTCTTCCCCTCTGTAACCATGCAAAATAGTTCATGGCTGATTAAGGCTCCAAAAGAATATGCAAGGTATCAAATAATCTGTATTTCTAAGACTAAAATTGTGTGGCCAATGGTATGGAGATCTTCAAAGGCATTTTCTAATTCATATGGTCACAGGTATTTCCATGAATGTTAACTGGATGGAATAACTGATTTTTATTCAGTTATCAGTTCACAGAGTAGTCATTCAGTGGCACAGACACCTTCAGAAAAAATACAGAAAATTATTTAATGTGAACAGTAATTGAAAAAAAAAATAAATCTCTTCACAATATATTAGGCATCCATTCTATTTTGTATCCAGAAAATGATGAAAACATCATTGTTAGAAGGGGGAACAATGTCAGTAAATCATACTAAGCAAAATTGGTAACAAACATTGAAACATCTAGTATTTATAAGTGAGTTTCTTGCCTCGGTTGCTATTAGCATATAAATGCTAAACTGGATCAGTTTCTTCCTGTCTGCTGTTCTGCCTTGCCATCATTTACACTGTACTTTAATAACCACAGTTCAGTCAAGCTGTTTCAGACAGAAGTGATAAAAAGAGTATCAGTGTTTGCAAAAGAAACACATCACTGGTTTTCAATATAAAACTAATACCCTTTTCAGTTCAACGTTCATTTCCTTTTGTTCTCCCAAGACTATTTCTATATATAACCTTTTACCTGAGACAGTATCTCTTAATAAACAGCTAAAAGCTACTCTGTTTCACATCAGGACAACCTTAACCTACTGCACTCACTGCCAAGAAACACGTACAAAGGTCATGAGCTGTGATACGTAAGCAAGAGAGAGATGTGGAAACCCATTATTTTTAGAGAGGACTGCAATATGTGAAAGGAAATGACAAACATAGTAACAATCCCATGATGCACCTCAATGCTACCAACTCCATCTGTGGAATTTTGTGGTATTTTCCAGGAGAAGGAGTAAAATGTGTCTCCAGCCATGCAGAAGGACTGAATGCTACAAAAAGTTAAAGTGGTAGTGCCAGGATCAAACATAACCCCAGAATTTGTAAAAGGTTACAAAGATTTCACTGAGGGAAAAAATTCATCTTCCATGCTCATCCCCACAATCTGCAACTAAAACATCCCTGTGTTATCAACACTGTTTCCAACAAAATCCAAAATACAGCCCCATACTAGCTACTATGAAGAAAATTACCCCAGCCTAAATCAGCACACCATCATATATAAACTGGAAGAGGATTAAAGTGTCAATGACCACACCCCATAAGAAGCCCGTAGTAGAACTTAAGATCAAAAAAACCCAAATTAAATATTTACAAAGTAGGAAAAAAAAAAAAAAAAAAAAAAAAAAAGACTTCTCCCTTGCTGGGTTTACCTAACTGTGTGTCTGTGTGCAGATGTGTTCAGTAACAACAGAGCTCAGATCAGTTCAGGGGAACATTTTATTCTACATTTCAGTTTTGAAAACTGGAATCTGATTTATCTATTCACTGCAATATTATTCATAAATGGAAAAAGGATGATCTAAAAGAGAGAGATGACCTAGATATGGGAAAAATCCGAGCCCTCCAGATCTGCATCTCACATTACAGTTGCTTAAACTCAGTCTTGAAAAAGCTAAATTGTATTTTCAGATGTAAAAATCAAAATACTCACAAGGAAAAAAGTTTTTCACACATGGAATTCATGTAATGTTACTTTCAAAAGAAATACCTGATCTGCAGTAAATTAGGGAGTCTTAAGTGCCTCTGCATTGTTCTAGTTACTCGTGTAAGGTTCTCAGTGCACAAAGAACAGACCCCTTTCTTAACACTGAAACTGAAATGCTCACTGCTGGCAATCAAGGTCAAATGCTGCTGGGATCCGCCGGACACATCAGATTTTCAGGAGTGCACACCAGACTTTAGGAGCATCTGGCCCCATGTGTCACATGCTCCTGTTGCTCTCAGACTGCCCGGAGCCCAGTTTATGACAACGAGCTTTGGGGCACTGAAGGTGCTCCAGGCAGAGCACGATGTACCAATCACCTTCTGGACAAACTGTGGTTTTCACAGTACTCACAGCAGGGGTTTTTAAAAACTCATAGAATTTATACTGAAGTCAATGAGCATTTCACTGTTCTTAATATGGGAAAAGAAATTAATTAATTTTTTTAAATTTTTTTTTTTTTGTGCTGACTCCTGAAGCTCTCACCTTCAGAGTCTTCCAGATGAAGCTAATGGCAGAGGCCAGCAAGAATTACATGCCAAAGACAGAAAAATCTCTTACACGTCTGATCAGTTCCGACTGCCTGCAATGTGTCCTTGTCACAATGACAACACTGACTGCTGATTTATACCGAGATACAGAGGGGATAATGCTGATCATTTTCTGTAACCTGATTAACTGAATGACTAACTAAGGAGAAGCAGAATGAACACTGAGGAATCTAAACAGGAGGAACTGAGAGATTTGCCTTAGCTGAAAAATTTTCACTTTCTTGGCAATCTCCTTTTCGCCCCATGGGTACAGCAAGGATGTTCAGCAACAGCTGGCTACTGCAGAAGCTCACATGCTTATTTTACTGTACCCTGTTTCTTGGTGCTGACTTTGATGCCTCCCTTTTGAAAGATGATGATGTACTGCCTGAGATGGAGTGCTCTCAAGTGCTAAATCACAATGTCATACCCCTCCAAAAAACAAATCACCAAAACCCACACAACAAAACAAACATTTTTAATTGTACAACACCCTCAAATAAACCCAAATCAGTAACAGACAATGAATGAAAAACATTTCAAATAAAACAAGTGCAAGTACAGACCAGGACACACATATGGATCTTATTTTCCCTGTGTTTTAGCTACATGGAATTACCATGGGACAATGATAGTACCAATGAGTATTTGTTTCAAGAAAAAACCGTGAGAGCAAAAGCAAAATTCCTAAGCATCTCAACTACAAAATTTGTCAGCTGTATTCAAACTATTTACAGTATACTAGAAATATAGATAGCAGGAGAGAAAGATACATTTGTTATGGTCCTGTCTTTCCTTTATATGTCCTGAATCTTGGTGAATTTCTTCTCATAATGTGTTAAAATTAAAATATAGGTGGTGAAATTCTAGTGAAAGAAGTATCAGCATAATAATTTATTACAGAGTTTAGCATTAGCGTGTTTGTGTAAATATTCAGGACTGCATTTAGTAACACCACAAGTGACAGATTTATAATCCTGTAAATGCTTCAGTGAATTTCAAGAGCAGATACATTCTGGTGTAATAATACATACACAGGGTTGTCAAAGCCAGCAGAACTAGAAGCACTGGAAAGCCATTTCAGAATTACACAAGGAATTGTTCAGGGGTTTTTTTACTTGCCTTTCTGAATCACAGCCTAAACATAACAATCCTCCTCACTCTAGACTGGATTTCCTATAGGTGAAAGGTTTGGAGGCTTATAAACTTTCCCCTACAAATCTCATATTGCTCATTTCCCATCAACTCATATCTTAAAATGTCATTCCAGCTGAATCACTATACACCCTTACTATAAACATGCCCATCTGCTCGCTAGTGGACAACTGCAAAGCAAATTCTAGCTGAAGAAATATTTAACAAAAAAACAGAGACAGACTTCCACAGGTGCTCTTTCTCCCCATGCACTTTCCACCCATTTGCACATCTCCCATGTTAACCCACTCCTGCTCTTGGGGGGCTCCTTAGTCCACGCAGGAGCAAACTGGCATGACTTGCCCACCTAAGGGTACGCTGCACAAAATGGAAATGTTTGTTCAGATCTTCAGAAAGGATTTCCAATGATCCCTTCCTGCTGTCTCCTGATGGGAAAGAATTAATCCAGTACTGAAAGCTGACCATTAACACAATGCTAAAATAGTCCCAGACATGAAAGAAGAATAAAGGAAACTATCTCGACCCTGCAGGCTTAGCCAGGGCAGCGTAACATGGATTAGAAACAGATGCCTTTTTTCCTGACGTAAATAAGAGGCTGCTCCTGTGTCTGCTGAGTGTGTAACCCTGAGGTGACAGGGAAAGGGACTTATTTAGAGTTAGCCCATTAGTCGTGGAGTTGATGGGTTCTCAGAAGTTTCTCCCAGATCTTGTCATGTTACAGCTGAGGAAGGGAAAGCAGCATTTATAAGTGAAAATCCAGCTTTGCTCATGGGGAGAAATCAGCTGAAACATTGTGGCTTTCAGTGGAGATGGAGCTTTAAACCTAGCTGCAGAGGGACCAGTCAAGTCAAGATGGAGAGCTTTGTCACAATCTTACCTTTCCTACCTCTCCTCAGGGACAATAGGCTCAAATCTTACTTCAGGATGAATGACCTGCTCAGCACTCAATGGGAAGGAGCAAGCATTCCACTTTAAGCTAAGTTAGCCAGAGCACTCTCCTTGACAAAAAACACGAACTTACAGGTCTTGCCTGGCTAGGATGGGCACTGCACACTTTGTACACACCAAGCAGCAAGAGGTGCAGCCACACCTGCAGCACAGGGTTGTCTGCATGTCAGAAATCTCAGAGCAGGCTTGCACAATGCTGTTAATGCACTTCAAAGTGCAAAAAACTACTCTGTCAACTCATTCTTCCCCACTGAAGTGGCAGATCTGGCTAGAGGACTGGAAACAAACAGGATGAAGATGCAAGAAGGTAACTGCATCTAAAATAGTGAGTTCTTTTGAAACAATTTGTTTTTGCAAAAATCGGCAGGAGACCAATTTCTGCAGCTCTTCAGGGATTCAAACCTGCCTGTTCAGAGGTCATCAGAATGCACCTACAACATACTTACAATGACAAAATTGCACAAGTGTTTACTTGACTTTGGAAGACTGACTTACAATTCAATTTAAATGTTATATTATGTTAACATTATTTTAATGTTATAATAATTTTCCAAATGTACTTGCTTTTTATTCTGCATCAAGTGAGCAGGGAATGTATTCTACCACCCAGCAGGGGAGGAATGGGAAAAGTCTTTTGCATTCCTGTCCCAAACATGTGATCAAACTAGGAACAGCATTACATCCTCATAATGTCAGTGCTTGTGTGCCAGTGCAAATATTTATGTGCTCTGAGCTGACTGGTTCTTGAAACTAGAAGTGATCTGTCAAGAAGGTACTGGAGGGAAATGGTGAAAAAACAACAGGGAAAAAAAAGATCTTGTAACCCTGCATGACTAGGTAATAGATTATATGTTTTATCTGAAGACAATACTGAGCTATAAACCATGCTATTAAAGGTGACATGTTTCACCTCAAGCCAGTGCAAGGAGTAATTCTAGAAATCTCCCAAGAGCAAGTCTCATAATAGTTTGCCTGCCCAAATTTCCCTTGCATTTGATTTAAATAAAAATCTTTGCCTATCTTTGATCATTAGAGAAGCCTAATGACTGTTATTCCAAGGTCCCAATACATTACAGCTGTAGCAATACACCACTGGCTAGTGCTTCAACACAGGACTACATGCAGCTGCAGTTCAAACAGCAATTCAAGACCTTCGTATATTGAAGGTCCTTGTTCAAAATTATTTCTGTTATTACCACAGGTTTTGTAAATTTATTATTTCTATTTACTATTTCTTCCAGAAGATTACAAAATTGGCAGTACTGCAACTCAAGACTGACTAATCGTTCATTACATGAGTTATCACTCAGTATAGTAACACAAAAATCTATGAGGATCATACGGATTCACACTAGGAATTCTGTTCCAAAGCAAAACATAAGCAATGTTCTTTTAGGAACCCCTGATGCTTATAATGTAAAAATGCACAATAGTGCAGATGTACTATCAGAAAACTAACTGTTTACACACAACACTGCCTAATAAAAACCAGGTATTTATGATCCTGACAACGTGACCATGGAGCAAACACCTGATCAGAACACTCAGCCCACTCCACCCATTTCTCTCTAACTAGCAGAGACTATTGATCAACAGACAGACTCTTAATGATTTAGGAAATTGAAGCAAAGCTTGGATTAGGGATTGCAGTAATAGCTGACTGCAAATGAGACCTGCAAACTCCAACAAACTCCAGTTTATTTCAAAATTTAAAGAATTATCCCATAATCCTTTTATAATAAGGCACTGTCAAATATTGATATATTTCTGAAGAAAGCACATGTTATACTTCCACCTGCTGGCCACCAAAGTGGATGATCATCTGGGTATCATTCTAATAGGCAGAACAAAAATCCTTCCAGGCAAGGTGTCATGAACAGTTCAATTTCCTGACAGTTCAATTTCCCATTGAAATAGAAACTATTCTAAGACAAATTTTCTTTTTTCTTTTTTTTTTAATTGTACTTAAAAAAAAAAAAAAGTAGATGTTTTCAAAGAAACACTTCCCATAATTTCTAATTATAATATTACAATATGCCTGAGCAGTGAGCAAGAGGAGGCTTTACAGCCCTGGGAACAAAGCAGGGACTGGAATGCAACTTGCAGAGATTTCCAGCTGCCTCATTTTCTGAATTATGATCTACTGAGAAAACAAGCTAAGAAATCCCTTTTACCTGGCACAACTTGTCCTTCCCAATGACTGAGCAACCTTTGAAAGAAGAAATATAACTGGGATTAAAGTGTTCCTTTGCCTTCTCAGTGCACATACACAACAAGAATGGTAGTTCAACTATCAACAGCCCTACAAAATCATGTCTTCTAACACTAATTAATTTTCAGCCTCCTTAAAACACACTTCCTTAAAGCTGCCAGAGTCTGTGCCTGATCCAAATGCTCTTGCTCTTTCTGGAAGCCTATAGCATTATGGATTTCCCCTAGCTATGACCAACACAGTAAACATGCAACTTGCTTCACTGGAGCTGTTTTTCCTTTCCAATACACTGCTCCAAGAGAAGCTTGATGCTTTCATGACTTTATCTAACAATCCACATATTCTTGTTTTCATTTGACAGCAAGAATAGTGGGACATGGCTGTGGGAATTCAGAGAATAATGTAAACATGGAAAAGTGAGGAAGGAGTGAGAGTGAAGGGAACCATAGGAAAGGCAGCAGTAACTACACTTGTGATTCAGTGACTAAACAGTGACCCAGGGTGAAGAGCTGGCAATACAGTGAGGGATGTGGGGGAAAGGACGATGGAATATCCAACAAGGAAGTGAGTGAGGTCATCAAAATCTCTCCTTGCCCTCTTGCTTTTCCCAAAACAGAAGCTAAAAGAGCCACTTAAATAAATGCACATGAGTTTGGTAAAGGGCAACTCCACAATTTCTTCACTTTCCTTGCCATCCATGCCCCATCCCACCAAGATTCATGTTTGAATGCAACACCCCTAAAATCGACAGGGCCTCAGTTTATGAGAGCATTGTCTTGAGCATCCTATATTCTTCACCACTTACAATAGGACTACTTGGAAAATTTCTGTCTACCTACCTGTAGGTGGCTTTTCCAGAAGCAATAACTTTGCCTACAAATAGCTTGCTGTTTTCTGGACACTGTGACACAGGTCATGACAAATAATTCTCCGAGGCATTTGTTCTTGTGTAACACAGACCAGCTTCTACTGTATGTAATGGTTCATGCATTAGCAATCTGGCAATCACTTTTCTCTACTGAATCTCATTACCTCACTTGGTTTTCTCTTCAGGTGTACCATCTCTAGTTTATTATACAAATTGGGTAGGATACTGTATGTCTGCTAGGATACAAAAAATGTAACCTTTGAGAATAGTATGAAGCATCCTTTCATAGAGTCACCCGACAAATTTAAAAAAAACCCTTCTTAGTACCTTTGCTATATGAAGTTAGATGATTCTACTTCTGTGTTTGAGTATGTGCCTTGATTAAACTAAAACTTCCCACCCAAATTAGATGGACAACGAACAGGGTCAATTTTTTGCAGCTGGCTGCCAGCAGAATTTGGAAAATATCAACAAGGTCCAAAGATGCAGACACAATGTGAGCCCTTGTATTTATGCATGGCTCTCACAGACAATCATCTGTCTCCTGAGGCAATGCAATGGGCAACACTTCCCATCTCACTTGAGTAATTATATCTTTTAGCTATTTTGTTGGAGTAATTCTGCTTGTCACCATGTTATTTGATAGCTTGTATCTCTCAACAGCTGTGGGAAATTTCCCAGATCTCCACCTTCCTGTAATCCCAATTACTACTAAATCCTTAGAATTGAAAGACTATCTTGACTTTTGGAACTGGCTGAGGCTTGAAGGAGAAGGAAATACATCTGAAGCTTTTCTCCTGGGCCCTTCTTTTTTAGAAATACGTTCTTTCCCTGGTTCTGCTGTTGGAGTGACCATCAGTGGTTAAACATTACTGTCACTGACAGATCATTTCCACTACCCAGAAGTTACTGTGACACTGGAAGGCTATCAGTGATTCTATCTCCTTCCACAGAAGCATTTCAGCTGAGTGCTAGTAACAGCTAAAAGACAACTAAATACAGCTAAATACTTCCTCACTGATTCACAATGTAAGAAAACCAGCAACCCTTCTAAAAGGCAGCTGAGCCCAACTCATACCGATTCAGCAGACCCTCCTGTGATACACCACAAAGGCAGAAATGTTATCAGCTGATTTCACCTGAATGGCAGAACCTGAGCTCACACCGAACTTCCCGTTCTGTCAAGGTCAAAGATACCGTATTTTTATAACTTATTTTCTGACAGCTTCTCTTCCAGACAGTGAAGGCTAAAGTTATTTTAGCAGTGGGTAAGATGCTACCAAGGATAGGCATGTAGTTCAACCCTCCCAAACTCAAGAATTCACACCCTGTAAGAGAGTAATTATCTGCACAGTTAACACAAAATAAGAAATGAGGCAACTGCAAACCATCCTCTGTGCATTTCCTGCACAGACTTGAGGTTGCTTCCTGTGGTAGAGACAGCACAAGTCAGAACAAGGCACTTTTGGCTGCCCTACTTGTTAGTTTTTGAATTTTAGAATCCTTTGATGTTACACACAAGTCCTCTTCCCACCAAAGGTGTAATACTTTAACTATATCCCTTTCTTAAAGAGCTCCAATGTACTGTCTTCAAAGAGTAATGCTTCTCTTCAAGGCATTCAGAAATGGCTGAGTCAGAACACCTGACTTTTAAACTCAGGTACATGTTTGAGACAGGCAGACTTCACGTAAAGGCTAAGGCTAGAAACCTCAGACTATCCTAGAGTACCAAAGTTTATCATCACTAAAGTACACCATAAAAGATAACCATGTCAGAAAGCCTGAACACTTCTTAAAATTATTCTGCCTCCTCATTTAAAAACATTTAAATTTTAGTGAATATATTTCCTGTATAAGTGTCCAGCCAACAAAGAATGAGATGTTTAATAGAATGAACTTCAAGACTAGTAATGAAAATTAGCCTATCAGCAGAATCAATGTGTAAACTGCATACCAATCAATAACACAGATCATTACTGCAAGAGTCTGCCTTCCACTCATCTAAAAGATTTCTGAATTGAAGCTTGAAATAAGCCTGAATTATTGATTTGCTGTGACACAATGAAATACCAGAGATACTCACTTTTACCAAAATTATTCTTGCTAGCTCTTCACATACAGGTTCTTCTTCATCCTTCTTCAAGCCTTCTAATTCAAACAAGGTATTGTAATTTTCCAGCATTTTTGTCATTATCTTGTTGCAGATCTCCTGTTCCTTTATCCCTTCAAATCCAGAGGGCACACTAGAATTGGAGAGATGACAAAGCAGAGTGTTACAGGAACTCAACATACAAAAGGTCCTGCAGAAGGTCTCTGTAACATTTCATTTGTGGATACAGGCTGCATAGCAGGCACAGGAAACTTTGTCTTGGAAAGGAGGATTGTGCCTATGTTGGTGATAACTATCACAGTTTGTTTGCAGTTTTTCTCATCAATATTAAATACAAGACCTCTTGGCCAAACTACCCTGCCCACAGAATCCAGGTAGAGATAGAAGTGAGACAGTCACCAAATGAGATGCCACCAACTCTGCTCTAAATTGGCTTTCACAACCCACAGCGCAGACAGCTCAGGCATTTAGATGCTCTGAACTGTTAATTCAAGAGTCAAATTCCTCCTGGTTTGTGATAAACTCAAAGTTACACAAGAAAGATAAGTGAAAAAATTAGGAAATCCCACACGCTAAGCAAAACACTGAAAGTTAAACAAGGTCTTTGCCTTCAGATGACCCAATGCTGTGCACCAGATTTTTTAATCTAACTTTTCAGTTGCCATTTCTTATAGAAGTAGGGTCATAACTCAAAGGGCTTTCTAAAACATGGAGATGGATGCTGCCTTTTGCAGAAGAGCCTAAAAGATTAATACAAAAAGTGGTTCCTAAGCTCCATTTTCTGGGAGAATAACCAACTACTTGGCTGCTGAAGAAGCAGATTTTCTCTCTTAAAATAGACCCCTTTGCAGCTTACCTTAGACCTTAAAGGCACATAGAAAAGGTAAGATACTGTATGGATCTGCATGTTTCCTTACATATTTCACACAATTCTCTCATGCAGCAAAAAATGCATGTCACTCGCAACAGAGCTCATAATTCATTGAAGCACCTAGTGATTATCTGCTGGAATATAAGCTTTCTGCACACTTTACTGGACAATTTTATTGGCCCCAAACTGACTTAAATTCCATTTTAATGCAAAAGTTCAATCTCTGAAGAATCTTCTTCTGCAATCACTCAGTATTTCCTACTGAAGTCAAAATCAAAACAAAATTTCACATACCTTTTGGCTGAAGACAAGTGGTTATGTAAGAAGAAAACACAACCCAAACCCCCAAAAGCAAAACAAATTCCCCCTGAACTATTTTACAGGGATGTAACTTGAAAGTAAATCATTGCTTACTGCAAAGAGTAAATAAAAATCTACAAATAACTACCTATCCTAAAACTGTAACTAGTTTATTGGGGCCAGATGTGGACTCCAACAAGAAGGCTCTGAAAGCTGATGTTCCCAGAAATTTGTCATTAAAAGGCGCCTTTTTGTAAGGACTATTGATCCTTCTCAATGCTTTATTCTCTGCCATACATCTAGGGAGATGTAACAGGGAGAGCTGACATTTTGTCAACAGGGAGAGTAACCCACTGCAGCAGAACACATCTTTGTAAACTCCAGAAGAGAATCTTTATTGCTATCATTTTAACATTTAATACATGCTAGAGTAGCAGAACCTGAATTTTAAAGGATTGAATTATTTTATGCTGTAGAATATTGGCAGCTGTAAAAATGTGTCAGTCTCATCTGATTGATTTCATTAGTGTGGAAGCTGGCCTCAGACTAAATAAGGAACAAATGGGATCACTTCTGTTGATGGATGTGCATGCACACTCAGGCCAATTCACTTTGAAGAATGTCACATATTCACTAAAACTTAGTAACTGGCCTGAAGTGTATGTATGCAGTAGGTCCATGCAATTGTCCTGATTGAAGAAAACCCCTCTTGCCATGCTAAAGGATGTGCTCCAGTGTTGGCATGCTGCAAAGCCTGCTTGCTTGCTAGTTCAGGTAAATCCTGACTATTACCTTCCTGATTTGTTTCTCCAAAACAGAATATAACTTAAATAATGGCACCTCTATGAATCGCATTCCCAGGAAAAGGACTGAAAATGTAATAGAGCACATACAAGTCAAAATAAAGGCTCCAGATAGCAGAATTTTCACTTAAACCATATCAGCTGGGAACTACAGCCAACAGTTCCCTACTGGCTACAGCTAATACCAAAAAACTCTACCTGGTTGAGAAACAGTCCAGTGTTTAAAATTTCCACAAAGCACAAAAGCAATACTTAATTTCTGCTCAGTTTCATGGTTTTCTTGCCCTCCCTTCCCCACACTACCTTGTCAGTTAAAACTTATTAAATCAAACCTGTGAAAAATCCAACATTCTATTCTGAACAATTCTGTGTGAGTAGGGTGAGATATATATGCAAAACACAAGGCTAAAGCTTGTGGCTTCAGTCTTTTTTAATACTTCTCTCTCTGTGTAACTAAGCAAAGGACCATGAATTGATTTATTTTAATGGAAATTTAACATATTTTATTCATTGCCACCTCCTCTGTCACCTTAACAGGCACATCTAACAAAGTTTCTAACATATTTCTCCTATAAGTGCTATTATTAGACCTCAATCACAAATAAGGACTATTACACTCTTTAACCTCTCCATGGTGACATTTTCCTTTCAACAAATATATGCTGAGCTGAAGATAAGTTTATATTATGAGCACACACCACCCTGCCTATTTATACAAAGTAAACCCCATCTGCTGCCACACTGCATGATCTACCAGTTTGACCAGACTTTTCTGAAAATGTGTATAAAAAATAGCATTTTACTTCAGCTCTTCACATTCTGAAAAGTCATGACATCTACAAATGTCACTTCAACTGACTAGAAAAACCCTGATCTGTGAGAAAATATTCTCTCACACTTCCGCTTTCCTGATGCACACCCTACTCCTTGGAAATTTTTCATGATCATTTCTAAAGATCTTGTTAAAACATCACAGTATAAAACTGTTCATAGTCTTGGTTCCCTTATGTCTACTTCCATGTTAATTAGGTATTACAACTGCATTGCTTTGACAGTTAGACACACAATTTACTCCAGTTACAAAATCCTCAACAGAAGGACTTCATCCCCTTACAGCCACATATGTACAAATTGCTTCAGTAGCAGCACCAGAAGCATCAGTTTCAGTACCACAAACACCAGAAGGGTGGCATAAACCTGCAATTTCTACGGTTATTTCTAGAAGAAAAAGTGTTGATAAGTACAGATCTATCTTAGCTGGAAAACTCCCACTGAACTTATCACAGTGGCTTGCAAAGTCGTCAATAGATACACAGCACAGGCAGAGCAGGAGCAAATCCTCTACTGTCCCCTCTCTTAGATTCCTTGGACACCTGCCCTTCCCAGAGAGATGCTCTGAATGATCTGTGTGCAAAGCACAGCATGTCCACATTAAGTATTTGGAAAAAATGTGCCTTGTCTAAATGAGGCACCAGCATTAACAGTATCTGACGCAGTTAAGATGGGTCAAGGGCAAAGGTGCATCAGTACCACAGGTTTTGCAAGATATTAAAAACTGAAATTATTGGCGAAGTCATTTGAAAGCAGAAAAAGCAGCAGTTCTCAAAGTTAAAACATTACTTGGTAATTGGATCAGGCTGTCAGATCTTAATTCTAAAACCTGATACCCAGCAGTATTTCACACTTCTGCACAATATCCTATAAGCATGGCTGGCCCACCCAGGGCAGCTCCGTGCAGCTCCTGTCCATGCAGACACCACAGCCACGCGTTCTTTGGCTTTTCCAGACTGAGTCCATGTCTCCTTCCACAGGAATGCTCAGAAAGCTTGTCTCAAAGGGTTAAACCACAGCAAGGCTCTGTGTCACAGCTTTTACTCAGAAGTAAAGTGACCTGAGGTCAGACTAACTCACTGTGAAAGAATTCCTTACATCTCAGGCATTTAGTTAAATGAATTTACCTCAGGGTCTCTGTAAACAAGCTGTAACAGGCTGAATGCCGAGTGGGCTTTCCAGACAGTGAACCTCCAGACTCTACTGAGAGCAGTGCAGTGACACACACAAACATGATTGCATGTGGCACAGGACAGGCATCACTACAAGGCTCCGTCACCATCTACCACACCTGGGAAACTTGCTTCAAGCAGCCAGGAGGATCTGAGTGTCATCTGTCTATAATGAGCTGAACTGAGATCACTGAACTGATTTCCCCAGGCAGCAACTGCTGACGGTTCCCTGTCACAACTGAGAACCAGAGATTTCCATGTGAAAGGGTCATCTCATTACCAATTCCCAACAGTGTTTGACCCCACCCTGTCTGAGATGAAGCCTGTTACCATTTCCCCAAGTGGCTTTGCAGAAGCAGCTTGCATGGAATGACAGCACTGTAATCCTAATTTACAATCAGAGGGCTATATGCTCTATAAATTACCTTTGCTGCTTGTATAGTACCTTTTGTAGAGAAGCACCACAAAGTCACCTTATCATTCTCCCAGGGAATCCTGCCAGAAATGAAGGGACTCAAAAACAGGAAACACTGCATGCATTTTTTATTTCTCCAGTCCCGGTAAAACATTTTCATTAGTACCTCAGATGCCCATGAGTACCTCAACAAGCACAACTGGAGATTTTGAGAGCGGAGTTGCAGTGATTTACAGAGGTTACAACTTGAGGCAGTCTGTTCTGTGCCTCTAGGTGGACTTTCCTGTGTCTGTAACAGATTTGACCTCATGGCCATAACTCGTTCACTTCTGCTGGTGAAACGGATTTGTCCTAACATAGCAGCCCATAAACTGGTGCAGCTGAAAATAGGCACATATTCATGTCTGCAGACTCTGCTGCAAGATCACAGTCTAATAAGTAGCTAAAGATACAGCAACACTCACTTGAGACAGGTGTTCATCTCAGTCTGTGTGACTCGTTTACGTGCTCTGCATCATTTGCAGGCTTACGTCTCGCCAATCTGGGTGAAATGCAATGACAGATACAACTACTGAGATTTTGCAGAAGTGTTTTAGCTCCTGTGATACTGGAGAATCCTGGAGAGTCAACTCTGGGGCAGGTACCTGCCTGCCTGTTAAAATCTTTTGCAGATTATTTTCTCTAGGATTAGATTTATTAGTCTAAGTCAACTCGGTAATTCTGCTCTATCAGCATTGCTTGCAAAATAATAAATAATTAATAAAAAACTAATAGCACTAGTAAATAATAATAAAACAATAGCATATAATGAATGATAATAATTAATAATAAAATGTAAAATGCAGGCAACACAGGTAACACAAAGCAGTCAGAGTGATGCAGCCACAAAGGCTTTATTGACTGGCTTCATTTATGTACAAAATCTTTTGCTTCAGCAAAAGCTCCATTTTTTCATCACAACATTGTAGTGACAGTAGGCATCTTAGAGAGTGAAACCTCCATAAAGGGCAGTCCATAGTCTAACATCCCCTTACAAATTGCTCTCATCTCCAAATATTTCAAAGCAGAGGCTCTTCCAAAACACTTCTTGTGATTGTATTTGAGCTGTATTGCTGAACTCAAATATTCATGAGTATTTAATATGATTATGAATGAGAACATTTATAGCCTTGCTATATTATGCTTGATGCTTTAAACTCTCATTATAGACTTCAGCATACTGAACACTTATGAAGAATTCCTTTACAGTGCTGGAAAATGCAGTATTTAAAATTTATATGAACTCTGTAAGAAAGGTTAGGGCTGCATGCTCCAATTTGCAATAATTAATGTTTAAACAACAATACTCAGTACTCCATTTGCCCCTGATCCTGGATGCACATTTGTTTTGAAGACTGATGCAGGATTGGGGCTGCACTGCCTGAAAACAAAGCCCATCCACATAAAGTTTCAAAGGCCAACATTACTCACTGAGGAGTATTAATTCAGTCCCTCTGCTCTGACTTCAGTTTCATATACCCAATCTGTGCAGGCTTCAAGGCAACTACAAACCAAGGTAAGACATTCCTGCATAACTTCAGATCAGATTTTAATTCTTCCAAGTTCTTCAGGAACTCTGAAATACCTAGAGCTACCCTACAATCTACCGTTTTCTCCATATCCAAAGATAATATAGTTTTCTTGTTACTCTTTGTGTAATTCCTGTTATGTAGTCAGCATACAAAAATAACTGCACCCAACTCCAGCATTTTAACTGGACACCTGCATTTGCCTGCCACTTTTGGGGGGATGGAGCAATCCCTCACAACATGCTTTATCTCTGTTGGAAAGAAAGAACCAAGTTGAATGATGGAGGCCACACAGAGAGACCATTGTTTGAGAGAGAGCCGCAAAAAATGGTGCAAATGGATCCTCTGATTACTCTATTAGACCTCATGGCTTACCATGCCAACCAAAGGACAGGATAAGGGCATCAGCTCCTCTGATACCCAGCTCCTGGAGAAGAGAGGGCAGGAGAGAAAACCCAGCTGGTCCTCCCCTTTTCAGCACAAGCTGTTAGAGCCAAGCAGAGCCCACACAGCAGGCCTTACCTAAGGCTACGCTCCCTCAGGAGCTGAAATTCAGGTCAATGGACAATAACTTCCTCCAAGAGTAACCACACTGCAAATGTTAATACTCTACACAGATTAGCCCAGTGACAGAAAAGACAACTATTTCTGTTCCTTCGTGCTCATTGTTCCTCCAGGGCTGAATTTCTCAATATACTTGACCTTTGCCACCTGTCACAATAAATCTGAACAATCCAAGCTGGGATAAAACAGCAAATCAAATCTCAAATCTTTTTTTGAGCTGTTTGACCTTGCCCTTTACACGTTCTTATATCTTACATCACACTTCGTTACAAGGAATGCAAATAGTCATTTTTTCCCTTCTATTCATTAAAAATACACAAAGCACAAGATAATCTTTCTTAGAAAAGCACCAGTGCAGTTTGTCAAACGGCAAGTAAGGAAGCAGAGGAAGTACTGGATAAGATAAAGGCAGTAAGGGTTGAAAGTTTAGGAGATGGGATACATTACAGAGGATACGATGTAGAAAAACAGAATGAGATTAAGAGAATTAAAATGAAGCCCAAATATCTGGAAAGTGGCCAGCAGCATGATTTATTCAACTGTTAAACAACTTTGGTTATGAAGTAGGAGATACTATGCTTAAGTAGCTAAATTGTCACTAAAAATACCTTGCCAAAAGAAGTCCTTCACTATCAGCAGATGGGCTTTATCTTCTCTGACACTGTGCATTTACTACACAGATTCTGGCATTAATTTTAGACATGAGTGTCAATTTCTGACAGAAAAATCTCAGTTCTCCCTGCTTTGGCAGTGTAATTGCTGACAAGTTGGATGCTGAGCCTTCTTTCCTTGCTGTGGAGAAACCCACCATGCACTGCTCTGAACAAACAACGCAAAGCGAGAGGAGCGTTCGCTTCAGCCACCTGCCAGGATTTAATTTCTGCAGCTTCTCCATGGGCTGCCTGCAGCCAGTAGAGAGAGACAGCCCCTGCCAAGCAGGCTTCAGGCAGCCTTACTCTGTAGCTCTGAAATGTGTTCTGAGAATCTCCTTCTGGATGCTTGGCCAACCAACTGGTTAAGCCCAATACCTAAAAACAGTGCTGCAAGTTCTTTCCTCTCCCTGTCAAATCTTTGTTGGTACAGATGGTCGCAGTTCCAACAATGTAAGGCTGTATCCATTAACACAGGAGAAAAGGGTATTTGAACTGTTGCTCATAATCTTTGTGTCTTGACCACAAGACTGAATTGCCTTGAAAAGATCAAGATTTGATGAAACACATAGCTGAATTACCAGATGGTGAAACTTAGTTTAAATAAAAATCTACATCCCTAATTCTAACCTATTTGGGTCTTTAAAAAACACATTAGCCATTTGGCAAGTGTCAAGCCTTGCTTTTAATGCCTCTTTTGCCACATGAGTATTTATTTCAATGTGTCACATCTGCTGGGCTGGTTACACTCATATACAGACTCAAGAGCCTTTTTCACGTCCAGTGAACTCTGCCTTCCTCAGTCTTCTGCAATGGAATGAGGTGCTTTCATCTCTGGACCTTACAAAAACTCTTATATCTATCTTTTCCACACTCTCTTAGGAGCAGAGATCAGCTGTGGCAATGATAGAGCTTTTAACACATACACTCTGGTTTAATATTAGGAACACCAAGTGAAATTCTGAACTGCAATTCTCTGTACTCTACACCAAAAAAATATGCACAGCTAATTTTTAAACTCTCCTGAAAAAAGTGATGAGTAAACTAGAAATCATTCTAGTGGCCACTTGGGAGCTTGAGTCATAGAGACTTAGCCATTGAATTCAAATTTTTCTAATTACTTTGTTTGTTCTGAACTCTGCTAATACATTTAGACAGGAATTCCCAAACTACCCATATGAATGCAAGTTTAAAAAACTGGCTTGTTTTTCCTTTTCAGAAATTTGCAGTATTGTGCTTCCAGTAATTCTCGTATTCGTGCATTCCCATGCATACTACTGTCTTTTGAGCATTTTTTGTTTTGGAGAGGAAAACAATTCTTTTAAAAACATACTTTATCTTTTTGTACTAACACAGCAAATGCTTTAATCCTGAAATTCACCTCCATCATCCACTAGCAACATCTTAAGATAAGGCAGCTGTGTAGTCACTAGGACAAGCTTTAGTTTAAGTGTCTCATTCCTGTATGTTCTCTCCCTATTTACTGGAAAAAAATACATTCCTTAAAAAGACAGCAGGCAACATCTTGCCTAGGTATGTGGAACTGTCTCAGTATATTACAGGAATCTAGTTGCTGTTTTCTCTCTTTAAAGAAATCTACTTCTTTCTGAGAGGAAGCTCAGGAGCATAGGTTAAACTAATTGCTTCTTGAGAATAACTTTTACTAGACAACTCAGTATTAGTCCAAAGCGATATTGTACAAAGATCAATAGAAATGCAACACTGGTACAAGGAACTGACTTGTCTTTTCTTCGTGATATCACACATCTTTCAAGACTGATGACTGAACTAAACTGTTTAGGTGTCTCCCATGTCCAAGATCTTGGATGCCAGCCCGTGGGTTCATTGCAGAGGTGAAGGTGCTAATGCTGCGCTGCATCACTGCAGTGACTCAACAGAAACCTTCCCACTCAAGAGTGTTCTTGCACCTGGAAATAACTGTTCTGGCCACTGATGCAAGCTCCACCAGCACGTAAAACACATCTTCGTCACAAGCACCCAGGAACTGTGCCCAGTGAAAAGAACCCAGTAAAACTATCGAGTCCAGTAAGGAGCTTCAAGAGACCAGTGGGTCCTCCAGAGCACTTTCTGAATACACTAGAAGGACACAGAGCCCAGAATCACCGGCATCGGAAGGCAGACACAAAATCACCAGGCCAAACATGCAGACATTATGCAGTATCCATGTCTAGAAACTATATAGCAGCTGGATGCTACACTGGAGTCATTTTCCACCAAGGATCCTTTGTGAAAGCCTTCTGGAGAGAAGCACTCATATTAACTGACAGCAAAGGAAGAAACCTGTATGAGCACAAGCCTCCTTGCACTGACCGTCTGAAGGCCTTTCACTGCTATACTTCTGCTCTGCTACCAAATCAGTGATACAAAACTGATCAACAGTTTAGCAAACAGCAAGAGGAAATGGGAGAGCAACTCCACTTCCATTTGGCTCAAAAATAGCTTTAGCATTGAAGTTTAACACCGAGCCCCAGTCACTGCCTCCATCTGATCACCCTGAAAAATTAGATTTCTGATATCTACATTTCTGGCCATCTGCCAGCAAACAGGGAAAAGTAAAAAGCCCAACTTACTGAAAGCAGTTTGGTCCAAATACAGTGGCAAGATTGCAAAGATTCATCCTGTTCTCTACGTGATGTTCAGCAACCTTTATCAGGAACTGGCACAGGTACTTCAGCAGGCAGTAATGAGCATCAGGCAGCTCTTGAAGGAGCTCTTTCAAGTAACTTTCCTTCTGCATGTCATTTCTAGAGTCTAGGAAAAAGAAGAGAAGAAAAAACATATGTATATGGTTTTCTTCATTGCTGCCAACTTAACTACAGGGGTGAGTAAGCAGTGGGAGCTAAAATTCACTCCTGCTTCTGCTCAGAAACACACAGCTCCCCAGTTTTCCTCAGGGAACGTACATGTTTCTCATGAGGCTCACCCTGGCCAGTAAGGGCGCCATCTCATTCTTACCTTTATGCTGTAGCCTTTTTCCTGAGCAGATTGAGCAGTTACTAACAGTCAGCTAAGAGCTTTAGAGCATGTTTATCCCCACCTGGCACAGCTAAATCTGCTTTAACTCCCTCTCTACCAGATCCTCAGATTCCATGCTCCTTCTTTCATCCCTACTTCCCAAACCCTTCTCATACTATTAGTTTCCCTTCCCATGAAAACCTTCAAAAATAAGACAGCAAGAATGGTAAAACAAAGAGTCTCCTGAAATGCACAGTGTTACAACAGCACTACAGTACCTTGTGTGGGTGACAACTCTGCTACATATTCAGGAGGGAGTCTTCCTTATCAGAAACAGACTGTTCTGGGCATTGCCACACTTCAAAACAAGTCAAAATGTGGCCTCATGTTAGAGAGTAGCCTTGTTATACTGCACAGTCTTCTAGAATTTAGGTATGGATAAAAGTTTTCCATACTGAACTGAGTCACATCCAAGTATTAAAGTAAAAATTGCATGAACTTCACAGATGCTGTGTTTGTACAACCCAGGTGATGAACACAAACAAGCTTAGTCTCACACACAGCTTCTGCTTAATTGTGTCCTGCTGCTGGAATTGAATTCATGTGCAAAATTTTTTGCTCCCCTCCTCCATCACAAAAATACCTTCCAAAGAGTGATTTGTACCCACCAAAATCTTGAGGTTATGTGTCAATAAAAGCAAAGTTTTGAAAACAAGTCAGTATTGCTTTCCCTTTATACCAAAAAAGGATGCATCAGTCCTTGCAAATATTAAATTTCTACTCTCCACGGAAGTGAAATGTTACTGAAACTTTCACATATGCATGAAAACCCCGAGGACCCTGCAACATCCTTTCCAGACAGAAGACCTCATGCCCTGAAGGTTTTCCACACTGATCTAATTATAAGCAGTGTCCATTAGCATGAGGTCATCTGTGCATTTCTAGTATTTTTTTCTTTATTTATCAGCCTTATGGGTTGCTGGTGCTGCTCTGCTGTATGCCCTGCTACCAGCATGCAAAGACTGGCAGGAAAACATCCCACAGCTTGTGTTGCAAGAAAAAAAGAACATTTTACATTTGCTCCACATTGTTTTAGAGAGAAAAAAAGAAAGGAAGGCAAAACAAAAATCTTGGAATGACGTTTAATGTATGTATAAATGCTTCAGATGTCTCGTCTTTGTTTTTACCTTTCATTTCCCGGAAATATTCCAGGGCTGGGCTGAACAGTGTTTCAGGAGTAGAGTGCCTTGAAAAGTGGTTAGCTGTGAAAATTAGCAGTCTGTATAAAAATATATGAAAGTGACTCCTGAGAACTCAGCCACTGGGTTGCAATATTATTTCTGTTTTACAATCAGACATTTTTTGTGGCTAATAAACATGATTTATCCTGCAAATAGTTCGGCAAACAAATTAGGGTTTTTTATATACTTACTTGCCACTTCATACAGCTGAAACTTGAGGGACTTCATGTGCTTCCAGGCTTAGGATTCCTGCCTTACCTGATATGCCTAATACTGTACATGGCAAGAAACCCTTTTTATATGCATGCTGAATTAATTTTTATGTGTCTGCTTTGGTACCACAGACTTAGTTTGAATTCTTTCATCACAGCAGACCAAAGTTTAAAATGCCAGTCAAATTACAAAACCAAACATTTTAATCAATTAATTATATCCTTTTCTTCTACAGATAATAAATGAGCTCCTCCAGAAAAGTCAAATATCAAATATGCATGAAGCAGATGAGACAAAAAAAAAAATCTTATTCACTTGCTTATCACAAACCTTTTTTACAGTTACAGAGAGGAAAAAACAATCATGGCTTTGCTATTAGCAATCAGCTTGGCAACAGCAAGAAATCTGATCCATTATTGCAGCAAAATTTCAGGAGGCTTCTGAAGGCTATATTAAATGGAATAATAATAAGGAATTTCAGTGCATTTGTATTTGCAATGATCAAAGTGGACTGTACAGTCTCTGACTTGATTACTGATTATCTTTTTATGAAGCTTAAAAGAAAACAAAACACAACTAATTTCCATGTAGCCAAAACATTAAAATTCACCTCCTAACATACTTTTCTTTAGATAACAAAGCAACTAGCACAGTGTTTTCTACTACAAATTGCTTGCAGTTACGATAAGAAAGCCAAAGCCATCTCTCAGAAAAAACGTACCTCTTCCATCACCATCACCCTGTCATCTAATTAGGGAATGCCCTTGACAGCTAATTGCCTCTCTGAGTCTCCCACTGGGACTTTAGACTGATGAGTACTTTTTCATTTACTGGAGGAATTTCCACCTGTTCCAAACTAGAAAGATACAAATAACCACACCAAACATTCTGAACACAGGTGTGCACTCTGACAATAAACAAAGCTATCAGGCCCATGGCCTTAGTAGTCTTTTCTGGGTGGGATGTCCCAGACATTAACCTGGGACACTAATGTCATTAACCATGATGTTTTATGGGGTGTGAATCAACATCAAAAATGTTATTGCTGAGCACAGCCAAACCTTTGTTCATTTCTGTACTTTGATGAACAGAGAGAGATGCCACCTCACAGATCATGAGAAATTACCCTAACTGAAGGACCTAGAGACACTGAGTAACATGAGGCAGCAAATCCCATTTACTGAGCCATCAAATTCCTTCTCCTTGTGAAATCTAAGAAAGAAAATAGGGCTTTGCTTTTTCTCCTCCTTCTCCAGTGAAAAGATCTTGTCTTTTCAAGACAAGAAAAGGAACTCAAGTTTTTCTTCCAAAAGAATCCAAACGTCAAAAGCAATTTGTTGATTCTTCTGCTGATGACATGTCATGGATTTCAGCTTTATTTTTAAAAATTCCTTTTATAATTTGTGGTGAACATCAACAGTGACATGCATACACAGTATTCCATGCACTTTGTACAGTTTTCTGGACAAGTCTGCTACTGCTATCTATCCATGACTGTATTTCTTCAAATAGAACAGCTTTTCAACTTACTAGAGAGTAAAAACAGTCTTGAGTCATAACAACAACCCATTCTTTGGAGCATTCCTCCTTCTTTTCAGTTTGTTTCAAAGTCAGTCAGTAATGTTTACTGAGCTGGTATTGACTATCAGAAAAACATCAGCGCACCAGAGCGGTTTATGCTATTAATGATTTTCAAGCACAGCATATCCAGTTCTTTTGAAAATTTTGCCTAGGGGAAAGGAGGAAAGTAAGAATGAAGGCTAAGAGGAAGGTGCTCTCAAGGCAGACAAAGACATTCAACGTTTTTATTTTGGGAGCCTTCCAAAAGCCACGTGCAATAGACAGCATCTCAGCCAAGGTCTGCAAGACAAGCCTAGCTAGATGTGCAGTCAGGAAGGGCTTGAAATCAAGAATGAAATAAAGGGGACTGGGCTGAGGAATGAACAAAACCAGAAGCCTCAGGTCATGTCTAGCTTCAGCAGCCAGAGGACACAAAACACAGAGGACCAAGGAAGCCAGCAAGGGCAGTTGGCACCTCAAAGCTGAACTAGCCACTCATTACTGAGGAACAAGTCAAGGATACCAGTGAAAATGACAGGCAGTCTCTCCAAAAATGTTAATTAACTAGAAACAGGAGTCTCAACAGTGTAGGAGGTACAGACACATTTGTGAGGGTGTTTTCAGTCTCATTTAATTTCAGCATACACCCACAGTTCACAACAAGAGGGACATATTTTCCAATAGTTCATGCTATTTCTGAACATATTGAGTGTCTCTGACACACTAGAGACACAATCTAATTCCCCAGTTCATCTCTGTTCACGTTACTCCTTCATGCTGCCTGAACTTCACTAAAGGTATGGAATTCCTGCAAACAGGTGTGCATAATTGTTTTGCTCAAGTCTCAGATGGTCTGACCCCAAACAACTCCAGTCTGGGAACACTGAAGCCGCATTACCACATTGCCCTAGCCAATTATCTGTGCTGTGAGGTGAGGAAGAGAGGCTACTGCTCAGTGTCATGCTACCACTGCACAGCTTCCAGCTGCCTCGCATGCTACCAGGCTGGAGGGCAGACAGAAAAGCTTGCATCTGTCAGCAGCTCTCAATGCCCTGGGAAGCTGATCTTTGGCACAGAGGCAGCAGGGTGTGCACTGCAGTACCACGGCACCCACTGGGCTGCAAGAGGAATTAAAGCATTTCTTTCCACCTCCGCAATCTATGGGAAGTGGGACTCCAGTCTCTCTCTGCCAAGAAACAATCTGCTTCAGACACCATCCTTCAGACATGATCCTGCCCCAGAGGGAAAAGAAAAATCATGCCTTGTTGCCATCAGGAGCAGAAATCTTGTAAGCCCTCCTCATAAGAAGGCTGTCATCACAATCCAGCTTGAGACACCTCACTCTATCATTACGGCACTTTGTAGTGCTGTATTTATCTGTCCTTCATTCCAACACACTAGAGGAAGAGCACACTTCTTTTGCAACTCTGGTGAGTGTCATCTGCATAAAAATCCAGTTCCAAGAGTTTTTACTGCGTAAAAACGTCATCATCATATGGAAAACAGAAGTTATTTCTCTAGCTTGGAAATAGCTCTGATAACACTAAAATGACCATAAAAGCCAAAGGAAAAGGTTAACATCATGCCACAAGAGCCTAGAGAATCACAGATATCTAATGAATCAGATTTGGTGCACTGCTGCAGTTACCACGGTTAAAAGGTCAGCTCTCATCTATTAATTTTCACAGTCATTGTTCAGATCGAAATTTGACCTCTAAATTCCCCAACACAAGCTGTATTTTTGGTTCTGCTTGTTCATGTAACTCAAACAGCTGCTGGCTACTAAGTGTTCTGTAAACTGACATGTTGATCGGAAAGGGAGCTGCTCCTTCCCTTCCACTGCCCCCCATTCCTCTCCCTGAAAAAGGCAAGGCTGTTTGCAGGCACCAGAAAAAACCATGCCAGACACCACAGGCTGTGAGCAGAAGGACGTATGTGAAATAAAACTCATATCTTGCTGTTGTCCACTGAAAAAATATAAATTCTATAGGATGAGCAATGTCAAGAAGCCAGAGTCATGAAATAGAATTAAACTTATTTAGACTGAGTAAGAAAGGAAGACAGAGTCCATACTTCACTGCACCTCCACTGGAGGAAGGAAAGAAACAACAACAAAAAAGAAGTTTACGGTACAGTAGCACTTTGTCTTGATGAAAGCAAGTGACCTGTGAAAGGAGTAAGAGCTGTGCATACAGTTCCTAGTACATACAGAGGTCTTAAGAGTCAGTGATCACGATAGAGAAGATAAGGAATGAAAAGCCAGAGGGAAGAAACAAGCTCAGGCAGGGATTGCTGTATGGGAGCTGCTAATTCCTGGCTGAGGTTTCTCAAAGTACAGCCCATTTCACATGAGTGGGCACAGCTCTGCTCTGCAGTGAAGCCTCAGCCACAAATGAGATTTTGATGGACATTTTTTACCCCAGAAGTCCCTGTAAGGAGCAGCCTTTATTTGTCAGGCACTGTGAGCAGATCAGCCAACACCAAGGTCACTATCAGTGTGTCCCTGGCCTGCGCTTGCAACACACATCTCTGATCAACATCATTTACAGAGGGAGGCCCTTCCCAGCTCCCACTGCCACTGTCCTTCTCCAAGGGCACAGAGACAATGCCAGGACACACCACAATGCACTACATGATGTTTTATGAAACTGCATAGTCTTGGCATTGCGCTGAATATTTATATAAACAAAAGTACTTTAGGATTTGAGGGCAGCATGCAGAGCTGTGTTTCACACAGCACTGCACAGGCTGCAGACAGCAATGCCAAACCAGCCGTGTGGACTTCCTGAACACCAACAGGACAGCTTCTCTCTTTCATAATAGGGCAGATTATAGCTCTCTGATTTGGTAACAAATTTGATAGCTGGAATTGAAAAGGGTTACAGCTACAGGTAAAATTTGTAATTTTCAGTCCAACTATTTTTAACTAGAGGAATCCCTCTCCAACCATTTTTATAATAAGTAAAGTAACTATGTGTTCTTCTCAGGCCAAGATCTCAGCTGGCTTAAAAAATCCTGATAATAATCCCTAAAAATACACCAAAAGAAATCTAACGTAATCCTAAAAAAACATTTCCCATGCAAAGCTTCAACAAGAGGGAATATAGAGGTTGTGACAGTTTGTATTTGCCTTCACTGTAGACATGTTGCAAAGTGGCTCCAGATTCAAAGTTATTTTTTAATAATCTGTTGACTCAGAAACAGTTTGACCTACTCTCTTCACAGTTTACAAAACGAACACCCAGGCATGCACTCTCCTGGTACCATTTTGCAACCAATACCCTTGCACATACTTTGATAAGTGAACAGATAACTCTTGTAATCCTGCACAGTTGGTTGATCATTTAACTGCAAGCAAATGCCCACCTACCACTTAAGCTAAACCGAACAGATGAAAATCATCAGTGCCTTTCGTAACTACTCATTTATGCTGTATTTTCTAGGGCATGAAAAACCCTTCAAGTTTTCTTCAAACTTTACAAAAGCCTTCCCCTTGCCACAACAGCCAATTTGCATTTTTCAAATAAGACTTTTTATCCCCTAATCAAAATGATAATGGCACTAAGCTCGATCCCATTGTGAAATACAGGCAAACTTAGCTATGAAGACATGTCACAGATGGATGGATTTTTGCAGAACTGGGTTCATAGGTTACACCAGTAACTTTATTTGGAAACAAGAAAGTTTGGTGAGTAAATCTGCTAAATAGTGACAGCCATCTCATTTCCCTAGAAAGTACTGGGGGATTTTGCCTTTCCTGTGGGAGACAGAACAAATTAACCTTTACACAAACAGCACTGTTCACAAAGGACACCAGTAGTTGCTGGTACAATACACCAATATGACCTTTGTGGGAGAAGAGATATGGAACAGAAAAGGTGTGACTTATTTATTTATTATTAATTTACACTTCAGCTGTGATTTATGAGAAAGAACATAATTAAATACAGCTCATGAGTCAGACCTGGTGAAATTTAAAAGTCCCCAAAGAAAGCACAGCAATGACCAGAAAAAAGGGACTTTCTAAAACAACAGCACCTTCCTGCACAACTCCTCCTGAACCCTATCCTTACTCCCCAGACAACTTTACTAAATAGGGAAGGTATTTTACAGTCCACATACAACCTACAGCTGAAATGTCTGCACTCAAGGTAAAGCACAAAGCTCTTCTCCAGTGCACCATCAACATTCTCTACAGCCCAAAAAACAAAAGAAATAAAGAAAACACATGGCACTATTCTCACTCCTCTTGGAAATGGCTAAACCTCCTCTCCCACTGAAGGCAAGAAAAGTGGAAGGTAGACCTCAAGACAAGAATGTGAGAACTTTGCACCATCTTCCACTTGGGATGCCTGACAGAGATGCCTGTTCCTCCTCTGCATTCTCCAATAACTTTACCCACTCACATTGCAAGTTCTTAAGAAAACATAAAGAAGAAGTGTTTACTGCCTGCAGCAAGAGAGATGAACTGTCAGTGACCCATATGGTCAAGGAACAGAGCCAACCACCACTTATTCCACCTACCACCACCACAGATTGTCAAATACACATGAATTAGACTGAAACTTGCGTAACTCTCTTTAAAATGATTTCTCAACTTTCCACAGCAGAAGTGGTATTCCTTCCTATGGTTGATCCACCACTTGAAGGTGGATGAGGGGGCATAAATAAAAGCAAAAAAGACATCTTCCAGGCTGTATGCTATGACAGGGAATAAAACATAAAGTCTGCTGTTACTTGCAAATTGGTTCCTTTTTTTTGATGGACAATCACATTACTTAATGTGAAGCAGAAACGTTGGTAGTGTATGCTCTTGGCCCAATCTGACAAGCAGATGAAGTTCTCATTTCTCAAGAGTCCATTACAATGAAACTGCCAGAAACCACCCCACTAAATAGAAATCAATCTAACTATTAATCTGTGCAATTATTTTCTCCAAGCATACTGAAAGAAACCAGCTGATCATTTCGCTTTTCATTCAACAGATATACTGGATTAGAAAATCACAAATAGTCCAGACTTTACCAAATACATGAGAAACATTTTTCTGCCTCTTGTAACAGAATTGCATATCTGGGAACAGGTAAGAGCTGAAGCCAAAGGCAATGAGAAACAAAGTAAGTAAACTAAGAAACCAGTTGCCCAGAAAGAAAGTGCATTGAAGGACAAAGACTCTACCTCTCACTTACCCTGGTAAAGCTGAATGAACCTGGGATGTAAGGCAGATGTGATAATTCCGTCTGGCAACTCTCTCAAAAACAGTTTCAGCAGACTGGCTGCTGAGTACACATCACCATCTCTAACGAGTTCCACCTCTTCCCCGCGCTCGTACTGCAGACGCAGCTGCTCCACCATTTTCATGCTGCCGTTCACCCTGAAGAGACCCTCCTGTGTCATACCTGTAATTGTATTGATTAAAGATTGAGCTGAACCACCACATCCCAGTCACATGATGAAACAGATATTCTAGTTTAAATAATGCACATGTAGTAATACAAACAAGAGCAATTAATATACCACAATATAAAAAAAATACTACTTTGTCCCCAGAAACTCCCTCAAGGCAGGTAGTTAGATTATGATAAATTACAAATACTAATGACAAGACCTTGAGGCCTGGGATACTATTTTGAGAACCCACAATACTGCAATGCCACTGAGCTGTCTCTCACCATGAGAAACCAACTGAGACAAGACATTTTCCATTGGTGTATTTCAACAGAAAAAGATCCTAAGAAGGACCCTACAAAACACTTCCATTGTTTAATTTTTGGGAGTAGCCCATTACCTTGAGCAGGACTGCCATATTCACATATATGATTACTTCCAGCTTCATGTTCCAGGGTAACAGGTTCTTACCCTTGACCATCATGAGGCAAAAAATCTGATTATGTGCTGAGTACAGCAGTAACTCCATAGTGAGTTCTGCAACTTTATGATAGCAGGATATCTCAATGAGCAAATAATGTATCTTAGACAGCACAAAGCCCAAAGCATTTCACAATAAAAAAGAAATGGTATCAATCACTACAGGCCAGACACTCCACACCAGGTAAAGGAGATGTATAAAAGAGGAGGCTTCAACAGAGGAAGCCAGACTAATCATAGTAAATTGAACAGCATTTTCTAGGCATTTGTTAAGATTCAAAACTTTCTGTGAAGACCCTAAAACTGACCTCTATAAATTATTTTTTCTCTAGAACACTTTTGCAAAAATTCTGCCTTTCTAATACTGTATCTATAGACCTGCTTGCTCTTCCTCAGAAGCATAACACTAAGAGGATCAAAATATGTATTGTTTTCATCAGTTCAGACTAGGCAGCAAGGAACTGCAATCTGACAGAGTGCTTCCAGTCCAGGAAATCAATTCTGAGGCAGCAGAGTTTTTAAAGAAAAATCATCTCTTTTATTGCACCAGAAGACAAACTGTGCTAGGAAGGGGAAAAAATGAACAAGCACTCAAACATTTTACTTGACTAATATGAAATACTGTTGGCAGAGTTTGTATTCCTACATTCACAACAAAATGCATTCTCATGTGACATGCTGTGCTGCCATCTCGAGGGCAGAAAACACCTTATCTCAATAAAGATTTTTGGTTTTGCAGCACTAGGTGAGCAAGGGCCACAGCCCCCAGACAGATCAAACTTCCTTCCCTCTCTCTCACTCATTTATGGAAATAAAGAGAGGTTAGAACATCCTGAAAAAACAGTAATTAGAAACTATTCAATACAGAACAGGGAAATTTGGCTTCATCTACAAATTTGGAAATAGGCAGCTTAATGCAAACTTAGTTTAAAGATGAAGCTGCCCAACAGCCAGCTCAGCCTGGGTGTCTGGGCCTTTGTTAAAAATTCCTTCACAGTTAACTTCACCATTAATTCACAAAACAAACCTTACACAGATATGGGACACCCATTTCAACAGCTTTCCATATAAGAGGGTATCTTGGAGACCTTGCTTGCATTTTTGAGAAAAAGAATGGCCTTCATCTTTATCAGGGCCACATAATCAACTTGGCATTCAGAAGCCCAACTAATCTTGCTGCAGAGTAGAAAATTTGGCTTGTTTAGTCCACATTTGAGACACAGTCGTGTGGGATTCCAATCTTTTTACGGAACACAGAGCACAGCCCACAACTTGCAGTTAAGAGTGTCTGTCAGTTTCTGGTTTTGATTAAACCCTAAATGATGGAAAGCTTTTTCCATTCTTTCTCCTCCAGTGTCCTAGCAGGCCACTTTTCAGGCAGGTTGAAGTAGATCAAGAAAGATGCTGCTGTGTAAAGGTAGGAGCATGTTTTAAATTTGCACTGTACGTTAATCCAAGCTAATTTTCAAGCCATATTTGCATCTATGAGCTTCTGAGAATCTATCAAGATACAGCCATAGAATCTAAGCCTCTACAACTGGATTACCATTACTGAGTAGCTGAGAGAAAAACCTTAGTGTAAAGCCTGATGCAGTCCTTAGAAGATGAAATTACCACCACAAACCTTTTCTTTTGCTGACCAAATGCTATACAAGACATCTGTGCACCTGCGGTGCTCTAGGTTTCTACAAGGAAATGTATTTCAACAACAGGAACTAAAGTCCCATTGAATGAATGCAAAGAGAAGCTAAGAATTGAACTTACTTCCTTGAGGGAATTAACAGTAACTGGAATATATCTGAAAATCTGTAGAAACTTGTATTCCTTTTCAGTAATATTCTCTGATGGGCTGTGTGTGAATGTGTGTGTGTGCCTGTGACTATCTCTATGCAGGGAAAGTGTTAAAGACAAATGTTTTGCAACTGGAATATGACACAAACCTTCACAAATGGAATACATTCCATTTATGAACTGAACAGCTTGTTTATGAATGTGCTGCTACCTGTAAACACTGTAGTTCACCTTCACAAACATACTAAAAAGTAAGTTCAGCATCACGGCAGGAAAAAAAACCCGAAGCAAACCACATACAGTAACATTCTTTGCCTGTGGTTCATGCCACAAAAAACCTCACATTCTTCCCTTTGAAGAGCCTTACATAAAGAGTGCTACTAAGAAGAAGTGACTCCACTAAGCTTACCATGCTCGGTGAGGTACTCCACTATATTCCACACAACTACGGGAATTCCATTTTTGCTCAGTCCCTGCTGCTGGAGCTCCAGAAGACTCACACCAAACACCTTCGGACAGGTTATGTCCCTCTGCTTGTTCAGTGAAAGCACAGCTGTCTTTTTCATGTCCTCCTTCAATCTCACAGCCGACTTGCTTTGCTTAAAGGAGCAGGGGGAAAAAAAAAAGTGCATTTTAGTCACATTTGCTGCAGAAGGTTGTGTGGTCACAAAACAAGCACATCCATCAAAACTGGCTTTCATGCTCCAGCATAAAGGTTTGGCCCCACTTAGTTCTAGTCCACAGGAAAAAAAAACCTCTGTGAAGTAGGAAAGTAAAAATGAACAGAGAAAACACTAGAAGAGGAACAAGAATGTAGGTAGTCTGTAGGTAAGGGAGAAAGACTTTTGCAGACAAGCTTGTTACTAGAATAAAAAGTAACAGGGAGTAAGTAAGCAGGAGACTGCTGTTTTTAACTCACGAAAATCTCATGGGTTACAAAAGAAACTGGACAAACACAAACAATCCCAATACACCACCAGCAGTTCAGCTTGTCTCCAGAATGCCTGTCAGGACAGTACTCTGGAGAAGACTCACTGCACTCTTCTTCCAAATACTGTTTCCTAGGGATTCATTTTGGCCACTGTCAGGTGAGATGAAAGATTTTCTGTTATGGTTAGTATCTGCTAAGTCTGAAATTTAATTACTGAGGTTTTAAAGTTAGAAAGGGACTATGTAATCTTATCACACGTAACAAGGGGGGTGGAAAACAATAAACCCTTAATCCCATAGGTTCTTCTGGAGGCACAACATTCTCACAAGTTTTGAGTTGCAGTGACAGAGAAATCATGGGAGGATAGTTAATAAAACCCAGGGGAATAAAGCAACACATGATTAATTTATGGGACTGATAATAGGCAGAAATCTTAATCAGCCTACAGGACTGCACATTTGGGAAGACAGTTCAAGGTAGAGCAGCAGCATCACCCACCACAGTTGCAATCACACTGCAGGAACTGGGAGCCACTGCTACCACAGAGTTCGGTCTCTTTGTTTAAGAAGCCCACCACTGGCATGGTGTTTAAAAAAAACACCTTAATCCTACTGTGTTTCATTAACAAACTGGTTGTAGAAACTGTACACATGGAGAATACAATATAGTTACACAAAAAAGTGCTCAGACTCTTGCTTTAAGTCTTGACATTTCACTGTGTTAAGACAGATTTTATCATGGCATACATATTTTATTTTATTTTATTTTAAACAAGCCTTTAAAATCTCTTCACTTGAGATACAATATTTTTACTGTAGTCTGTAAGCAACATGAACATCTGCTATGTTGCTATTAAGCATGACTGTCCCTTCAGATATAAAATGATCTGGCAGTTCACTCACTTGGCTGTGCTTTTCCCATTAAACAGTTATTTGAAACATATGTGTGTTCTACAGTCCCAGGTCCTACACAACACTCATGTGATACTTACAAAAGATGCTGCTTATGTAAACATCACAAATATGTTTTATTATTTGTGAAACAGAACCACAATATTGCATTATTGTGACAATCTTATAAATATTTACAATAAACAGTGTTTGAACTAAAACTTGACTAACATAAAAATGCCACATCTCTTTTAAAAAGACATGTTCCTGTCCAGGATTAAATGAATAATAAACAATATTTATTCCAGGCAGAGACATGACAAGGGAAAAACCGTGTAGACTAGGTTAAATTCAGAAGACAGTAAAAATCCTTTGAGCAGTTTCTGAGCAGCTGGGATGCTCAGGGAGCTTTTCCAATTAAGGCCTCCAATTAGCCCCACAATCTTGCTCAGTTACAGGTCTCCAGCCTGTTTCAACATTCGAAAACCCGAGTCACTGAGTTGGATTTACTTGGGGAAACTCTTTAAATCTGCATGAGAACCGACAGACATTTGCCATGTCCACAGAAACAAGAGGAAATTTTCGAGCTTGTTTCAGGGTCTGAAGAGGCTGCGCTAACTAGGAACAAAAAATTATGTGGTTATCCAAAATACACATCTAACCAAATAAGACCAAAATAAAGCCATCCCCTCAAAACAGCTCTGAAACAAAGAGTTCAGTGTTGTGTTGCCTTATAGATGGAAGATCTGACTTTACCCAGGGAAAACGTGTCCAAGTACTAATACCACTGCTGCTGATTTCCAAGACTGGGAAAGCAACTTAATCATCCCTGCACGATGCCGCCAAAAAGTGCCGCCCAGACACTCGGAAAAAAGCTATTTATACGCCACAGGGACACACTTTTACAGCTCATCCAACAACTTTAACGCAGGGAACGCGGCAGCGCAGTTGCTCTCTGGGTTTAA
>VWYP01004434.1:121973-134639 GCA_013400435.1 Pycnonotus jocosus
CCCCCCGGGGCGGCCGGGAGGGCTCGACGGGGGTGGGTCCGCCTCCCGGAGCTTCCCCGGGTCTTGGAGAGTGGATGGCGGGCCCCACGGCTGCACCGGGCGGCCCCCGGGCATCACCGAGGCCCCGGGCCGGGCAGCCGAGACCTGCCGCTCGGTACCGGGCGGGGAGCGGAGCCGCTCCGCTCGTGTGCGAGCCCTGGCTCGGGCACAGCCGCTGAAGTCTCGCCGCGAAGCCGCTGAGCCCGGTAACGTTAGCGGGGTGCGGGGGAACCGCAACCGCGCCCGCCCGAAGGGGGAACGGAGCCGGCAGCGTGGCCTGGAGACCGGGCAGCCGGGCCAAACAAACCCCTCTGAGCCGCCGCACTGCCACGGCCCCGCAGAGCAGGATGCTCTTGGCCAACACTTGGCCTGAGTCTGGAAAGTGTGAAGCAGTCCAAGCATTGCTCCCCTTTATGGTTTTCCATCGAGGGATATGTTAGCGAAATAGAGAAAGGTTAAAGTGAAAAGTGGAGGGAAGGACACCCCACACAGCCAGCAACTGCCAGCCATCACGGCATGGCAGTGGCAGGGAGGAATGTATTTCCCCCAGTGCCCTTCTCCAGGTCACTGCCGCCCAAAAGCGGTGTTTGTCCTAGAAATTCAAATTACGCTCAAACCAGAACTAGGGAGTTGAGGCAATTGACCTTTTTTTGTGGGAGAAAAAGCACAACACACACGTGCTTATTTCTACATCCACTCAGATATAAGCACCACTCAGCAGGACCTGAGCATCAGGGTAGGAGGGAAGGTCTTTGGAAAGCGCCTCTCAGAAATACTTGACTCTGGCACAGGGACAAAAGGAAGTCTAGCCAAGTAGAGAAAAGGAGAGGAAGAAGAGCGATCTTTCCATGTTCAGTTTCTGTTTTCCTCTCTAAGCAGCTCTAACCTGAAATTACAACTTTCCCAGTTGGTAAGTTTTCAAAAGTTAGACTCAGTTAGCATTGACGTTTTAATTTCAGATCTCTCAAAGTGAATTGATATAACATCTTCCCTCCTCTATCCTCCTTTTTACTGTAAGCCTCTAACTTACTTTCACATGAATCACACACAGCCCTTTTCTTCTTAGTCCTAATTGCAACTTCACCGGGAAAACCGGTGCTGTGCTTCAAACTGTAACCCAGAGAGGGAATGACGAGAATCTGCAACTCCTGGACACTGCAATGGAGGATGAAGAGTTCAAACATGAACCCACACCAGTGAACAGCAGCTATGGCATTAAGGCTTTCATAAATACATGTTGAGAAGTAGCAGGTACATGCTCATTCTATAAAAAGCAAGACCAGAAATTGAGCTTTAACAATTGTTTATGAGAGCCTAGAAAATCATACTTTCTGTCAAGCTACTGGAGCGCTTGTGGCTATGACAAGCTGGTAGCTTTTCTCTGTGTTGATAAAGACCCTTCGGTACTGGCTTAAAGTCTTCAGAGAGCTGAAGGCCAGCATATTTGTTTCCTGTGTGTCAGGAGAATCAAACCCAGACTGAAATTTCACAATTGCCTTTGTCACCTCCTGACTTCACATAGGACCAACAACCGCCGTGCAAGGCAGAGAAAAGTTTACCTGAACTTTTCTTGATCCCAGCCTAGAAGTAAACGGATTCCCACAGAGACATGTTTCTATATATCCTGATCTTCTCCTCCCTGCGCTGAAGCACCGCCCTTCAGGGTGACTGTTAAAAAAAAAAAAGTGTGATGAAAGGGGAACAGCAGTATATACTTCTGGGGCCACAGAAATCAGCCAAGATGCTGTTGTATTTGATTTTAGGTTGCATGTTACTCAGGAAACCTTCATTATTTTCCTGCAAAAAAATCAGAAAATCCTTAGAAAACAAAAAATTCATGCCCATCGCAGAGAAGTAGAAAATTCCCCAAAACCAACAACAAAAAACACACCTCAGTATACAGCTCCCATTATCCTTTCTCATGTTTTCTGGCTAAGATGTTGCACCAAACAATTGTCTCTTCCCTTTTCTGCTCTTGAGGAATGTAACACTTTGGGGACAGAGCAACTGCAGGGTGAATGTTTATGCAACTTACCATAGAATATGTCTAGAGCCATGAGAGCTCAAATCAGTGCAAATGCATTGTGAAAAATTGGTGAAAAGTCAATGAGACCCACAAGCTGTGTATAGCTGGCTTTTGTCGTAATCATGCCCACCTATCTTGGGTGACACTGTTGTTTCCTGCAGTTCTCAACTATGTGTTATATTTGTGTCAGAGTAGCTCAATGGCTTTTTAACATGCCTGTCTTTTCAGGGCAGCTAACAGAATAAATTCCCTAGCTGAGATACACCCCTCCATCATCTTCTCTCTACTTCCACATAACTGCTAAATGCTAATGTAAAAGCACTGCAAAGAACAGGCTAATCATGCGATGAATCAGAAAAGGAAAAAAAATTTTCTTCCCTTCCACTTGTTTACAAATAAGGTATTTAACCTCAGATGTTGAAACAACATTCCCAGAGGGGAAGAACAGCTAGGATGGTGTTAGAAGTTCAAAGGAACTGCCTCACACCTCTCCTCTGAATGATGCAATATATTCCTTTAACCTGATTATTATTCATCATTTTCACAGTGACAGCAGAATTCAACACCCATTTCATAAAAGCCAACATAAAAACAGGCTGTTGTGTATTAAATTATTACAAGCAAGCTCTAGCATCCTTGACCATTACTCTATTCCCTCCTAGCTAGCCCAAGTAGCCAGCTGCAGGACACTTGCTGTGACCTTCCAGGGCACTCATGGGAAGGTCAGCCCAACTAAACATGTGCCATATTCCAGTGAGTAAGGCCTGGCAGCTACAGGTGAGAGCAAGAAGCAAAACAATAATCCAGAAGCAGCTGGAAATTGCCAGACCAACACATGAAAGAGAGTAGGTTTAGATTAAATATTAGAAAAAACTCTTTACTCTGAGGGTGTTGAGATGCTCAAACAGGTTGCTCAGAGAAGTTGTGGATGCTCTATTCCTGCAAGTGTTTGAGGCCAGGTTGATTGGAGCTCCGAGCAATCTGGTCAATGGAAGGTGTCATTGCCAATGGCAGGGGTATTGAAACTATGTGATCCTTGATGTCTGTTCCAACCCAGGATATTCTGTGATCTGTCTGAGAGATTTGTCTGTCATTGAGTAACTAAATACTTCTCATTCAAAAAGCAATAACAAGACACTTTTTCTTAGAGAAAAAAAAAAAGGGTATGTAATAAAAGTGTGTGATTCACTTCAATCAAGACATCTGTGTGAAGGTTTTGGAGTCAAAATAAGGATTACTTTCCCCAGGATGTTGTTCTTGTAAACTAATTAAACATTTTAAATATCTAAAACTAGTACTAAAAAGGAGTGGTGGTGGTGGTAATGTTGCTTTTGTGAACAAATACATGGTTCTCTTGCACGTTGCAAGAAAACCAGAAAGTGAAGGGGACTAGACACTATCTTGTTTTCCCTTCATTGTGTTGTCCAAATGGAAAAAAAAAAAACAACCCACAAAAATCCACCAGGCAGCACATGGAGGACAGAAAATTAAACCCAGCATTTTTGAGAGCTCTGCTACTGAAAGATGGGGCAGGGATTTGTTTTGTGACTCTTTTCCAGTATAAACCCTACAGAAATGGCAGGTTGAATTTTTAATGTCTTCACATCACCTTTGCCCTTCTAGGCAGGGGAGGATGTAGAAGAAGGAGAAATCTAATTAGGCAGTTATAATTCTAAGGTAAGAAAACAAATTGTTGTTCTTGAAACACAATTGCAATTTCATCAAGCCTCAATAACATTGTTCTGCTGCTCAGTATTACCTTGTTGTTTATAACATCCCACTTTATTTATACAAAGTTTTCTTTAGAAAAGGCAGTATTTGTTGGAGGTACTCATTACAAGTGGCTTCTCTGAATGTCAAATACTCTGCATAATGAGGTGTCACAAACAGTACTGCAAAAGGAATTGGTGATAAATAGGAAAAGAGGGCTTATAAATAAATTACTTTTTATTGTAGGTCAACAATAAAAATGAACAGTACCTACATTTTGAAATAGTATTGGGGATGGGGGAGAGTGATTAGAGCTATTCACAAAGATATCAGTGGTCCCAAGTTGGTACTGAAAGGATGTATCACTTCATAACATGGATGATGAAAAATGGGATTTTGTGGGCTCATGTCCCTTTTATCCTCCCTTTATATGTGCAAGACTGAGTAAATGCTAGGTTAAATGAAGAGCTGAGTATGTTGAACACTTGTCTTTAGCTTGGAAGGAACAGGAGGCTTCATTTCACCAACATACAGAAAAGCAATATGTATGTGACATGATATTTTCTACAAAAACCTTTAAGGGGATACCCATTGTTATGAAATGAAGCCTGCTAATCATTTCAGCCAAGCTGCTGTCACTGCCAGCTAAACATCAGACCTGCAGACCTGCAGGGCCTTCCCTAGCCACATTTTAGCCTGGATTTCTTCCCTTGGCCACTTGGGACAGAACATTAGTAGATATATGATGACTCTTGAAGTTGAAAACATCAAATAAAGCAGCTTATAGAATTGATTTAACTGACTAAATCAATAGCCAGCTATTATCTAACTAATCATTAGCTCACTAATCTCTACTTAGTCACACACACATATTTTTAGAGAGAGGTTTGCCTCTTATTGTTGCTGCAATAATTTAAAATTTGTCATGGATTTGCAAGGAGTTCAAATTGTTTATGGCCGACTACAACACAGAGGTGTTTTAATTTCAGCAAGGATAGGAAAAAAGTTTTTTTCCAGATTCCAGCATCCTTCAGTAGTATAAAATTATTTTAAGAATTAATATATCTTGCGAATTTGCAGGCTCTAAATGATAGCAACAAACGGAGGTCCCTGAGCGGGCAAGGATTATGGAGATTCATTCCTGCGGGGAAGAAGCGTGTTCATACATGGCATAAACTCGGGCTTGCATCCCCATCTTGTGGCGGAAGGGGCCGGGTGCAAGGAGCAAAATGAAAATCACACCGTGCCCGAGGGTAACCCACGGTTTCACAGCCAACGAAGCAGCCGGGAGTGCATAGAGAATGTCCTCGGCTCGGTCATTGCTGCCACGCCGTTTCTAATCTCACGCCTCATCCATAGCCCTGCCTCATCAATAAAGGACATTCAAAGAAAATCCTGTCTTGGTACAAAAAACAACGCAAAACGAAACAAACGAACAAACAACTAACCCCAAAAACTAGCACCCCGAGCCAACACCTCCCCACACACCAAAATACATGTTTCTAGAATCTCAGCACAACTGCACTCTGAAGACTTTCACTTGGTGTAGAAAATGTCTCCATCTCAGCACTATGCCAGCCAGTAGTGTGCTTGCCATACTTCAGGAACAGTATCCTCTTCTCAATCCTGTTTTAGCAGGGGAAACCTGAACTTAATTCTGCTAGTTCCATTCATTGCTGGTAAGTTTTGGGTCAGGTCTAGAAGAAAAACCCAGCAAAAAACCCAAACCAAACCAAATCAAACCAAACCAACCAACCAACAAACAAAAAACCCCAACAAAAACCAGCAGCAGCAACAACAACAAAAACCCCAACAATACATGGGAAGATCAGAGTGCCAGAAATTGTAACAAACTGACAGCAGAATAATAAGACTTCACTAGAAACTCTGTGAGAATAATGACGAGCTTTAAAAGCAAATAAGGAATGTTTATTCCCTTTTTCTCTCCCCATCTCAGCCCCTACATCAGGTTGTGAGTCAGCCTTAGCAATTAAACTGTAAAAGAACAATAGTTTCAGAAGAGAGAGCACCATTTCTACCCTATCCCACAGTGAGCTACACTATCCTAAAAATTATGCATGGTGAAACCTGCACACGTTTTTAAAACCAGGCAGATCCAGGCAGCAGCTGACAGGACTGCCGCATGCTCAAAGAGACGGGACAAGATGAGTGTGGCAGCCTGTGCTGCTGTTCAGAAACACATGTGGGAATATTAACGGCATAGCTACACTATTCAAAAACCCTCAAAATTTTCAGTCTCTATTTCCTGGCCTAAAAAAACCAGTATAATCCAGCCTCTGTGTCTGTCTACACGTCTGTGCCTAAAGCAGTCCAGGAACCCTGATTTAGATGGATTGAGACCCCACTAGAATCTGGTTGTGTATGGGGCAACATTGTGTGAGCTCAGCTAACAGGCAGTAAATAAGGCAGTCTTAGCCAGAAGTGAAGATTTAGGCTTAAGTCAACTGAGCTCTTGAATCTGGGCTTGACTTTGTGAAAATGTTGCAACATAGCCCTCTGTGATTGGGATGCTGCTATTTCTAGAGTTCCAGTCACTCCAGGCAACTGTCATAAAACAGGGAAGAATTTCCAGCATTCCCCGGGGAGATAAATGAGGTAAGAGTAATAAAAATGGGAGGACAATAAATGTTGTGGGGTTTTTTTGCTATCATATTTTGGTAAAGGAAATCTCTTCAGTATTACACATCAGAGAAGTCTCATCTTTCAGTGACCAGTTACACATGACAGCCCAGATTTTCTTTTATTTTCCTGAAATATAATTTTATATGTTTATGAGCTTGATCTTGCAGCCTGTTTCAGGAAGAGCTGGCAGCTATGCCCCCACTGCTGCCTGCCCAGGGCATGGCTGGCAACAAAAGTAACACAAGGCAGTGGGGTCAGCTGCTCAGAGCAGTCAAGATATTTTGCTTGCAGTAACTCTCTGTTTCTCAGTACCTCTCTGCACTACAGATGTAATAGCAATCTTTGCAATGAGGGGAAATATATCCACAAAACATAAACCTTTGCCATGATTGTTACATATTAACTTGGTGGCCTTAAAGATGAAGTACCAGCTGTCAAATTACTGTCAGTCATTCACCCTCTTTAAAGTGTGACTGGGAGGAAGAAGTACTTGCACATGTCTCCCAACTCAAAATGTTGCAAAGTCCTACTCACAGTGGACCATGGCTATGAGCATTGATTCTTTTGGTTTTATTGGCTTCGAACATTGCAAAAATGCAATATAAGTAGAAGTTGCCTCTGAAGAGCCAACACAGAGAGGTAACTGAAATCATGTCCCTTATTGCAGGGTAAAATGAAGCATGATCGATAGGAGAGAAATGCGTAGGCTGAGACTAAATAAAACTTCCCTACATTTGGTGTTTTGTTGCCTTGACAATACAAGTCTGTGTAAAAGACAAAAAAAAATTTTTTAAAAAAAAATCTGAGTACCAGACTGGATGGAGCCACATCTGATGCTGGGAAAGGATCCTGTCCATTAATTTGTAAGAGCAGAGAAGACTACATGACAGGATTTGGGCATTGAAGACAAACCACTCAAGAGGGAATTTGCTCTTAGGCTCCATGGTGGAAACATAAAACACTTGCAAATCTGACCCTGCTTTAGAAATTTCTGCTCCATGAAGATTTTGTGATTCTCCACAAGGAGGGCAAAAGTCATCCTGCATGGTAAAGCTCTGAGGCCATATTGTGGCCACCCAGCTGCTTGCAGAGGATAAGGAAGATCTTGTGTCAGTTTTTGTTGCCCTACAAGTTGGTTTTGATTATATTTTTAATCTATCAGGCTTTTACCAAGTGAGTAAAGTAATCATTTTGACAGTGAATGGCATTTTACAAGTGGATTTACTGCAAAAGTCAGCAATCCAGTTGAAGCCAGCCCAAATGGCCTTCAGAAAGCAACCTGTAACAAAACCATTGATTACATGTTCTGGTTGGAAACTGTGCATCTTGGAGCCAAGAAAAATTCAGTCACTCCACATTTTGTGAATCTCATTTTTTCCAGATTTTACAGGACTACTTCAGTGCCTGGAAAGCTAGTGCCAAGGAGAGATCTAGAGCTCAGCAGAGTCCCAGCAGGAAAAAAAAAAAAGAGTTTTCATCACAAGAATATTTTTTTTTTCAGTAGCACATTAGCACACACCATTTTGGCTGAAAATCAATTTCAAAGGCTGAAATTGCCACACCACAGCTCATGGACATTCCAGCCAGATGATCCCTGCTCCTATCCTTTTCTTTAACTCAAATTCCAGCATGGGCACAGCATGATAGTGAACAATGATGAAAATCCTAGGATCTGTGATGTGGTGTGTTTCCAGCTGAATCAAAGAAATACCAGTTGTGCTGTTTTGAGGTATGGCCACAAGTTCACTGTGTTCAGTCCTGCTTCATGAAAGGTTAATCTGAATGAAGACAAGTGCAGAGAAGAACCAGTAGGATCAAACAGAGGGGAGAAAATTAGTTTGATATTGAAAAATGAAGACTGGAAACAAATATGTTTGTTTATGCTACCATATAATAAACTCCAGAGAGAGGAGAGAGTTGTAATTTATGTAACAACATTAGCAAAAAGTCAAACTGGCCTATGTGGCTTTTGAATAACTTTAGGGTGGAAATAAAAAATTATTTAAAACCTAGCCAAGATCTGGAGTAGCCTTTTGTATGGAGGAATAAAGGCCAGAAACCTAATTAGGCTGAAGGTGGATTATATGATGAGAATGTTGCTGCAGTAGGAAGCAGTTCTGGACACTCAGTAGATTTTTTCCCATCTGTGGTTCAAGGGGAGGCCTGATAGGGAAGACACATGATATGGCAAATTTGGGTCACACTGTTTTACAGGAACTGAGTTTCCAAATCGATTTTTTTTTTTTTTTTTTTTGAGTTTGGGACTTTCCCTTTTCCAGCAAAAGAAGACTTACTCATGGGAAGCAGACACACTCCACAAACATGCTCATTTAGTCAAGAAGATGTTTCCCACTGAGAAATCATCCATCTGGAAATTTTCAAGTAGCTCCTGCACTAACATCTGCTTGGATTAAAACCCCTTGGGCAAAGGCCTCCTCTCCTTGTTTCTTCAGTGTCAAACACCCTTGGCAATACAGATAAATAAAGAATGATCAGGCAAGGGAAGTAGAGAGTCCATCCAGCTTCTGCCATCTCCCCTTTCCATGGGCTGTCTGTGACAGGAGAGGGCAGGGAGTGACCCTGATGCACTCAGACAGCAGCTGGGTTGGAGCAGGGAATGCTGCAAAGATGGAAACTATACAGCAAACTTGACCACAGAAAACTCAAATGTGACTTTGCAATGCTCAAGCTCTGAATGAAATAAAGCTAAATGAAAGAGTAAAATAATAAATAACAATGAACTATTGCTTTCAATAAACTAGCCAAATGTTGTGTCAGATGAAACAGGAGGCCTCTCAGGAACCCAGGCCTTATTGAAAGTCATGTAATTATTTAAAAAAATAATTATATTCCAAAAGGAGAAAAAGTAAGATTGAAAAGCTTGGGCTTTTTTTCAATTCCATTAAAATTATTCTATTTAAGAAGAATTCAAGTGTTATCCACTGCAGCTGAACCCTTCTGTCCTACCTGCCTGTTCTCTCATCCTGTGAGTCACAAAACTCTGTGTATCTTATGCATGTGGAATAACAAATTTTCTTCCTGGAGAAGATGAATTCTTTGTCAGGTCTTCCACATTTTTGCCACCTACGAGTCTTTTGGGAAATGCTGTTCAACAAGTTTGAGTTAGCAGGGAATTCAGCTCAGCTCTTTCACAAAGTTTTTAAGAGTTTGATTATCAATAAGATGTGCACAGGATGCTCAGCCACATTCATTTCATAATCTCACACTGCCCAAAGCTGAGGACTTCTGAGTACAGTGCATAATTTTGGTTTGTACCCCAGCTCCTTTGCAATGTCAGCTAGCCAAAAAATAAAAGAATCGTGCCCTCATGCATAAACACACACAGCATTCTTCCTACTGCAGAAAGGAAGGATACTCTGTGCCTGGGAGTTTCGGTGGAAAAATGGTGGAGACAGCAGCTCTCCTCCAGTGTGTCCTTGCTTGTCACAGCCTGGCCAAACAAAACAAAGCAAAACAAAAAAAAGTGCACAGATCTCACTTACAGACATGATTGATTGCTCTGATTTACCCTTGTGGGTTTTGTTGTGTTTTCTTTTTTGTTTGTTTGTTTGGGTTTTGTTTTACGGTTTGGAGATTTTCCCACAGCCTTCTTTTTCTGGCTGTAGCTGCCAGCTGACCAACTGATTTAGCATTTTTGCTGGCTCAGAGGCTGTAAGGTCATTTTTACTGTATCGCTCCCACACAGTGCCTAATGATTTGGACTCACAGCACCCTTGCCTATAAAAGGGAACATAAAGCAGTGGAAATCACTACCACTTGCTGGGCTTGTCCTGAGTGGAAACAGGATAGTCTCCATTAACAGATAATTATGTTTACATTTCACAGCCAATAAGGATATTAAGGGTCATGCTGGCACCAGAAAAGGTCAACAAAACCAGCTTAGTTTGGAGCAAATGAAACAATTATAAAGCCCAGTTTGCTTGAGCAGCTATATTGACCATGACAGGAATGGAGAACAATCCCCATTTCCCAGTGGAGGTATTGAGGGATCCTGCAGTGCCCTTCCATCAAGGCCTCTGTAAGCTTCTTTTGCAATTTTTGCTCCCAAAAGTATGAATTCAAGTACCATGTAGATGCATATAACACAGCAGTTCTGGCACTAGGAATGCTAAATCCACAGTGAAAAGCCAACACAGCATACAGAGGTACCTAACAGCACAGGATCACAGCGTTGGTGAGCATTACTCACTCCTGTTGTGAGGGTTTCACTGCGCACTTACCCTCTTGGGATCTGTCTTCGTGAATCCCCTTAGAGCAGGGTCAGGATTCAGAAGTGGAGAAAGCAGCAACAAGGTGATTTTCATGGCCCTGTCCTGCTGTACTTGCTAATAATTGCTTTAATTACAGAACACAGCACAATGACACGTCTCATCTATCCAGCCTCATAGGTTTGACCAATCCATACTCTATTCTCTGCCTACAAACAACTTCTTTCTTTCCCACTGTTCAAAGTGGTGTTCAAAAAAAGGTCACTCCCCACTATTGGCACAGGGGTCTCAGAGAAAATTCACAGGCCACTGCCAATAGACTGGAGACATTTTCACCTGTCAGGAGTACAAAGTAGAGATTGGGAGTTTGCCTTGGAGCAACTAAGCTGATCTTTGCTGTCAATTGCTTTTTGCAGAGGTTTGCACGGAACAGAAACAGGCACCCATCAGGAACTGAAAGCAAACCCTCACCTGAGGACAGCAACACCAGGGCTCTGTCTGACAGCTCAGGGCCACAGGGATGAAATCCCCTTTATCAAGCCATCCTGATTCATGGGCAGCCAAATTAATGATGTGAAGGCTAACAGGTCCCAAGATAATTCCAATTAAATGCATTTGTGTTTGAGGACCTCACAAGACAACAGCAGAGGGACTGGAGAAAGATACTGAGCTGAAAAGTAGGCTGTGCATGCTGGTGGGGGGGAAAGGGAGGTGCAACAGGGAAAGTGAGGTTTTGCCAAACCCAGGAGCTGCTCAATGATGTTTCCTCCTATTGCCTACAGTGAACATCCAAGTGCTTCAGCAGTGTTGAAATACCTCACAAGCACTTGTCAGTGGTTTAGACATGTTGAATCAACCAGTTAATTGTTGAGTACAAGTAGGGTGCCTGACCTTCCCAAGAACTGAGGTGCTTGTTCACACCATCACTGCTGCCCCATCAGACTGTTGCTAATAAAAGCCAATAAAAAGAAGCCAATAAAAACACCTCAGTTTCCTCAGTCAGCTTCATAATTCATAGTCAGACATAGTCCTGAGTGTCTTGTAAGCACTGGAATTTTCTTTCCCTATTTCATAGTAGATATGAAGCTGTCTAATCTTGAAATCCAGACAGAACTGATATGTTCTTCAACTGCTTGATGATTTGACTTGGATTTGCTTTTTCTTTTCTACTTTTCTGTTTAGCATATCTTGAAATGGCTGTGATTTACTGACTTTCTCGTGGCATAAATTTATACAACATCCCCAAATTCCGCAGCAAAAGAACACTGTTTAATCTGCATCACTCAGAACTGTGGAGGAGCTTTAACAAGGGTTGTCTGAATGGCTTTAACTTGACCCCAAATGCAGATGCATCATTTCATTATACAGTCCTTAATGACACAATTACACAGTGTTTTTCTTGCGAGAACCCTTTGCCAATTTACCACATGAGGAGTGTTTTCATCTTTGCTGCTGAGTGTTTCACCCTGAGCCTTGTGCTGCACAATCAGGCTGGCACATTTCCTGCAGAAGATTCCGTCAGAGGAGCAAAAGGCACCAACCCCTCTGTTCAGCCCACCCTGGCCCTTGCCCTAACCACAATCACTGCTGAATCCAGTCATTTGTTTCTGCCAGAGTCTAGGGAGCCTGAGAGACATTAGGTTCCTGAGATTGTTGGCTGAGGAAGGGAAAAAGGTAATTTTCATGCCCTCCTGCAGGCTTGATGCACTTGTAGGCTCACACCAGTATCTCCCCCTTAAAATCTATGTCCTTACCCCAGGTGTCCTTGGCTCTGCAATACTGGAAACAACTGCTTTTTTCCTGGTACTCATTCCCATGTTGATGCTGGCCACTTAAAATTATTCTGTTTCCTTGCCTGTGATTTTTTTTTTAAATCTTTCAGTTCCCTGGGGCAGAGCAGTGGCTCTGTGAATGCTGGAGAGCAACTAGCAGCAGCGTGAGAAATTGAATTCCTTGTAAAAAAAATTAGATTTCTAAGTGAGACATCCTGTCCTGGAACAACAGAAAAAAAAAAAAAGG
>VWYP01004434.1:134716-186120 GCA_013400435.1 Pycnonotus jocosus
AAAAAAAAAAAAAAAGCCAAACAGAGGAACAAGAAAAGTTTGTTCTTTTTAACAAGACTGTAAAGTTGGAGTGCATAATAAGGTGGTGCCTTTCCAAAACCAGGGGTGGAGCTGGAGCTTTCAAGGACCTTCAAAACACTGTCTTTGGGACAAAACTCCCTTTTTGTAGACTAGAAAAGGGATTATGACTCTGCAGAGCCAAGAGATCCAATGTCTCATGGTATCCTGGGAGAGGAAAAGAATTTAAAGATTGTGTAATATGCAGACTGCCTTTAATCTGACCTGTGCAAAGGACAGGGATCTTGTCATCCCCCAAAGTTCAGACTGTGCACTGTTATAGTCTCGTATTTAAGCATGTAAATTGCATTGGTAATAAAACGCACAAGGTCTTGTATCAGCTCATGATTATGGTTTGGGTTAGCTGATGAAGGGATTAACTGCTCGGAGAGATCTATGTCTCCTTATCTGGTTTAGCATCCAGGAGCATCCACTGCTTGTAGCTTGGGATGCAAGAAAGGGAATGTTGTGAAGGTCTTGCAGGGAGGCAGACACAGTGGGTTGGCAGGGAGCATGAGAAAGTGATACTGGCCCCCAAATTGACTTAAGGTCTAACAAAGAGGTGGAGAGGACTCGGCAAAGCGCTGGAAGGAAGAATATTCCTGGTATTTGTTACCGAATCAGATGGGATGCTTAGGTGACACACATCTGAAAAGAGGGCCCCAACAGCTTTGAAACAGCTCTGCAGAGCACTGATGAGAGACTGGCCATGCAGACTCCCAGCAGATTGCCTGCCTTGAGAACACGGTGGATGCAGTGCCTCTCTGGCATCACTGCTGCCAGCAGATGAGGAGAAAAATCTCTTTAGGTGCTCTTTCCTCATTTTACTAGTTACCTCTGCTATTATAATGCAGATCTCATGTGCTGCTATCCGGAAGGCAGTAGATGGTGCTATTGATAGCCCTATTAACGCATATGTTAATCAAGTAAAAGTATCTCTAGAAGAACAGTGTTAAATGCTTGTATTTTCCTCATATTCATCATCTCAAGTAACCTCAAGGCACTTACCAAAATTTAAAACCTGCATTTTTATGTCAGTTCATGTTCAACCTCAGTGCAGCCACTCTTGTGTCAGCCCACAGTCCCTGCTCCAGAGAGAAGACAGAAGATAGCAGACTGATGGTAAGTGGGAAAGGGCCTTGCTACTCCAAGTCCCGCTGAGACTGGAAAGATAATTTCAGGAAGAAGGATGCAAACAAGCAAGGCTGGGATCTGGCAGGGCTAATATAAATCAAACTAATCTCTCAGTTTTACAAGAGAGCCCTTAACAACTTGAGGTCAGGTTGTCATCTCCATTATCTCTTGGGGAAGAGCTGTTCTCAAAAGCCAGCACTGATTACCCTGTTGGCACACGGTAGCTACTCTGCAGCTTCTCACAATGGGGACTTGTGATCTTGGTCCCATTACAATAATTGTCTGTTATTAGTCTCAAAGTAGCAGCTTAGGCCAAAGCCATGGTTCCCAGGGGGAAAGAAATGGTGCAAAGATACAGCTCTTGCCGGAAACAATTTACAAAGGCAATTGCTCCACCCTGAGAAATTAAATTACATCAGCAGTATCACAAAGCTGACAACACTGATTTCTGACTCCAGTCATATTTCCAGGAATAAACTAAACCCTTTTGCACCCTGTGCAAAGTTTTCATTACAGTCACAATCCATGCATCCTAACAGAGATGCTAACAAAGGAATGGGCCAACATACACAGCAAAGTGTCCCCAGGGATGCTGAACCAGCTGACTCAGCAAGACACTCAGCAGTGTGCTTTGTGTTACTGGGTTTTGTGGAAAACATCTGAGGCCTCACAAGACCAAGAGTCACATTTCTATAGCTGGAAGTGTCAGTGCTCATAGGAATGACAGCTCCTTATCTGTGAAAAAGAGGTGCTCATCCCCAAGACAAGTTTAAGTTTTTCTGCATATCGTAAGCCTTCTCTGTTTTAAAATCGATGTTTCAGGCTGTACACAGCCCTGTTCCAAATGCATCCAAACACACATCCAGCTCAGCAAAACACATGCCAAACATGAGAACATCAGTCTGGTCCAGCTCCTGGTCCACCTTAAAATCTCCAGTATTTTCTATAATTTTCCTTTGTCAGCAGCAATTCTTTACATTGATCTTTTGAATGTGTACAATTTTTTTTTTTAATCTGTAGATGTCTCATAGAAGATTTAAATAGCAGCAGACTGTGTTTGAAGCCTTCCACATTGATGGAAGTTAAAGGCCTATTTCCCAAAGCTTTTAAATACTTGCTTAACTTTGGGCATATGAGCAATGCTGTTCAGCAAAAGGATAATTCATGTGTTTTGCTGTACTGCTGCACAGCTACTGGATGACAACACAAATTGCTCAAGTGACATTCATGAGATTACATGTTTTTTTAAAAATATAAACCTACAAGAGGAATATTACTTGGCAACATGCTTTAGGAAGGGAGAGAGGACCTGCTGATGAAGAACACACAACCCTGGGGAACAGAGTGTGTTTTGTCTGGAGCTTTACAGGTTAGACCACCCTTAAATGAGACCCTGAGACCCGGGAAACTGGAGCAAGGAAGAATTAGCTGTGGTGAAATAAGATCAGGTTAGGGGATATTTAAACAAATTGGATGTAGGTTAATTCCATGGGCTCTGATGGGATGCAAACACAAGTGCTGAATGAGCTAGCAGGGAGTATGACAGTGGGGCCACTCTTGGTGATATTTGGAAAGTTGTGTTCCTTGGAGGAGGTTCCTAAGGATGGGAAGAAAGAAAATGTCATTTCTGTCTTCAAGAAGGGTAAGAAAGGGGATCTGGGGAAGTACAAGCTAGTATCTCTCGCTTTGACCCCGGGAAAGCGATGAAGAAATTTCTATATACACAAAGGACAAGATAATGGAGTAGTCAGCAAAGATTTCTGAAGGGACAAGCATGCCTGACCAACCTGATTATGAAGAGATGACTCGTGAAGAGAGCAGAACATGTTGTTTATTTGTTCCAAGGACTGTAGTAGGCTTTCAGTACTGTTTCCCACAACACCCTCAGAGACAAGCTGAAGAAGTACAAGTTAGGCAGTCAATTGAAATTGGCCTGAACTGGCAGGCTCAGAGTCATGATCACAAAATCCAGTTGTGGCAGGAAGCCCAGCTGGAGGCCATTCACTGGTGGCACCCCAGGAGAAGGTGCTGAAGTCAGTACTGTTAAACACTTTCATTAATGATTTTGATGACAGGGAGGAGTCTACCCTCAGCAAGTTTGCTAATGACACAAAACTGGGAGGAGCAGCTGATACTCAGGAGGGTTGTGCTGTCATCCGGGAGACCTCAACAGGCAGGAGTAATGGGCTGAACAAAACCTCATGCAGTTCAACAAGGCCCAGTGCAGACTCCTTCCCAGTGCAGCAGATAGTCCAGCAGCAGCTGCCACAAATCCCATGCTAAACTCAGGTTTACATTAAGATTTTTCATCTTACTTTTCCTGGTGAGTAAAACAAAATTTTTAAAGTATAGCAGGGTAGCTGCCTTATTCAGCTCAACCATGAAATGATGGTCATTACAATATACTCAATCTGAAGGCAGTAACAGCCAATTATCCTACAAGTGGTGGTTTTTGCAGACCTAACCTTTTAGTCTTTACTCTGTCTTTTCCAATGCTATTGTGAATTAGAATTAGAAACTAAATGGACAGTATTGGTTCAAGTCTAAAGTATCTAAATAAAAGATACAATTTAGCACAGTGGAGGGACATCCGCTTTCTCTTTTTAACTTTTGCCTGCAAGATTACAGGAACACTAAAAACACCTGCTCTCCTGCAAATGTCCTTTCTGTTGCCAACTGCACAAAGTACAGCCTGCTCCATAGTTTCCTCTTTTGTCACAAAACCAGCAAATGCATTTTAAACTTGCCAGTGACACTCCTAGAACATTTATGGTTCCTCTAGTACAGGCCGAGTCATATTACCACCAAGATGCTGGGAAGCCTGAAATGGTCTTAGAAATATTGACTCTGTTGGTGAATCAAAGGCTGAGTTATCCAAGTCTGACTAATTGTCAGTCTTCTGCAGACTGAGGAGATTCGCTGACCTCCCTCACCATCCAGGGGAAGTGTTTAAAGGATCAAGTAACCCAAAATTGCAGAAAAGAAAAAAAGGAAGGTTGCTGTGGAAAAGAACTGAGTATTAGTATTTGGCAGACTTTAATGACTACCATCAGAGTCATTTCAGACATATTCCAGTCAGGCCCGTTCAGTTCAGACCTTAATTCTAACATCTTCCTAGTTTAGTGGTGGACTTGGAAATACTAGGTTTACAGTTGGACTCTATGATCATAAGGGTGTTTTTCAACCTAAATGACTCCATGATCTATATTATAATAAGTGCACATACACACTGGCATTGTCAGTGCTAAAATTTGCAGCAGCAGAAGCATCAAACTAGTATCTGGGCAAGCCCTGCATTAGCAACAAATTACCTCAATCAATATTTACTTCTCCAAGAATCAAACCCAGGAACTTCTACAGGCCAAGGGAAAACAAGAAATGCTGGTAATGTGTACAGAAAAGCCAGTCACTAGGGAACCATATGAACAGTTTCATTTCCTCATTAGAGGGTAACACAGGGGTCATCCACCACTACTTGTTGTGGAGTTGCTCATGATTTTGCTATACCACAACCACAGAAACCAGATGCTGCAAACAGCAGCTCTCACTCCTACCCTATGGAGATGACCATTTTACAAGGAGGAGACTTCATCTGGTACCAGCAACACTGGTTTCTTGTTTGGAACATCAAGCAGTGTTGAGATTAAGTCAGTAAAATTGGTTTTCTCAGGCCTTGGAGCTTACAGGACAAAATCTGAGTTGCTGTTTCAAGCTACCTTTCACTTTAGAAAGTATTTATTGTTGTGAACACTATCCTCATTTTCCACTTAGTCCAGAAGAGAGTTGAAAATTTGGAAAATCTTCTGCCAGGTTTAGTTTGCCTTTTTTTTTTTCTTCTGCATTCCCAGTGATGGAAACAAACCAGAACAAAAGGAAGGGCCAGGCTGAGCCCTGCTCTTGCAATTGGCACACGAACATGTTTGTTAACCAAATACATTGTAGCCTGACTCTGCTGACAACACAGAGCAGAAGCTGAATCACAACTGAGCAGGGCTAGACTGAGCCTGAGTTTGATGTAGTAGGCATTTGTGGAGTCAGGACAGCAACATAAAACCTGTTTTCTAACTCTGCATGTCAGGAGTTAATAGTCTGGGAGGAGCAACTTGCCACATACTAAATGAGAATACTACTGAAGTTCACAATAGGAAACCAACAAAACTTCTGATCACTACAAAAATATCATCAGTGGGGGTTTCCCCTCCTCCCCATCCCCCTTGTTGATTTGTCTTGGAAAGTTTTTACCTAATTTTCATCTGATCATTTCTATAGAAAGAAAGGTAGGACTGAAGTTTCCTACAGTGAATGAAGGAGAATTTAGAGAAGCGTTACAGAGCCCACGTCACCCATTCACAGAATACAAATAATGATTAGACAGTATTTGAGGTGTTCAAAGTGGCTTTGCTGTTACATAGAGTATTTTACCACATCCTAATTACAAGTTTCTGAATCAGTTAGCTAGTTGCAAAGAATCCTAGAGGCATAAAAATCAGAAAAAAGAGGTAAACAGTTTATATGTGTTGTCATGAAGATGATGGCATTTTTGGTGATGTTTCAAGTATTTCAGATAGGCAGTACTGACATAGGGTAACTCAATGGAAAACAAAAGAAGAATAGCTCAGATTATTACTTTATATACCCATTGGACATACTTTCCACTGAACCATAAAGTTAATCTCTTCTTATCAAAGCTGATTTATTACCACTTTTGCCTGCAAGAGCCTATGTATGAAACATTAAATCACAGTAATATTTGCCGTTTCAACAGCCAAACCAAGGGCCAAAATACCAGGTTTGGATGACACTGACCTCCCACAGCTGCTCTCAGGTATTGATGTTATGTGAACAAAAGGAGAGCAAGTGGGAAGTGAGCAGAACCTCTATAACCTTGGAGAGCTTTTGCATCAATCACTTCACAATTTTAAATGCCAAATGTTTAAAAATCAGCAATGAAGGTGTTTACCCTCCCAGCCCACTGCAGCCAGTTGTCTCTGTGGCACAGTAGGTAGGTAGAAGCTCAGCATGAAAGCACTTGGATTTACTTCTGCATGTAAAAAGTGACAGTATTTAATAAAGTTAAAACATTGCCTCAAAATGCTGCTGGAAGAGCACAGCTCTTGTTTCTAAGATTGGAGGGAATATTGAAGCACCATCAGATTGCACCTGTAGAAAATGTTAGCAGTTCTTGATCTCTTGTTTGTCTAGCTCATTTCCCCATGGCTAGAAAGAAGAGTTCTTAAACACCTGCAAGCTGTTCAACATTTTCCTGGACTGACTGGTTTGGTAGCATTTGCATTCTTCCACTAAGAAACCCACCAACTTCTGTCTACCTGGTCTATGTAAGAGATTCTATTGCTAACATATATGGTCTAGTTCAAATAGAAAGTAACAAGACTTCTAAGTCCTGCATACCTTGGCATTAGAGCCAAATGTGTTCTAAAATCCTTCTCGGACCAGACCTAGAAATCTATGGAAAGATTTAGGAAAATCATGTTGATAGTAAAACAACCTAAGGCACCAGGAAGATGTAAAGAGTCTGATTTGGTGATAATGAGAGAAGGTCGGAGTTCTATTTAAACTATTTAACTCTAGTGAGTTAAAATCACAAGAGACTTGTAATTTTGCTCTGAGTTCCTCTATCACAGTAAAACATTTTGTCTGGTTTTGAAGGCACTTCAGGTACAATAGTGGACAGGCAGTGCTGATAGGTGGCTTCTGTGCTATTACAGGACATCTGTCACACATATACCTGGACTGTTTCTCGCTGCTGTTTCTTTAAAGATGACACACGTTCTCATTCAGAAAGGCTGTCTATTTATATTCCCTTAACACAACTTCCTTCACTGCTCTGTAGAAGCTTTATCCAAACAGGAAGGAGGCCAGTGTAATCTGAAGGATTCTTTGAAATTAAATAATTGAAAAGATTAATTCAAGCATGTCTGCTGGGGAAGGCGCAGGGGGCACATGGCTAATCCATGAGTATTGTTCCCAGTTCCCAGTAAGCTCAGCCATGCAGTTTTCAGCTGGGCACACGCATGCACTTTGGCAGAAACAATGCACTCAAAGTAGCATCTATATATCTAGTGATTTATAAACATGTTCTAAGAAATTAATGCTAAGAGATAAATTCTGCTGGAGGCCTGCCAGCTGCTGTCCAGGAGATTGCAGTGAAGAAGCAGGATGGAGTGAACAGCAGAGAGCCTTCTTGAGTCAACACTGTCCCAGCAGAAAGAGGTTGATGTGTGCTTGTCACATCTAAAGACAAGAGTGTCACAACATGCCCAGTCACCAGAGTAACCCCTTATTGATCAGTCCAGGGCTATTGCCCCACTCTGAGCTTCATGCTGGGTGTGGAGCTGTCTGAGGGGTCCTCAGGGACCACAGTGATGGCTTTTTGCCCTGGGACACAAATGCTGTTCAGGCTAGGCTGCTGCTGGAGGAATGTGTTACCCAGATGATGTGTTGCTGCTCACCAGCTCAGCCTGCAAACACAGCAGGACAGACACCTGAAGACTCTCCCTGTAGGATGCTACTTACAAGGCAGTATCCTGCTTTTTAGCTGGGCCTCACAGCTGGAATAAACTTGTTTCTGGTGGGGTTTTTTTCTGCTGGGAATTTGGAGGGAAAGGCAACATGCTCCTCAAGGAAAAAACTCTTCTGAAATCAGTGGAAGTCTTGCCAGTGACTTCAAAAATGTCAGGATTTTGTAGTGATATAAAGGTATGAATATAAATACTGAGCACAATGTTTTGGTCACCCCTCTTGTATCCATTTCTGGCCTTTCAAGGCCCTACCTATCAGAAAGAATAACATTACAAATTAATCTAAATGCAGTTATCTGAGACCTCAGTTTCAGCATAGTGAAATGCTGTCTGGTGAAAATGATGGGCTTGCTGTTACTTATGCCCTCCTTAAAATTGCTATTTTCATAGTACAGTTTCACTGCAAGACATTTATTCTTTTATAAATTTATTTATTCAATAAACATTTATTAATTTATAAACTTTTAAAGATTTGACAAATAGGAACAAACTAGGTATTAAAGCACTGGGATAACCTCATTAATTCTCTGCAGGGAATGGTGCAAGAGGAGACCCTCATAGCCTATGCTTTAAATCCAGCAATAAAAAGACAGTCTCAGCTTGTCCTTAAAAAAAAAAAAAAAAAAGAAAGAAAAAAAAAAANCAGCTTATGCTTTAAATCCAGCACAAAAAGACAGTGTCAGCTTGTCCTTTAAAATAAATAAAAAAAGCTAGTCCACAATGACTTGTCAAGACTCACTGGACTTGCTTTTGTTCTTCTCCTATATCCCTGAATCTGGGTACATCTGAGGAGGTAAGGATATGCTAGTAAATCCTTAAATAGCATATGTTCACTCATCTAATAATTTCTACATGTAACATAAGGTGCAGTTAACAGTAAATTTAAGGAGAATTGAAGATACTGCTTAGAGCTAAGGCAGCAGTGCTCTTTTTCCTTCTCATTGAAACAAACTGCAAAAAATGGACACTGATGATCAAGTAATGCTAGTGCAGAGTGGCAGTATAGTTCAGCCATGAAATACTCTTTCACATATCATCATGGATGACAGCCACTTCCCCTGCAACAAGCTGAAGACCTGCTGTAAAAGACAGGGAGCTTTAGAAATCAGAAGACAGAAACTAGGAGATAGTGAAAGAGCTGCCAAAGAAATGCTTGACCTTGAAACAAGGATGACTTCTCCTGATGAGGAGCACTCTTGCTTCCACATGCACAATCCTCTAATTGCTTAAACATCCAGACCCTGAACACTCATCCCCTCAGGGCTTAGTGCTACCAATAAAGCCCATTACTCCCTGTATTTCAAGTCAGGTGTAAAAAATACCCAGGAGACAAAACTGGAGCTTTAGCATCTCTCAATCATGTTGCATTCACAGAGACAAAAGACACAGTGATGTAAACTGAGTGTTTGCCCCATTTCTCCACCTGTTTCCAGTGACTAAACAGGCAATGCCAGCTCTGCCTCCAAAACTGGGCTGTTTCTTATCAGTCCAGATGCCTCAAGCTGTTATTAGCTATTATGCTATTGATCATCATTATCTCTCAGACATATTTTCAGAGAGAGGCTTGAATTTGCAGATGGTCTCTGCCTCCCAAACCATCTCTGCTTGAACAGACCCATGGAATCTGGAATGTCAAATATCCCTTACAATAGACTTTCACTGCAATTAACCCCCTGACAACACGTGGTGAAGGGAAGGAAGGAGCTGCCCTCAAAGCACTGTTGGAGATGTAATGTGCTCACCCAGAGCTATGGACTGCCAGCTGAAAAATTAACCCAATAAACGTTCATGGGAACGGGATTAAAAGGTCATTTGATGGCGATTAGTGACATCCCAAGCCTTCTGTTCAGTGTTGTTAGCAACCCCATAGGCAGTAGCTATGAGGAGTTTGCTGTCTCTTCCTGGTAGAGACCACATTGCTGGGCTGGCTTTACATGGAGAACTGCACGTGTTGACCAGGCACAAAACCGCCATCAGGGCTGCATGTAGGAGTGCAGCCTTTCCCAAAGCAGAGGGGAAGAAACAGGACCCCATGGCACAGCCATGTGGTCACAGAAGTGGTTTTGGGCCCTGCCTGTGCTGAGGAAGGAAACGCCCAAGAGACTCCAGGAACCAGAGGGAGCTCAGGGGACAGGCTCTGGCTCTGACAGCTGGGGTTGTGAAAGTCATATCCAGATGTGGAAACAGCTACAGTGAACAAGAAACTCCTCCAGTCACTCCTGAGTATAAACACTATGACAAGCAAATGACTAACTAAATCAAGGGCACTTGAGTAGAGGTTGGCATGAACAGCTCCATCAGCTTCTTGTGAATGTCTCTATGTTCAGGCAACAGCAAGAAGGTCATCCAGGAGGAAAGAGCCCCTTTACACCAGGGACTGTACAGCCTGGGGTGGTTTCCCTACATCCCTCCAAATCTGCAGTTCTAGGAAGACTGTAACAAAGCAGAACAGTGAAACAAAACAACTTAGGGTGAAAAAATAGTCAGTAAATTCAGCTCTGTTAACTCTGCACACAGAATTTTGGACAAAGGCTCAGTTAAATTCAGCCTCAAGATGTAACAGTGTCACATGTCTAACCTCCCCAAAACCAGACAAAGCTCACTCTATCTACAGGACAGTGGTCAAGGTTCAGACCTTAGGTGTATAGAGTTATTCAAAGTTAATTCATCAGCAGCTATAAAGGACTGATGGCTTTGTCAGTCAATAGCACTATGTTCATTAACTCCAGCTGATAATCTGGCCCTTAGGGTTTGATTCAGACACAAATCTTTAATCAACTAAATGCCAACATGAGAAGCTTCAGATGCATTTGTGGACAGCCCATTGATTAGAACAGGAAGAGAGAGGTGATTTTTCCACATATGTTTAACAGCTATGCTTTTTTATTGTTTTCAAATCCACCTCAGTGAGACCTAATATGACTCTTCAGAGGAAGCTACATAAACCAGAGTCCCTGCCCTTTAATATAAAAGGACAATGCAGTGCAGTTGAGGAGTATGATGTGAATTATTATTCTCAATACACTGCAGTCTCATTACATTCCAGGGCAGTCGTCTGAGTCGATTGCAATGCCCAGAGTGCTGGCAATTGCAGTCCAGGGGCTGACTGAACTAAAAGCCAAATAGGATGCTGAAGAATAGCTAAATGCAGATTCCCTCTGCCTTTCAGAGGGGAATTAAAGCTCTTAATTTTGCTTCCTGGTAAGAATCTCCCTGCTGAGTAATGCTGCTGTGCTCTGGTGCCCGAGGTTCTCCTGGAGTGCCCACAGTTCAGAAATTTCTTTAGTCTTATCAACCCTTAAGGTAAAGGAGCAGAACTAGAGATAAGACTTGCAGAGGGAATTCTAACTGAAAAGGTAAAGTAGAGGGAGGATTAAGCCAAAAGGAAATCCACTCTCTACAATGCTTACATATGATCTGAGGAAGAGCACCACATTAACATAATGTCACACCTGGCTGGACAGGAGTGGGCTGTGGTTTCTCAGGCAATAATCCGAGGCAGAGCTGGCTGCTGGCCAGTTGCCAGGCTGTGTTCACCTTGCAAAGGGACACCTTAGCCCAAAGACCAACATGGAAGCAACAGGACATTTGCTCCAGTAGGCTTCCACAACATTGCCCTCTGTCAAGAAAATCCATGGCCACCTCCTTTCCTAGTGATCCAGGCAGAAATGTAAACTGACATTGAAGAGTAACCAAAGCATGAACTGCTTGAGGGCATCCTGGGCACCCTTCTGCAGAGGACACACTGTGCAGTGTCCCCACAGAGCATCAGAGATGGAGATGGCATAAGAGTGGTGCCACAGGCACCACTGAGACATATCACTGGGCTCTTGGTGATGCTGCTGCAGGTTTGTATAGAAGGTGCTCGGGCAAATTGAAAGACAAGCATTGATTTACACATTCTTCCAAGGAAGCATCATTATTTAATGCATTTAATCAGCAGAGCTCCCCATTCATTCATTTTGTCTACTTAGCAAAGAGATGCCAAGACTGTCAGCCTCCACTTACTGGAGATCAGTCTGGAGGCCTTTCCTCCTGTTGAGCCCTGTGGTGAACAAGCTCAGCTTCTGGAAAGAATTATTTTCTGTAAGATTGTGCCCTTTGAGACATGGAAAACCCCAGTGACAAGAAGGTCTTCTGCAGGTTTAATCATCAGAAGGCACTGTTCTAGTCACCTGAACAGATTGTTTGTCTAATATATGCCAGAAAAACATGTTAACTAATTTCTGCACCCAGCTGACTGAGCTGGAACTTACAGGCCTGGTGTGAAACACTCCCAAGTGATTTAGTTGAAGAATATCCCTGGACTCTGCCACTGACACTATTTGATATCTAACAGCCAGCATTGTGTCATACACTCTCACCTTGTCCAGGCCATGAGCTGATGAGCAGCTGGTGGCTTAAAAAACCCCAAACCTGAGCACTTTCCACGTTGAAGGGAATAGGGTTTTAATGCTTGGGCTCAGTACAGAAGCTATAAAATGTCCTGCAGTGTGACTGCAGCATTTTCTGGCTCTCCTCCTATCAGCACATCTGAGAGAAAAATGTTCTTTTAGAAGAGAGGAAAAAATACCTGCACTCTCTGTTGCAAGTGACATGGAAGCAAAGACTTGATCTAAACATGGCAGGTAATTAGAAGATTAAGAAGCCTCTCTCTCTCAGACATTGAGGGCAAGGCTTAGAAGACCTGTGCTGGGGTGCATAAACCATGAGCTGAAACTTACCTACACAGTAGTCCCCAAGATTCCCTGATATCCAATGGCTTTGGAATAGTCTATAATAAAAGTGTCATCTAAGCAAGTGAGAGTTAAAATTGCCTCCACTATTGACAGGTTGGCTATTTTGAGGGGAATTCATACAAAGTGTCACAGTCCTGAGAGTAACCCCTCCACTGCTGGTTCAGCAGGCAGAGACAGCACCGCTCACTGGAATGAGACATGTGACAACTAAACCTTGGGCCAACACAGTTGCCCTCTTTGCTATAAATTGTAGTGCAATGCAAGAGTCCTGCTGAGATCAGCTGTTTCCTCTAGATTTCTGTCAAGCTTTGACAGCTCATTAAAAGTTAGGAGGGAAAAAGGGTTTGATTTGCTTCACTTAGAAGCAAAGCATAGAGGCTTACCCCTTTGTGCAAAGAATTAAGAAAAAATGACCTTCACTCTTCCCAGCTTTTCTATGCTGCACCATAGCTAACAGCAGGGGAGGACCCAGTTCTGTGCTCAATTATTGCCAAAAGTCTTTTAGAGCTTTAAAATTGATTCTCCAGTCAGATACTAATTTGCACTGCAAGAAAAGATTTAGAGCTACCTGCAGGTTTAAGGCATACAGCCGCATCGATTATGCTGAAAGCACCATTTCAGGCAATCTTTGCAGCTTGGAGAGCTAAACCTCACATTTCCCCCCAGCCAAATAGATTCCCCCCACAGATTCTTACAAGGGCAGATCCACTGCAGGCCCTGCATGCCAAAGGCACAGTGTGAGAAAGAGTTAAATATGCATGTGGCACCATGGCTGGTGCTGCCGCTGCCAGGAACTGTCATGGTGTTTGTGTGCAGTGTGTTAGTGTGACACTAAAATCGATGTGTGCTCTGTGTACCTGCAGGCAGTGCTTGGTCCCTGGTAAACAAGGCAGGCAGGGCTAGGATGAGAGCTACAAGACAGAAGACTCAGTAACTCTGCTCTATTTAAAAGTGATCCCATTTAAAATACGTGACAATCCCATATAACTTGCCAAGAACATCCAAAATACCAGAGCACCTTTTTGTTCTTCTGTTAGAGCTTTAATGCTAAAAAAAAAAAAAAAATAAAAAATTGCTGACAATACCTTTTTATACAGGAAAAAGCTTTTGTGTCACATTTCTCTAATACTCTAGAAAGTTACCCAATCTACATCTACCTTTTCTATCTCTCAAACCTCAGTCAAAACATTCTTCTCCCATTAAAACCAATGCAAACAATCTACCAGAGATTTCTTTCTTCTTTTTACCCCTGTGTCTCATGGCAAAGAAAAAGAGATGGAAACAATAAAACTTCTGGGGGAAATCCTGGCCTTACAGAGTTTTGTGTGCCTCTGGTAAGTCCACACAGCTGAGACACTTTTCACTCCCTGGGCTGCCCTGGCTGGTGGGAGCACAACCACTGTAGCCTTAGCTCTTTGTCCTTCTTTTCTTTGGACCTAACTTGTTCCTACTCTTGGCTTGCAAAGAAAGAACCATACGTTCAGCCAAGCATCTCACACCACCTTATTCTTGCAATGAGAATCAAAATCTCTCTCCAAAGCTGCACCTTTTAATTGCTATGCATTAATAATACCATAAACTCCATGTAGCACAATATCCCACAACTGAGTCCCTCCTCTCAACTCAGACCCTCCATCCTCTCCTCTTGACAAAGTTTCACAACCCTTTGAACCAACCTTGAATAAAGGCATCCCATAAGAACCCCAGGTTGCCCCTTACCTGCAGCGTCCCTGATTACCTCAGCTGTTCTGCAGCATAGATAGTCTTGTCTGGAAGCTTTCCCATCTCTCCTGAAGGGAATCTTTAGCCCACTGTTTCACCTAAGTCTCTTCTACAACTCACTGCATCTTCATCAAATGCCTTTAGGCTCCTGGTTCTAATCTCCTGCTGCTCACTGAGCTCAACTAATGAAGAGCATTTGTGCCCCTGCTCTCTCCCCACCTGTCAGAGGCTCTGCTGCCTCCTGCACTTAATGCACATCACCAGTACACCTGGTGTTTGCAAAGGTGAGGAAAGATGGGAGCCTCCTTTCTCACCGTCCTTACAAAATCCAATCTGCCAAGACCACTGGTTAGAAACCAATCTTACAGGAAAGTTGCTCAGAGGCTTCTATCTAAATGGATATTTTTCCTTTAATGAGCTATAGCTCATTTTCATGCACATTGCAGCACATTGGAAAACACACCAATCAGTTGATTTTTGAAAGCCAAATGGAACTGTTCTAACAGTGCTGAAATGCCTTTGCAAAAGACAGCTCATCTGCCTGGAAAGGTGTGGAGCATCCCAGGAAAAGGAGCATTTAAACCGGCCCATTCCTTTCTCCACAGATCTTTCTCTTTACTATCCAAGCAAAGCTCTGCACTGTGATGTTCTTTCTAATTACACTTCTTTGTTGTACATGCTGCATTCTCAGGGAAGGACACTGAAACTAAGCCTCTTTTTTTCTCCTAGCAGCAGGAAATGAAGGAGGTTTTGAGGGTTGGTGGGGCAGATGACCTTTTAAGGAAATAGGTCACAGCACTGAAAGACTCAGATAATTTATTCAAGCAAACAAAGAAGTATGAAAGCCCTTCCAGGACAAGTATTGAACGCCACACAATAATAGAAAAGTGTGTGGTGAGAGGACCAGGAAAGAGCACCAGAGGTGCCAGGAAAGAGCAGGGTGCACATTGTGCCACTATATATGTTCTTGGACAAGTAGAAGAGAAAAGTGTGCCCCAGTAGAGGGAGGATTCAATGAAGATATTTTTCCATTTTCTATTTGAGCCTACACTAGAGACAGAAAGGACCAGCTGTGCTGAAGCTGGACACAACCTCCATATGTGTAGCTATTAAAAAAGGCTGTATTTATACCACATAGCTCTCCTTTTGTCAGGGGTAGGTTCTACAAAAGCTCCAGCTTCTAGTTCAGCAGAAATTAGGACCATTTAGGGACTGCCTTCAATTTTGGAGGCTCTCTCTACAGTGCAATCAATTAGCTTGCAGTAGTTATTCCAGCCTGTATGTGAGGCAGGCTGGAAAGAAAATACACAAATGAAATGACACAGATATTCTCCCTGAAAGCAAAGGCATGGACATAATGAGATGGTTACTGCAGCTTTGTGCTTTTGGAAAATGTGCCATCTCAGAGAAATATCCAGTGGGGGAAAAAAAAAAAAAGATTGATTTCTGCTCCACCTGTGCTACCAAAAGGGAACAGGCCAGAAACCTGGCTTTGGCTTTGCAAGGGCAGAGAGATGAGTGACAGATGGGGAAGAGGCTACTTATTCACATCCAGCCCGGGAAGGAGAGGCCATGTACTGACTGCCTAGTTTGCACTCAGTGTAGTGATGTCAGGATATGTCCCCAAAGCATAGCAATGTATGTTAGGAAATGCAAGGCAGCTGCCAGCATCACTCATGGCAAAGTCCAAAAAGTGAGGAGCAAACGAGAGTGAAAAACCAACCACTTCACTCTTCAGCTGTCCTTCATATTCAACTGAGCCAAGCTGGAAAGGTGGGTGAGTTTGGGAGGATAATAATCTCCCAGGATAATAAAGCCCAAGATGACAATGCAGAGGATAGTGCTTTCCAGAGAGCTTCAGCTACAGTGAGTGCACTATTCTTCTGTAAAGTAAGATGAGTGCAGGAATGAGGTAGAGTCTGTCAGTGCATAAGCAGTACAGCAGGAAAGTTAGGGTGAACACCAGGAGGACTTTCACAGCAGGGAAATACGTAAGCATGCAGAACCATGTCAGTGAAGGCAAAGACAAAAACCTGTAATAAAGGATATTTCATGTAATGAACCAAAATCAGAGCATTTTTTGCATTGTAGTAGTTTGTAGAACTCATTACAGGGGACTTACTTAAGCTGCTCTACAGATCTTTGCTTTCTTAGCCAGCATTTCTCCTTTAAATAGCTGAAGAAGTCACACTGGGTGCAGGGAGATATTTGGATACCACCTGAGCAACTGCCAGCCCTATTTGTTCCCTATTTTTTCTCTTCTGCAGCCAGAAAAAAAAAAAAAAAAAGGAAAGCCTCTGTCCATAGAGCAGGCACTCAAAGTGTCCAAAACCTAAGGGGAGCCCAGGAGTTTGAGTAGGATGAGTAACCCAATGCATGGAGACAGTTATCTCCCCAGAGGCTTTTCCCTAGCTTAAGACTTACTAAACCTAAGCAATTTCTCTCATTAGCTGGCAGCCCAGTAGCTGTCCTTGAAAAAGTAAGAGACACAAAACAGGAAGAAACACAAGGAGCTCCAAACTCCAGAAGGAGCAGCTTCATGGATGGCCTCACCTCTGCCGGTTCCCAGGCAGACCTGATCTCTCCTCTTCCTCACAGCCAGGATGACACAGTCCAGCAGTTCCTGGCTCAGCCCAGATGTGAGGGCTTTGCAGAACCCAGCAGACATTCCTGCACACCAGCCATTCTCCACCAGGAGCCAAGGGAAAGGTGGGTGCCCAGTGGTTGTGCTCCAGCTACCAGGGTGTTTTTGACCAGCCTGTGAGAAAAAATGTCCTTAACTGCTCAGCTCACTTATGTCTTTCTGATGTTATGTAAGTGGATTGAGAGAAAAAGCACTGCCATGAGCAGGTTTCTAATTAGGAAAAGAAATAAAAAGAATTATGGAATTAAGGCAAAACCTCAGCATGAATGACCCAAATCCCTTCCTTGTGCTGCAGTCCACAGCAGGCTATTAGAAAACTTTTTTTTAAAAAAAAGTTAATTCATCACTAAGATGGCACAGCAAAGGCAAATTCTTTTGTAGGCTGGCACCCGCTCTCCCAAGCAGCTGATCCCACTTAATTTGTCTATTCTAAGTGCAAAGGACACTTTAGAAAGAGATGTGCTTTGTGACACAAGCACTCCTACTAACATTGCTAAAATATGAATAACAATGGGGCACACCATGGAGTCTTAGAATCATCAAGGTTGGAAGACGCCTTTAAGATCATCAAGTCCAACCATCTACCCAGCACTACCATGATAACTCCTAAGCCATCACCCAGCAAAACATCCAGATACTTGTCAAGCACCTCCAGGGATGGTGACTCCATCACCTCCCTGGCCAACCTGACCACCCTCAGTGGAGAGTATTTTTCTAATATCTAATTTGAATCTCCTGTGCCTCAGCTAAAAGCATTTCCTCTGGTCCTCACACTGCAGGTACGGCAGAAGAGAGCAGTGCCCACCTCACTACAGCCTCCTTTCAGAGAGTTGTAGAGAAGGGTGAGGTGCCTCCTGCCTCCCCTCCAGACAAAACCCAAGCTCCCTCAGCTGCTGTTCATAAGATGTGCTCTCTAGACCTTTCCCAAACCTTCTTGCCTTTCTGTGGACATGCTCCAGCACCTCAATGGACATTTTAAAGTGAGGGGCCCAGAACTGAACACAGCGCTTAAGGTGCAGCCTCACCAGCCCTGAGTTTGGGGGAGTGATCACTTCCCTAGTCCTGCTAACCATCCATGCAATCACCATTTCCTAATTTGCACTGGCAGCTTCCTGCTGGTTGTCTGCAGACTGTCATTGCTACAATGAGTTACCTACTATCACACTGGATACAGGTGCCTCATCAACAGTGGCTTGCTTTGTGAACATTTCAAGCATCCACAGGTCTCCATGACCTGACCTTAACAGGAGATACGCTTCTCACCAATGAGGTCGTTTTTCTTTAAACACTCAGTTGCAGATGTAAGTGCCTCAGCTGCAGATTTAAGTGCCTACGTTTTAAAACATTGGTTAGCCAAACTAGTAATTTTATGGTTCTCATTGGAGCAAGTAATTTGAAATTTGCTGAGGAAATCTTCTTTTCCCTCACAATACCACCTATTGTGAGTGGAAACACCTGCCACAGAGTTATTTTGATGGCATTTGAATCCCTAAGGGTATGGTGGTTTCTGTAGCAGGTGAAGTGAAGCAGATACCTCAGGATGTAGTGTGGCTGTTTGGAAAGCTCACATCTTCAGTAAATCAGCTGATGTTTAAACAAGAAGCCAGACTTATTCTCTGTTTTTGAAGGCACCATCTCCCTGAAACTGCCTTGTTACATGACAAAGTCTGCATCAGCCAGAAAATGTGCACTGGTCATCATTGGTTTGATAGGATGGTAGCTTATTTTCTGCACTAGTCCTTTTTCTGCTGGGTCAGTCCCCTCAGGGTGAGGGATCTTTAGGCTTTTTCCTTACTGCAGCAAGGCTACAAGGATGAAGTACAAAAGGGAGACCTCAGCTTTCCTGCCTACTAAGAGACCTTGACAAATGCAGCACAGAGCTGAATGAATCAAGCTGCCTCAGGGAAGTACCCCACTCTGGCAGCTTGGGGACTAATGTTTGGTAGACACTGGCATGCAGAAACCTGAACCATAAACAAGGAATGCAGCAAAACTCATTAATAAAATACCTTCTGCAATTGCCTGAAGGACTGGGCAATTAATTGAAGCACCCTGACAACCACAAGGCACAAATAGAGAAACACAAACTGGGGAATAGACTCCAGCTTAGGGTGAGCAGACAGAACATCACTGGTAGCAGAGGTGCTATGCAACTGCATTATCTCGAGTCTGTTCTGCTCCTGTCCTCTCATCATAGGAAAGTGTGTGCCAAGGTGGGGTCCTCATGCCTTCTAGAAGATAGGTACATGGATATATCTATCTGTAACAGCAACGGGCCAAAATACTTCCATAATCTGTAGTCTTATGCTCTTTTGTACAACGAGACAAAACTTCCCTTTTTTTGGGTCGGAAAATAGTAACTGTGATGCTGATGCTCTCAGCTTTGTGTGGTGTACAGGCATGCTGGTGGGTGGTGGTGACCATCTGCTATAGCAGCGACACTGCAGGGTTAAAACACTGCCTTTTCCACCTGGGCTCAGGGTGGCTGTGCTGGGTGAGTCATGTGCTGTTGTGTGGCAGGGGGCTGTTGAAAGGCTGAGTGAATTCGTGCGAAAGGGCGGAGCAGCTGCTGATGCAGAAGAGCCTGTGCTCGGGAGCAGCTGTGCAAAGGCAACTGCACTTACACAGAAGGAAGCAGACAGGTCTCTTCTCTGGCATGGACAGCACATGGAAGCTTCCACCACCACCCTGAGCTTTGCAAGGTGCCAGATCTCAGGCCTGAATCCAGAAAGCCCTTTGTAGCTGCTCTGACTTAACACACATTCACAAATTCAGGCACAATGCTCACCCTTAAAAGTCCTTTCTTTTCCCACATCAGCCTACAAACAGAGACCCAGAATAATTAAGACAGTGCTCATTTTATTGTACTCAGCATGGAAACCAGATGTAAAACAGGAAAACATTAAATTCCTAAGGGACTCAATCAGGTGGGTAACATTGCTTTAGTATCACTTTAAGACTTTTCACATGCAAACTTCTGTTGGTATGTCTCAAATGAATGCCATGGTACACCTGGTAGCCTAAGACTAGCTTTATTTTGTACAGTACATCACGTTCAATCAGTGTAACTATAAAATTAATAAAGCCACAATAATATTAGTTGTTGTTAGAAGCCTCCAAGTTGGTTTTCTTCTGATGCTGGCTGACTCATGGCCATAGTTTTTTGAAATTAAAAGTTCAAATACATTCCCTACCTTTAATTCTGGGCAGAAACTCCCAATACTCTTCAGTGTCACTGAGACCTTTGCCTCACAACTCAGACTCAGTGATTTTATGTGCCACAAACACACAAATGGTTCCCTTCCATTTTATGGAAATTCCTCAGGGCAGTATCTAAACTTGCTTCTGATGTACTTGTAATTATTGACTGTGAACTGAGCTAAGAGAAGTGTCAGGAGGACCCTCCAGCAGAAGGGTCACCTCTTATAGCAGAGCTGCTGAGAAGTAGCTGAGACACTCATATTCTGCAGCAGAAAACTGCTGGAGACTTTGCAGGCAGATTTGTCACTTATTTCTAATCCAAAGAGTGTCAGTCTTCTTTAGAAGAAAGCTAACAAAAACTTACGGTCTGATATTTCAAATGGGGATTAGTTGATGTGATTCTGTTCCTAAGATCAGGTGCTTCCTATCACCCACAGTCTGGTTTTTACAGACCAGAGAAAGATTAAAAGTTGCCTCAAGGTTGTGGGAAATGCTAAGCCTCCAGCCTTCAATCAGAAGGGCAAAGGGAAAAAATCCTGTTAGAGCAAGAGTGATGCATGACACTTGCACACATGTACCTGCCTTTTAAACAGGGACACACACACATATAAGCTTACCTACATCAGAAGTTTTTCTAGTGGAAAAAATATTTCCTCTCTGTGTGATTTGGCTCAGTAATAATGTCACTTTTCTTTAAAGAAGCCTGAATGATAAAAAAGTAGGTTTCACTTTGCAAAATCTTCTTTGCCAGGATTTGATGCAAAATCCACACTATAAACTCTAGGAAGGAAGACCTACTCAGAAAAACACAAAGCAGAAAAAATAATAAATCTCAGGGTTAAAAAAAAAAGTTTGGCTCAACTCAGCTGCAATACTTCAGTCTTCCTTTAAACATCTACAGTCACTCAAGTGGCATAATTTAGGTGCCTAAGAGAATATTGGAGCCAGTTCAAGTTACAGGTCCTGACTTTCAGGTCACACCACAGCATCCAATGGCACCAGAGATATTTCACAGCGTGCAGTATTTGGGTAAAGGTCTACCTGCATGTCTTTGGGACAATTGCAAATACTGAATACTCATACAGGCATCACAGAGACACCAAAAAATAAACCAGCAGAGATTGGTTACTGAAACAGGGAGTTAGGGAAAAGGAGGGAAGAGTTTCCCTCAGACCACAGCCCTTAACTTTCCAAGCCCACAGAGCCTGACAATCAGTTGTCTGTCATTCAGAGGAGCCATTCCCCCAAGCTGTGTGCGAAAGTGACTCTGCTGTGGTAGCACTTTGTGTTAATTTTTAAAAGATGTAGAAGGATAGACACAGAACAAGATAATGGAGGTGATAAGTTAATAAAATTTGTACTTTCATACAAACTTTGCATATACTGAGCTAACTAATGAAACACTGGTATGGTACATTCCATGAAGTTTCCAAACTGAAAACCAGTGGCAGCCAATTTTAATTCCTCATCAACACTGATTTTCGTTTGGATTTCCACTCTGAACTTTAACACTTAAACATAGTAATAAAACTCAAGAGAAAAGCTAGTGCTATCTTTAGAGCATATATTCAATTTTTTGAATCCCTTCAATATACTTCTTCAAACAGTGCATTTTACAAGCTCTTATGTTTTAGTGGCAGTAATAAACACTTTGACTGCTTAGAGGTTTTCTTGAATCCTATTTGGATGTATCTATAAATACTAGCAAAATATACAGCCTTTAGAAATATTAATTTTCCTAAAAGACATAGGACACCAACAAAAAAAGAAAAAGGTCAGAAAACAAGAAGGCAAAACAGACATAGGAATGGGAATTCATTGTGAAGCAGCTACACCAACTTTATTTTACTTTTGTTTTCATCCCTCTCTCCATGTTTCTCAGCAATTTCTTCTTTTGTATTCAAAACAATGTTTTATTCTGAAATGGAGAACACAGATATTCCCCTTCTTGTCCCTTCAGCTCTTTCCCCACTCTTTTTTTCCAAACCAAGTCAGCAAAAATGAGGCAGAACTTCAGCACTTGTGCCCAAACAACACAAAGCCGGCAGATCCCAACCAAGTGCACACAGATGGATATCACAGCCTCACATGAAATCCAGGACTATATTGCAAATTGCCTGCAATGAGATGCTCCTTCAACTCAGGTATTGTATTGGCAGCACTGAAACATGCTTATTCTCGTATTTGCTAGTGGAAAGCCCCCTAAGTGAAACTAGAAGTAAATCTTCCATTCTTATTCACTGCTTTTATTAATCGTTCTTGCTACATTGGCCTTCCTAGAAGATGTGACTGACAGGAAAGGGTTTCCTGACAATGAGCTTGTTTCCCAAAATCTCTCATCTTGCAAAAAAAAGTTTAAGAGTTACTTCGACTGGCTAGGCTGCAACACAGGTTGAAGGAATTTTTTTCATATAGATTTTCTCTTGGGAATGACAAAATATTTTCTGTTCTGAACCCTCTTTTTGTTAGCCCAAATGGATTTCCTTGGTTGTTACCCATACAATGAATGCAATGTGATTCTGAGTCATTGGGCAGAGAAGAAGAATGGGTTGGTGGCACACAGATCTTCTCCCCCTACCCTCTGCCATATCACTACTCCAAGCACATTTTCATTTTTGAGACTGACATGACACCAAGAACAGCCTTTCTTGGCTGCTACAAGCCCACTCAAAATGCATATTTGCTAATTGCTACTCCCAACGTGGTTATTTTGCTGTTGGTGAAAGACGTCATCAGTGAGGATTCACATTGTCACTCAGACATTGTATGCAGGAGAAAGCACTAATCACCAGTGTTAAACCAGCAGGTTGCCTACAGTCTTCCCTAGCAAGGCACAGTCAAAACCAAAAATATTTTTCATGAGATGTGCTGGTGATTATCGATTCATTTTTATGTGTTGGCTTTTGGCACTTTATTGCTTGGCTTCCAACATCTGCAGGACTTCTGCAGCCACCAGACAGTGCCGTGGACAATTTGCATCTTTGCACTCCTATTTGCTCAGAACACAGGCTGAGCACTACATGTTGTTTCAGTTATGCTCATGCAGTTGTTCAGGTGCATCCACTCAGTAATTTGTCCATCGGCGTTTCGTAGTATGAATGCACTGGTGGGATTTTCCTAGAAGAAAGGTCATTTGGCCTGGGGAAGGGAGAGTGGACCAGTTACTGAAGACTCACAGCTGAAAGAAGCTGCAAGGAACCAGGGGAGATCTCTCATTCCTTGCAAAGAAGCAGTAAGTCCAGTGCTGCCCCAGCATCCTGCTCATTCATTGCCAAGCCTAGTTTGGTCTCCATAAAGCAACTCATACCCATATCCTAGAAATATTCTGCAGAGCTGAAGCTAAAGGATAAAATTCATGGAAATCAGTGAATGAGTGATAGCTCATAGTTTATTCTCCTCTGGAAGAAAAAAATAGGACAATCCATTTGTGTATTCAGACTGAGCATATTTGTAAATGGACAGTCCAGAGAAAGCTGGCTCACAGCCACAGCAAGGGGAACGCAGAGAGGGACACGAGCTGAGCCAAAGGACACGGCTTCACACCAAGACAGGCTGGGCAACAGCTAGCAAGGGAAGGAGCAGAAGGGAGGCAAAAGGAGCAGCACAGAGCCTTGGACCTGGACAGGACACAGGAAAAACTGCAAACAACTTGGGGAACCTTGTCAGGGCACGGACACAATGTGGGAAGAGACGCTGAACTTGTCAGCTAACCTGACCTAATGATACTGTCAATATTAATCCCACACAAAATTTCACGTGAAACTCACATCTCAGACACTGCTAGGAAGGGGGTGGAAACATCACTACTAACAGAAAAAAGGTTGGAGACTTTCCTCCTGGTAGGCAGAGGTGGGAAGACGCTTTCTAATGTGGTGTTTCAGAATTAAAAACTCAGCACAAGTAAGAGAGGACTTGAAATATACAGAAATTGAACAAGGACAAGACATAAAGCTCCCTGGTATATATCCGAGGAAAAGTAGGAGTCAATTCAGTACTATGCTTAGGGGCAAGTCTTTTCATTGCACTGGGTTAAAATATTGTATCTTACAGTATTTTACTTTTCTGCTGGGGAAAAATTGCCCCCAAACAGCTACTATGAAAGCTTGGCAGTTGATATACTCGAGAACTTTGGCCTCCTAAATAACTGGGGACCATTTCAGGTTCACTTTACAGAAAAAAAAGAAAAAAAAAACCACTAGTACTCATTTACATGGTGTAAACCTGTAAGATTTAGAGTAAGTTTTAAGAGTAAGTCAGGTGTGTGGTACTAGAGACAGAAATAAATTTTCATCATGATTCATGAAAAATCTTTAATGGACTAAAAGTTTCTCCTATTTAACTCTAATACTCTGCAGGATTACAATATCCAAATCATCAGTGCTTTGCAGGATTGATAACTAAATTTTCCACAAACTGCAAGAGTTCCCCAGTTTCCCATAATGAACTATAGTGGACAAAATACAAAGCTACTGGGACACATATTTCCCAAGTTGAAAAATATTATTGAGAAATGAGACCAACATATATTTGAGACATTATTGTGTATCATACTTCTGGAGAAACAGTCACTAAGCTACCTTTTATTAGCAGTTTCTACAACTAAGTTCAGAAATACAGCAAAGATTGTCTCAAGATTTCAGTACTGCTGCAAATTTTTCAAGTTAACAGTATAATGGTTCATAATATAGAGTGTTAGGTAAAACAAAATAACACACAGGCTAAATAAATGGTATTTGGGTTATGAAAGGCAGCAAGAAAAGCACCAAAATACTGAAAAAAACAGTAGAGTTGACTACGGACTTAAAAGGGGAAAAAAAAATCAGTGTAACACACTAGGCATAGAGGCTCATGGACCCCAATGCACAGGAAAGCCTGCTGCTATGGGAAAACATTACTGTGCATCTCTGGAGAGACAAGAAAGATCCGTATCACTTTAAAGAGTGATCTAGAAGAGAGGTGCTCAGCGCCATGGGAGGCTGAGAGCAGGAGCTGCCCACCCTGCCTGAGGAGGCAGAATGGCTCCCTGCTTTCTGAAGACTTGGCAGGAGTCCCAGAGTAAGGGTGGACCTGCTGGATGCAGGTCCATCTACTGATGCGCTCTCCTGGGCCTCAACGGCTTATACCTGAAGAGTGGCCACTGCAGGGGACAAAAAGCATCTCTCTCACCTCCCCTTCTGGCCACCAACATCCCACTGATTTAGCTTCTCCCAAAGAGAGAATCCTTCAGTCTCGATCCTCATTCTTTGCCTGGTTCTGCATTTCAACAGGAGGGGAAGACCGGGCTCCCTGGGGCTCACTTGGGAATGGTGACCCACAGTATGAACAGAAATCAGGCTGCTTAGTGATCAAGGTCCACAGCCTGTTCATGGACTTGCCTCAGCACAGGTAACTTACAAACCAGGAAAGTTGTCTTGTGTCTTTATAGCTGTTGAACCTTAATTCCACCTCCCTCAGCTTTCCCCAGTCCTCCCCTTTGAGTAAGACCTCATAACGCACATTAAATAAATTCCCATAATTCTGACAATCCCTCTGCTTCCTGCTTTATCAGAAGGTGCTGCTTTCCCTGCAGCAAGGTGGTGATTGAAATTTGTGCTTTTGCTAAGTGCCTAGCTTTTCATCCGACAGCAATCAAGGTTGGGGCGTAACGTGGAAATACACCAGCTGTGACAATAACAATGGCAGGATGGAGCATGTGGCTAGTCAGAAAACCAAGGGGGATCATTTTCCACTGTTGCATCACAACCCCAATTACAGAACCAAACAGCAGGACTTGAGGGGAGGGATTCTCTCCACCACTGCAGGTATTTAGGCACCCCTGCAAACCATGTCAGTCTAGCACAGAAGAAGGAGCAGGTCGGACACAGCAATTAGGACGCCTAAAATTCTGCAGCATGGACTGGAACATGTTGTGCTGCCTCCCTTTCAGTTTTTTATTTGAGGATGTATCTGAGGAAATGGATTTCCGGGTCTGACTGTTTTGGGCCCGGATCAGTTTCTCGTGTTCCCGTATTTGTCTCTGTAAGTGGTTCTGGATGGCAATTCCCAGGGATTCTGGATCAAGGGAAGCACCATAAACCTCCCATGTCATTCCTTGTTCATCCCAAACAACATCCCTGACGTGTTTGGACTGCTTCACCTGTACTTTTGCCTCCATGGCTGGGGTGGAGTGCTTTTTGTTCTCCCCCAGGTTTGGCACAGCCTGAGAGGAAGCAGGAATCACTGCAGTGTGGAGGTCGTGTCTGGACTCCCTGGCCCGGAGGCTCTGTTGCTGAGGAGATGCTGATGCTGCCATGGGAGGGGCAAGACTTGCAGAACTCACACTCAACTCAGGTGTCAGTCCTGCCTGCAGGTTCTGGCCACCAGTCATCTGAGACTGGCTGCTGTCTCCGTGGCTGCTGCTCTCTTTCTCAGCTGCATCCTGTGAGCTCGCCTTTGCATGGACAGCAGCAGGCTGGCTGCTAGCATTCAGCCCTCCTTTAGGATCAAGCACCACCAAGTTTTCTTCCTTTGGTTTTATCACAGATTGATTAGGACTGGCCTGCCCTTGACTGGCACCCTTGCTTTGCACCGGCTTTTGGTCAGAGCTGCCCAGGACCTCCTTCTGCTTGACCTCACTGTCCTTGCCAGAGAGTAAAGGTGACCAGCTGCTTCCTGCGTGAGGGACGAAATCTCGCACGCTGTTCTGGGTTCCTGGGACAGCATCAGTGGAAGTGGTGCTTGGCTCAGCAGCACCAGTCTCAGATTGTGATGGAGTTTGATTACTGGAGTCAAGTTCAAGCTGCTCAACTGGGATGGGCTTTGGTGAGACTGGAGCATCCTTTGGCAGCAGAGCAGCGTCCTTGACGTCATGGGCTGCGCTGGTCATTTCAGCATTACCCACAGATGTTCCTTGGGAGGTAACAGCTGCAGGGGAGCAGGGGAGAACAGGTTTTACATTATTTGCTGATACTGGAGATGCCACATCAGATGGGACCCTGGGCAGTTTGACAGGCTGGGTTTGGGCTGAACCAGTCACAGCCACAACAGTCGATTTTGATGTGATACCAGGAGAACATGGAAACTTTTGTTGGGAGGATAAACTGTCAGTAAGAGCAGCCTGGCTCAGCCCCATACTTCCTTGGTAAATTATGTGCAGTTCTTCCTTCTCCTCTGGAGGAGGATTCCCTTTTAAGAAGGCAGCAAAGATGCTGGGACTGGTGGAAGCTGATTTGCTCTCCACAGTAGCCACGGCCTGAACCTCAGCATCCCGCCATGTCCTGCTTACAGCTTCCTGAGTAAAAGGGCTGCTCTCTGGCTGAGCTGTCATTGTACCTGTTTCTCTGAATTTGGAGAGCTGGGTGGAGTTTGGACTCCCAGGTGTGGGGTCCAGGTTGCATACAGGATGTGGACTCCCGTGGTCAGACTGGGCTGGTTTCTCATTGCTCTGCACTGCTTCAGTTTTACCTTGGGGATGCAACTGTGCTGTGTCTGCAGCCCCGCTTTTTGCCTCCAGACTGGTCTGCGGGTCTCTCCCCAGGTCAGCTTCAGTCTGCCTTGCTGCCAAGGCTGACTGACATACAGCAGAACCATTTTCTTCTGCCACCCTGTCTTTTTCCCCTCTTTGCAAAAGGTTTGCCTGAGAAGTATGACAGAATTGATTAACCTCGACAGCATCACCCGGGGAAGAATAATTTAACACTTCGAGCGCTGGCTGATCATCAGTTCCCTGAGGTTTCAAGGCAGAGTCATCTATCTGTGTCAGTGAGCTCGTTTTGGCCTGGCTGCCTTGCACAAACTGCCGGGAGCTCTGGGGGGCTGGCATCATCTCTGGCCCTTGCCCCACCAAGAGGGCTCCCGCTGCAGCAAGGGCTGGCGCTGCCGGTGCCTGGATGCCTGCTGGCTCGGAACAACCAGCAGGCTTTACATCTGCAGGATGCCCCTCTGCAGTTGTGCTGGCCAGCCTGGGAGAAAAGGCTTCCTGCTGGCTGTCATCATCTGTGTGGCACTGCTGGCACCTCTGTGTGCTGGCAGCACCTGTGCAGTTCAGGTCGAACAGGCAAACCCCAGCTGAGCTGGACGGTACGAACGGGAACCCATTGCTGGGGGGCTGGGGCTGGTGATTAGCAGGCTGCAGGTCTCCCAGGTGCTCCTCCTCTGCAGAAGTTGAGACCAGGGAAAGCTTGGCAGATCTCAGAGGATCTGGTACAGTCCCCATGGACTGTCTTCCAGATGTTGTTTGTCCTCAGCTTCTCCTTCGAGTTTTCTCTCTGGGCAGGCTGTCGGTGACAGGTTTCCTGTGAAGCTAATCTGTTAATGAAACAAACACAGTGTTAGCAGCAGTCAGATTTAAGAAAAAGTACCCAGAACTAATTGATTTTACACTGTGAAGAGAAATACTTGCAGGCAGGGGGGAAAGTGAAGCACCCAATTCTGCCTGAAAGTCAAAAAAAGGCACAGATTTCAAGGATCTCCCAACTCTCAGGTTTGGATGGAGAAAACAATACTAGGGACAAAGCAACAACAGCTCCTGTGTTGTTGATACATTAATGAAAACACTGACATGCCAAGAGGGAGGGGAAAAAAAAAGAAATATGAAATGAATAAGAGGTACAGATTTTGTGTGGAAAATTGAGTCACAAAATAAAATCCCTGTGATAATATTCTCTAGCAAGCCACCTGTGGAAGAAAATGCCTATGCAAAGAACAGATCCCTAGATTCCAAAAAACAGGGTTGAGTGGATTCCACATCTTCAGTGAGCACCAGTTCCAGTCCCCCCTTCTTCTCAAGGATAGCCTTTCTAGCTCCACTACTAACAGGGACACAGTCACAGGGGGCAACTGGTCAATTCAGACTAATGTGGATGAACCAAACCTCACTAGTAAAAGGAAAATGGAGGGATCACAACCTGGGTAATGCAGATAGAAACCAAGAGGAGGTACTGCACACCAGGGCTGTGCACGTACTTACTGCTGTCACATTTAGATCCTTTGAAATAATTACAAGGAAGCCAGCTTGATTAATAAATGGGTGGTACAGATGACCTAGGAATCAACTTACAAGTAGGTGGTATGAAATTGAAAGGGGAACATTGCAGCAGCGCAGAACAGGAGGGGTTCATGCCATACCCAGGGAAATGTGGTGGGGGAGGGATTTTAAGCAGGTAGAACATAGTTATCCAGATTGGAATCATGCCAGGACTGCAGAGAAACCATCCCTTCAAACAGGAGGTGATCTCCAAAGGTGCTTGTTGGCTTTCCAAAGGGCTTAGCACTGCCCAGCCTGGACACTGCAAGAGATCAAGGATGGGATCCATGTCAGCAGAGTGGTGGTGGCCAGTGATAAAATCCCACCCCACTCTTCTTTTAAACTGCAGGCTATCTGTGCTTGTTTAAGAAGCTTTTACTGGCTTATGCTTTCAGCAAAACACAGGTGGGAGACCTGGGAGACACCCAAGTTTTCTTAACCTGATGATTAGAACATTGCTGTACGTGTTTGTGTGTCTCTGTCTCTGCAGGCACACAGTAGGATCTCCCTTGCTACATTATTTAGGGAGAGGCAGCTGGAAGCAGTGGAGCAATCACTCAGCTGTTTCAGACCCTCCCTACCCACTAGCAAAAATCAATAAAACTCTCTCCAGAAAAATCTCCACCTTTTCTCAGCCTGGATGGCAGTAGTATAACTTTCTCAGTTTCTGTAAAATCAGTCCCATATTTCAGCAACTTAAGATACTTTAAAAGTGCAACAGGAGAAAAATGCTCAATGAAGAAAAATTTTAAAAATGCAGCCAGTCTATTTCTTCTAAGAAAAGGAAAGTGCTGCAACTTATTACTTATTCATTAAGCTTTCTGTCTTCCAAGTATTAAAAATTATTACTTTTATACTGCCTCTTTGGGCTCTCTCCAACCACAGAGATATAGTCTGCTGGGTTAAGCCAACCCTGATAAACTGTAATCCTGCCCCTGAAGGATCCCAAGTTCCTTAGCTGCACTCTGTGACAGCAGCCCAGCATCACCCCACAGTGGCTTTCCAAGAGGGCTGGAAAGGATTGCCAAACTTTCTGCGAAGTACTGAGAGTATGTAAACCAGGCTGCAAATCAATGGAAGTTTGTGGCTGCCCACAATATGTCTTGCCTTCATTTTGTTCTCACTTTAAGGACAGCCAATATAGTCCCAAAGGAAGGACAGACATTCCATGTTCACCCTACTGTGCTATAAACATCTATGGGCTGTGAGGAGAGGAGCAGATGGCTTTGGGTATCCATTGGACTAAATTCTGATACTCTCTTCTTTCCTTTTCCAAACATCAATGCAAACCAAACCAGTATATGCAATTAAGCAGGTCAGATATATTTTTTCTTTATTTTGTTAGATCCAGAGCTTATTTAAGAAAAATCAAGCAAATAATGGAACAAAATCAATCCCCATTTTTAGGATGAGATGTACTACTCAGCAAACACTGTCAGAAGAAATAAAGATTTCAGAGAAAATCTGTTTGGCTCTTCACTATTCAAAACCTGGGCAAGGCAATCTGCATACTGGAGCATTGTCTTTTAACTCATATCACTTAAGAGGGCAGTGATTCCTAATTTTTCAATTAAATGAATTAGTTCTGATCTGAATTCTGCATGAATTTTCCCCATCTGTTTAGTGGCTCTTCACCAGAATCACCTGAAATACACAGCTGAATATCTGCCTCATATAGTAATTAAAAGAGATTTTGCTACCAGTCCTTGACATACAACATCAACAGAAGAAATTCTGCCCCAGAAAACCCACCTGGACCTATTCTCTGATATGGGACAACTGAGTATAGTCCAGACATTTTGCTTGACCCTTGAATATGGGTTGGGGGATAGATCATTCTTCTGCTTGAAATGAATCTGCAAATGAGTTAGTTTATAAGCGTAAGGTTTCTATAAAGACTTTGTTGTCAAAGTCATGGGAACTATTTTCTAGACTGTCACTAAATCATCCTAATGACAGGAGCCAAAGGCACTGAAGTAGCCTAAATTGGCATGGTAACTTAACAAAATATTCTAACCTAAGAATTAATAAAAAATCAGAAAAAAGCAAAGTCTTTCCAGAGAGAGCAGCAAGGAAGCCCTACAAGGAAGCCCTAGATTACAGAATGGGAAAGGAATTTTTATTTTTGGAATCTCATTTATGATTATTGTCTCATTTTTATTATTTGAGTCCTGTTATATAGGAATGAAGAACAATGTTGGGACCTGTGGGCAACACTACTCAACTGCCAAGACACTGAGGACTCAAACAAACAAACAAACAATATTGCCTGCAAGCAAATACTTAGGAAAAACAGAAATACAAAACTCAGTAGAAGGCCAAAAAACATGTCAAAACAGATCAAGATTGCAGATGAATTTTTCAAATCTTCTATGCCAGACCTGGAGCAATCATCCAAAGTTTTCTTTTAACAGGAGGTGAAATTAGTATCTCTACAAAGGTCAAAATCAATTTTTAGTAATAAGAAGAGATTTGCTACACCAACAGAGTTCTCCTTATCCTTATTCTTGCAGATCAAATTAGCCTGCCTGACTATGTCAATCTCATCTCAACAAAGAATTATTCTGGACCTTTAGCAACAAGAGGTTTCTAACTTTGGCAAAGTCTATGTTTGGCTTAAATGGTCTGGGAGGGTCCCTGTGTAGCCAGCAGACTCTCCACCGACTCTTGTAACTGAGTAGGTCTTTTTCATGTACTATTAAAAAACCCCAAAAACCCCAAATCCCAAGAAGTTTCCAGGCAACTCAATGCTGACAATGTAAAGAAACTCGTATCTATTTCAGTAATACCCAGCCCCCAATAAAACAACACTGCAATTTCTACTCTTACTGCTTATGAGAAAGTCAACAAAACCAGAAAGTCTGCGCATTTCATAATACGGACCAGTAAATTTTCAGGAAATTCTTACATAAGATTCTGCCTTCCATTCCTTCTGGAAGAAATCTGAAAATCTGCAAAAGCACAAATAAGACTTCCAGCATTTCCAACTACCCTCAACCGTAAAAACAACTAAAAAGCAACTCCCAAACAAATCAAGCACCCCTTTCCCAATTCTGGATTCTCATCACCTTTCCATTCCTTGAGTCCCGCACTCTTGGAGCCCTCTCTTCAATCTTGTCTCTGCAAACAGAAGAGCTGAACACTTGCTCTTAATAGTTCTAATCTTACAAGATCTCTCAGATCATCACAAAAATCATTATACAGCCACATTGGTTAAGAACAGAGATAAACATCTGCTGAAGTGGGAATTCAGTCTCTGTTCTCATTTTCTGATCAGAGTAAAAAGACCATGGCTCACCTGAACTCATATTAGACCACTAAATATATAGAAAATAAAATGCATTTCTTTAAATTTTAAATATACAAATGCATTTGCATCCTTCCAATTCTGCAGCCACTGGGGTTTTTACCCTTTTTCAATGTCAAAGGGTGTTTGTTATTCCAGGGTTTTTTTGCGAAAAATCTGCTCTATGGGTTATTTTCTCCTAATTATCTGTGGGATCAAAAAGACTGGCATTACAAATGAAAGACAGCACAAAACAAGGACGCATTCATTAAAATACATAAGAGATTGCCTGAAGAGGTAAGATACAAGACACAGGACTTCATCTTTCAGTGTGTTTTGGGATGCTGACATCCCAAAACAGGAGACAAATTATTCACTGTGATGATAGGGAGGGAAGAGGTGGTGGGGATGCCCACAGATACCTTGCATACCTGTGATTCCCACCAGAGATGGGGATGGCATTTCAAGCAGAGGGTGCCCCAAGTCCCAGTTCTTCTTCTACACCTCAGAAATGCACATGTTATTGCAGGTCAGACCTGCAGACAAAGCAAGAACCTGTGCCAGAGACAGGCAGACAGCTGGACAGCAGAAGCAACATGTTCAGCACCACAGGGCTGCAGCACTTTCTGTGCAGACATTAAGCAAAGTGGGTGATTGTATGCACACCACAACATTAAATCAGCTGGAACCACCAACTAAGCCACATGAACAGCCCTGAGGAGAAACCAGATACAGCCAGGACTCCTCACCAGACCTCAGAGCTCTTCCTCCTGGATGCTGACACACAATCAGCAATGTCTCTCAGACAGGTGTCATGACACAAGGAAAAATGGAAACAGCGGAGGTAAAAATGGAAAATAAGTCCAAACACAAAAACAGGAGCTAGGAGCTCATCTTTGCTCTGTAATGGTAGTAAACAGAGGAGAATCATGTGAAAATCAAGGGCAAGGAGCACCACCATTTTCAGCCAAAAGGAGATGGCTGCCAATCAGCCTGACACCTACTGAAGATTTGTACCTGCTGAAGAAACGCATTTTTCTGGCTGTTGTCTCCTTCCATCTTGTATCTCTCTGCCAGGTGTAGAGGTTAACTCTGCAAAGTGCAGAGCATGGGAACTCCACTTTGGAATGACAAAGCTCAGCTTAACTTGCTGCCCAAGATCTACAGATGAGAAAATGTGTAAAGCCTACAAATGGTACACCAGCCTCTGGGACTAATGCAAAGCACAGCAAACTGCTTTGCACCTTCCTTCATTTCTCTCAGCTCCTGGCAAACCTTAAGTACATCCTGCCAAGAGCCCTGAGCAGGACTTTGCCCCAAAGCAGTCCAGGGACACATGGGCACCTCAGCAGTCACACAGGGACAGATGTGTGAGAATATCTGCTAATGGCTTTTAATAGGCAGGCACAGAGAATAAAACCCGTGTGGTGATCAAGCATGATTCAGCTGCACCGTCCTGCTGGCAGTTACCCTACAATTAGAAAGATGTCCATCTAAAAGGAAATACAGCTCTGCTCCGAGACAGGGTGTTCCAGCCTGAGTCCCATCTGCTCCCTGTGAGCAGCACCCATCTTGCCCTGGCCAGGAGACAAGCAGCAACCTCCACATCCAGCTCTGGCACCTGCTGATGAGGCCCTGGTGGGAGCCCCTGCACTGTTAGCAATGCCACAATGCAACTCAACCCCAAAAGCTGGGCTGCTCCTGCTGAAAATGTTGTTGTCCTCTGGCCACGGCCAAAGGCAACAGGCTGCCATGTGCTGTGGATGTGCTACAAGAGCATTTTGTCCATGCAAGAGTAAGAATCAATGGATTTACAGGTGCAACATGGTTTAGCAAAATTCTTCCACATTTCCAGAAAGCAAATGGGTTTGCCTTGCACTCCAACACTTTAAAGCAAGAAAAAACAGAATTTAGAAGTGATAGAAAATACAGTACAGAGAAGATTGCTAGAAGGCAACATTTGGGAAGGAGATTGAAAATCCTGGTTTAAATTAAGCATTGTGGTATAATCTGCTGTCATTGAAGTTTTGAGCCTTCAAAGTTCACTCCTTTCTCACAGATTAAAAGCCTTTTCCAGGAGAAGCTCAGATCCTCACGTAACCACAGCCTCTAGAATCTCTCCAAAGAATCTCACACATCATCAGAGGAGGATGGCATGGGCAGGAACCACAGGAGGGCTGAATGTCCATCACCTCCACACTCTTCTCTGTATCATCCTGCCCCTCTACTTCCCCACTCAGCTCAACCTCCCAAGCATACTCCCTGTTGCAGACAGGGGCCTTGGGCAGCAGCAGGGGCTGCAAAGACAGGCTACCTCCCTGCACACCTCCTCCCAGAGCTACAGCACCTGATAAAAAGGCTTTCTTTGGTGAGGCATGTAGGCGTGCAAAAGCCCTGTGGAACACTGGGTTTGCTGCAGAGCACTGCAAAGAGCCCACCAGTTATTCTTCTCCAAGGTGAAAGGGAAGGATAAATGGCTTTATGAAAACAGCTAAATCAAACAACAACTACACCGACTGGCAGCCAGCTGTAACAATTGCATAAGCTACAGCAATATTCCTACCTCATATCCTGGGCCACCCTGGAGGGGAGGCAACACGTGGGTAAAACCCACAAGGATATACCTCTATTTGTTTAATTGCATGTTATTATGTTTAGCCTCATTATTTATCAGCAGCTTTTTCTTATTCCAGTGTCTGACCCTGGAAGTAATTTTCAAGGAAATGCAGCCTGACTTCAAGGGTAAGCCATGTTTCAGGAGGAAGTCTGCATGCGCATTCCTGACACGTGCATGTGAGAGGAAACCAGCAACCTGCTGCCCACATCAGGCAAGTGACTCCACTTCACATAGCTCACTGCCACTGCTGATTTTTCTTCAGCTTACTATTGCGTAAAAACAAGACGTGGTTTTTGAGGAATGTGGACAGGAGGGTCATATGGACCTCTCAAACACCACTTTTGTATTTGGTGTCGAAAGCAACAGAATTTCTAACCACCAATGGGAATTTCACTCCTTACCTATCCTGCTATCTTTCTGATAAAAGCATGTTGAAATTTAACCCCTCATTAACATATATTATGCAGCTGACTGCATTTGAATGTTGACAGCTGACAAACAAAAGCCCTTCATTAACTTTTTGTGAGAGCAATTTAGAAGTACCAACAATAAATACCTTTTTCCTACACAGCAACCTGACTTCCTAAAGCAGAGTGATCACCTTTAGGGATGAAAGCATAATGCTGGCTTGTTGCCCGTGCAATTCTTGCAATTCTTCTTTGTTGCCCAGACAGCTTGCAATAACCAGGATGATGTGGTTTACATGGACATCCATCCACTGGAATCTGGACTAAGACCAAAATCATATTTCTGTGGTCAGGAAAACATAACCACTGCTGAGTAGGTTTGTCTTGGAAAGGGTGGCTCTAGGGACAAAGGCTGTTATGTACTTCAAACATGCTTTCAGGTCCTCAAAAGGAAGTTTCCTGAATTTCATTATGACTTCCTTAAGAGCATTCCCCCCCTGCACTGAATACAAACATCTCATGGCTGAAGCATCCACGGCAGCAGAGTTACAAACCTAGAAAATTAGGCTTGATTTGCTGCTGAATAACCATACTATCAGTGCCCAGAGAAATGTTTTGTAGCAGCATTCCATATTTTAAAACCAGCCTTGCAAACAAGGAAATTCTGCCTTGGAAGAGCTGACAGCAGGATCAATGTCTTTTGCACAAGGTAAAACCCAAAAATGGTAACATTTAACTCTCATGCACAGTCTGAAAAAATTAAGTTCTCCTCATATATCATATTATTCTAATGAAGATGCTGGGCTCAGTATTAGAGAGGGGAATAGATCTTTATGTAACAGGCACCTGGCAAGGGATGTATCCATTGTCATTTCCAGGCGTTATCCTAACGGAAAAGAACTACTCCAAATGGTATGTAATTAGAGAAGAAGGATGCAGTGCCTACCCAGTCATTACTGTAACAGAAATTTGCTCTACTGTGTGATTAACCTAAGAAAGGCATGATGATGATCTCACCATGTCTGCTCTTGCCTCCTGGCTATCACAAAACACAACTCATGTGAATAGAGAGGCTGGCAGCTGAAACAGCTATCACCGTGGTTTGTTTTTTTTTTTAAAAAACCCCAACAGTTAAAAATATCTTGCCTTCTTCCTGCTGCCACCTCAGCAGTTGCTTCCTGTTTTTTCACGTTGTCACTTTGCTCTGCTGCTGGCTGTCATTGACAGTAAGAGCAGCAAAAAGAACAAAATAATCTCCTTAGCAAACTGCCTCCTGCTAAACACCTTCTCAAAAAAAACATGAGAGGAAGTGCCATGTGCTGGGCCACTTTTTGTCTGATGTGTTGGGGCTCTGCAGGAAACCAAATGGCTGCAGGTTGGAGGCCTTCGGTGTTCAGGGATAAAATCTGAGCAATTCTGTGGTATCTTTACAATGCCAGTAAAGGCTCTTTTGAGGGCAATGACTCAAACCTGTGTGTCCAGCTAAGGACTCTAAGCTGCTCACCACAGTCACTCAAGCTTATGATGTGACTTTAGCAAGACCATTACATGAAAAGCTGTCATCTCAGCCTCAGCCTTTTCTTTCTTATACTTGAGGCTACATGCTTTGTTGTGTTGAACCCTGACCCTAGTGGAACTGGACCATACCAGCACCTTATTCACTATTTGTTTAACCGATGAAGAACTGCACGTGGGATGTGGGGGAACCAACCCTTGTCATGTACTGCAGATAATCAGTGAGACCACTGCTCTTTATATCCAGAAAGGATGGAACAGCCCAATGGTCTACAAAGCACTGTAGGTGGGTGATGGCTTCCAGTCACCTGACTCTAACGAAGGTCAATGCCAGATGGGAAAATGGTGGTAAAATATTACAACTATAAACCACACCAGGTTTTCTTTGGTCTCCAGCCAGAGCTGACAAAAGGGGTTGCAAGATGCATCTGAGTAACCTCCTAGATGATAGCGACTTCCACTGTGGCAGAGCTGATCAGGTAAAATTGAGAGAAATTGACTGTTCTGCCTCTTGGCTTGAGCAAAAGACAATACTGGCACTGATACCAACTCAGCATTGCAAAAAATCAACTCCCAAAACTTGCATCACTAACTTTAGGTCCTGAAATTCACTACGTAGCCAGAGAGTTCTTTTGGACAAAGAGAGGCTCTTAAGTCTTCTCCATCCTGCACTTAAATGTGCTTGAACAAAGAGACTGCAAAGCTTCCTCCAGGTGAAGCAGCCAACTCAGTCACCAAGTCATTCTCTCAACACCTCCATCTTCCTACAGCAAAGAAAAACATCAACAGCTGTGCTGTATGATGGTTTATTTTAGGAAAAACTCATTATTTGCAGTCTATTCCACAGGTGTTTGATGGCAATAGCTTTTTAAAGTTGCCCTTGCAGGGAGCCCAGGGGTGTAAAAATCTCTCATGCGAACAATTGCAGGAACCATCCTCGCTTCTGTTAGAATTGTTTCCTAACAATGGCTTACACAAAACATGTATTTTTATCCCTACATTCAATGTGCTTCTATCCTTCTAGCCCCAAGAAGGGGGGCTAAGGTATCCAACTGTCTGCAGCATTTTATACCGTGATTCAAATATGATTTTCACAGGCTTAAGAATAATTACATTCTCTGCTTCTGAATTCTTAAAAATCTCAGTGCTCTTAAAACAAATCCCTATTTAGTGTCTGACTTGGGAAGCCCCATTTGTGCTGGAACCAAAGCAAGCCCAGGACCAGTTCCGGAAGGCAGACAATATTTTAGAGGTAGCAGTGCAAAATCTGAGGACTACCTCAATAAAACAGGCTAGGAACAGAGACACAGCAGGTGTTGTAAGTCAAAGCTTTGCCCACTGCAATATGGCACAGCCATATCCACACCCTACACCTCTGCCTTATCCATACCAGGCTTACGGTCCAGTCCACACCCTGGAACTCTGCAAGGCTCACACCAGGCTAATGTGACATCCTCACTCCTGCCAAAGGCTGGCATCTTCCAAGTTAGAGTTCAAGGTTTACACTGATCCTATTTCTGGGCACACTTCTTATTTCTTCTGCATTTGGGACATAAGGATTCACATTTACATTTATCGGGTGATTGAAGCAATGCATGAAATGATGAAGGCACTGGTAAAAAACATTAATTTTGATTTGAATAACTGTCCCTCAGGATGATTGTCAAATTGGTTAATGAGAATAATTAGCATTGATTAAAATGACAGCTCAAAGGAGTTATATCACATCTGAGTTCAACTGAGTCTCAGGTTTATTGGAGCTGACTGCCTCAACCACCTGGGCAAGCCCAAAGCAGACATCCCCATGGACAGCATGACTGGCACTCACTCACCTGGCAGCTATCACTACAGCTCACCTTCCAGCTTCTCACACTACATAGAGCAAGCTCATGCCTGCAAGCATTAAAAAAAAAAAAAAAGAAAAAAAAGAAAAAAAAAGGGGCACCCCCAAGCAATTACTGAGTTTATCACCTAATACCTCCCACCAGGTTGCACTGCTTTTTATTTCTCTTTGGACAGTTTTAGCTGCCCTTGCTCAAGATGCCAGCATATTTAACCTGCAGATCTTAGAAGTGATCTAAGGTCAAGCTGTACCTTGCTAGAGCACAGCTGTGAGCGAGCAGGGCTGTGGGATAGCTTTGTCCTTGTTTCTAAGTCAGCTGGAGTGGAAGCTGGCAGGGCGTGAAAAAGGATCATGCACAGCTTAGGGTTTAATTACTGGACTGGTATTAAACATCAATGCCCCATGCACAGAGGCACACTTGGAAGAGTAAGAAAACATATGGCAACCTTAGAGTCAGTATGAAAATCCAGACAAGATGGTTTATTTCCACATAGGACCACATAAGTACTAGATACTTCAACCAGTCATCTGACAGCTGTGAGTGCACAGCAGCCTTCCGACCACAATTTATTTTTATTGACATCCTGTTTATGGATACAATTTGAATTACCACAAACTGCACATACTTACATGATTGCAGACAGACATATACATATATAAAATCTGATATATGCTAACAAAGATAGTCATCTAGCCTAATCTGAGTGATTAAAGCTGGGCATTGAAATCAAAGAAGCCTGATGCTCAAAAGTGCTGAATAATCACAAATAGCAGTAAAGCCACTAGGATTCAAAAGCTGCTCAATATTTCTGAAAACACAATTTTAAATTTCCTGTTCTATCCAAGAAATGCCAGAAGGTTCTAATATACTCTGCTATTTTGCTGGATGCTACATTTGAGCATAGAGATACTAAGCATTCATCACTTAAGCAGAAAAGATACAGAGGAAAGAAAGGTAGGAACCGCTACTTTTTCTGCCTCTTCAATACAATCTAACACAGATGAAGGTCACAGAGAAAGCTATGCAACAGCCAGTGTCTAATGCCAGTGATTTAACTACATCATACCTTTCTTCTACATATCATCATCTACTGCTAAAAGCTGTGCAATCATGAGCCCAGCAATTCTGGCTTCAGTGATCCACCTTGGCAACATTACCAAAAAAATATTCAGATGAGTTCCTTCCCTTCCTAGATTCAAGTCCTGAATCTACAAAGAGGGAAAGAGATCTCTGCTAAATGAAATGCAGAAAACAAAACAAGTGTACAGAATATGCTTCTGCTAGCACTTGCAAAGAAAGAAACCAAACCCCAGAAAACCATCACCTTAAAGGGGAATAAGCAATGGGTGTTACAGACCCAGGAAAAGTACTTGCACATACTCCACCCAATAAAAGTACTTGCAACCATTGCAGATTCAGAAGTGTTCATATAAGGAGGTAAGCACTTTTGGAAAGTGCTCTGTTATTGCTCTTGCTCTTCAGAAAGCTCAGGCAGGGCATGGGATCAGATGGGGTATGAACATATAACAAGAAGGAACAGGACATGCAGTGTAAACAGGGCAGCAGTCAATGAAATACTGAGCCAGCAACTCAATTATCTTTCTATCTTCTTACAGATGAGCTGCTTCTCTTGCAGAAAGCAAGACTGGCAATTTGTTCTGAAGCACCTCTCCTGTAGACCTGTAGCCTGTGTGCCAGAGCAAGCGAACTCAGAGCAGACCAAGAACAAATGGGAATAGTACGTGGACAGAGGCAGATTTGTCAGAGGATCAAGTAATGCCAGGCTACAGAGCTGGGAAACTAAGAGCAATTTACCAGCTGCTCATTGTATAACCATATTATCAAACACCCAGGCCACACTCCAAGAAACTTGGCTATCAGTAAGGTGGGAAGCCTTGCCCTCCATCTCTGCTCAGCTGCTGGTCAGCACAGTCCAGGTAATTACTGGAGCTTCATTTTCATTATCTCAGCTCTCTTCACTCTGGTCCCCCATCTGTTTATTAACAATCCTGAGCCACAGGTGTGGGCAGCCACAGGAAAACTGTTAGGTTTGTAGTACTCCAAGTCAAGAGGAGAAAAATATTTTTGCAAATGCAGACTGCCATGTGAGGTGGTTTGAGAGAGACAGATGTCTGATTAGCACTGCAGATGGGCGGAAAAATCCCCCATCACCACTTCAAAACTCTCACCCTTTTCGTTTTCCAGAAGGACAGAAAATGTGCTCTTTTCCTCTCATGTGTGGGAGCTTTGCCTTTATTTTAAGGGTGAAACTGCAACACCTAGAAATTCACGAGGCCCCTGGCTGCCTCTCTGGGCAGCAACTAGATTAAATGGCTCAGTTGTTGAATTTCAAGGTTAGCATGCCTCAGTCCTAAGTTTCTCCCACAAAACTAGAGTACTAATGCTGACCTTGGGAAGACCAGCCTTCTCCCATAAGAATTCAGTGACTTCATTACATTTATGAGGCTGACATATCTCTACAACTGCTGCGTGAATTCTTGCTGGGTAAGAAGGCAGGAGGAGATAAGGGCTGAAGGGGAGACCTGCTCTTTCAGAAAGAACAATGAGGATGTGCAGAGGAAAGTAAGTTGGTTGGTCCCTGTGATAAGAGAATTCTTTTGGCCCTTTTCCTCCTGGACCTAGGCTTGAATGCTCTTCCAGCACTGATTCCCCATCTGTCTCTTACTGTGTGCTCCTTGCCAGACCATTTCACAGCTTCGTATCGCTCAAGGCCAAGAAACTGTTCATAAATGCATAATTCAAAGTCGTCTTTTGCACCATAGTATAGCACCATTTTTGAAAGACAGTTTTAAGTATTTGTGATGCTGACCATGTTCCTATCTCTTGCTGCCTCATGTTGCATGTTCAAGTTGAATAGTGTAAACATTGCTTTGTCTTTCTAAGCTTCAGATGAGCACTTTTTCCCATTTCCTGGGGTTTTTTGGTAAAGAATTAGGTGTCTCTCTTTCAATGGTTGACCAATATCAAACACAATTCAAAAGGCTGCTCTCTGATCATTCAGAAAGTATTTTTCTGTGTATAGGGACATAAAAAGAAAGCAGAAAATAAAAAACAAAACCAAAAAATCCACACCAAAATCCTTCAGACAAACAAAAAAAAAAACCCAAAGAGACTTACAAAAAAAAAAAAAAAAAAAAAGGGGTGTATATGCATAAGGGATGAAAGCCCATTTTCCCAAAGTTTGCCCTCTTTTCAGTCACAAACAGAAAATCCTCTCTCAAAACAGAATTAGTCATTAAATGTATATAACCAATTAACATTTACAAGTGTCAACACTGAAGAATTTAAGATCAGGATTAGGTGACCCCAATATACTTATCCCAGATAAATTCTGGTCCTAGAGGTCAGCTCAGAAGTCCATGAATGAAATTCCCCAAGCAACACACAAATGTCGATCCTACATTAATTCAAAGGGCAACGTATGTTTTCATGTGCATTTCTCCTTCAAAACGCTCTCCAGATGTAAGCTAACAGGTTTACCCCAAAATACATCTGTGTCTTTAACTCCACAGTGAAGAGTCATCATATGATCTACTAGAAAACAGACATTTTCATTCATCTCTACCTCATCTGCCCTATATTCATTATGAATCAGACACCTAAGACAGGATGACTGAAAGGATGATGTGGTTTGGCTTCCTGTCAGAACGGCAACTGTGGTGTTTGGAACAATTTCATATTAATTTCATATCTCTGGTTAGATACGTCTGGTAAAAGGCCAGATTTATACCTTCTGTAAACTACAAAGGAAATACAGCCTTTAACTGCAAGGTCAAATTTCACCCATCTAATTAAGTTTCCTGCTCTGAGCAGCATGTTAGCTACGGATTCTGATGATTTTTACAATAACAGGTGTGGCTCTGATTGCCAACTACTTGAACTCATGTGGTCATTAAAGACTAATTTTGACTGCTGAAGTTGAGATTATAGATGACATTGAAAAAGAAGAAGGGTTTCAACAGACAAACATGAGACAAACTGAGGCTGAGTAGGTGGCATTCATTAGTCACGAGAAGGCAGGCTCTGCTGCGGGAGGAACACCACCACATTTATTGTCCTGGAGCTTCCACACAGACGGAACTGATGAGTAACAGCAAATAACACTTCTTACAGTGCTCCCTTCTTGGGATCATAATATTAGAGGCATAATGTAATTGAAGCTTGCTTTCCTGGTATGCACTTAACGAAACTATTATTAGCTTTGCTGTCCTTTTACTTAATTTTCTTCTCCTAAGGCTTTTTAAGGAACGGCTCAGACATTGTGTGGGCTCTCTCCCTGTCATCTACATGTTTGAGCTGGCTGCTGGTAGGAAGGTCTGCTCGCATTCCCGCAGGCATGCCAATCTGGATACAGCAAACACATACAAATAGTCTGCATGCAGGAATCTAGTGGAAAAAAACCAAACAAACCAACACCAAACTAAAACTCAAGCCCAAACAAACAACAAAAAACCACCCCAAACCCCCAAGGTACTATCTCACGAACACATTCAGTCCACTCATCTCCTCATTGGGGAGCAAGTGTGATTGTGCTTATTGTCCATCTCTTTGGCAAGCATCCTGCTACCTTCCTGTCCCCTCCAGCATGGAAAATTGTAATTTTAAAATAGGTCATTTTATTATGACAATTTGTTTTCCAAGCAATATTCCCTTGAGGCCCTCCATATTAAGAGCATCTTTTGAACTGGATAAATACCGTTCTTCTATTTCCCAATGTCAACTCACATGTTTTTGTGATAATGGCCAAGCATTGTCCAGCTGGAAGCAATTCTCAAATAGACCATTTAATAGAAGAGTATTTCTAAGGGAAAGCTCCCAGCCTTTATGATAGGATATTATCTGCTTTTATTGCACTGTGGCCCCATGACTTGAGGTTTCAATTGTTCCTTTTAAGTTGATGCGTACCCTGAATCCAGAGAGGAAGTAAAAACCCGTTTTCTCCCCAAAGGAAAGATCATCTCTGAGTTTCTATGTCAGCTATACACAGGAGGAAACTGCTTGTCCCTTCCCCTTCCTAGTCATCAAGCTAATTGAGACTCAAAACAATCAATAAAGGCTGGATTAATTCCTGAGTGCCAAAAGCACATGCAGCTAAATTAATGAAGCTAATCCTTTTGTAATACCCATTTGTTAAAACTTCTCTGCAGCTCCTGATGCAGCTTGCTTGACTTCTCAGGAAATCAATGAACCACTTTTGTTCCTTGGTCATAGCTCACAGCGCATCCTCATGCATTTTTAGCACCATTAGCACATGGCAAAAACTACAGGCTGAATTCAGCTGATGAACCCTGTGTCCTCAGGCATGAGATAACAGCACAGATTCTGCACAGTCCCAACCCGAAGTCATCACATGCAGGTATGGTCTTCCAAGTCTACACAGCTCTTGGCTGAGGTAGGTGGAAGCACATTTGCGGTTACTAACGCTCTCACTTATGCATGAATGGGTTGATTTGAAGAATGGGGCAGCAGACAGGGACCTGAAAGCCTGGTCACTTTATTCTGCCATACCATGCACTTAAGGTGACTCTTTGAAACACCTCTTACCCTTTCTGTGAAAATGCCTTTGGTGCTGCCACTAAGAATTGTCAAATGTTACCACAGCTGACTTTGTAGATGGGATACCTGGCCCTATGGACAGATGGAAACTGATGCTGGTTTATGGAGTACTGAAACAGCAGATCTGGTAAGGCTACTGCTTAGCTCCAGCAGAAATCTGGGTCCTCAAACTCATGCAAACCTTCATAGCCTCTTTAACAGCTTTTAACAGATACTCCCTAACTATTAACCTCAAGGGCAAGATTAACATTTTTATCTTAATTAACATGGAGAGGTAGTGTGTAGCAGTATTATAAAGAGTTCTGAAATGCCAGCCTTTCGGAGTGGAATAATTCTGTCATCTTGTTTCCATACAGCTTTTCTCAAGACTATCATTTTTCTGACAAGTATTTTATCACTATTACTTCTACCCCTTACTCCACTCCCCAGCATGCTTATTATATTCCATAATTTTCTTAATGAGTAATTTCAACCTTAATCTTTCAACTGTGTGAAGTTTTTCATGAAACTGATACTTCAGAAGAAAGAGAGTGACTAATGAAAGTGACCCTTTAGTTTGTTAAATACTGAAGTGTGATTATCCTTCAGCATCTTCTAGCCAAAGGGCTGGGTAAGCCCTCAACAGCCAGACTGCTTCTAGGAGAGCTGAACTGGGAAGATTTAGATGACTTTTACACCTCTTCACTTCCTGAAGTTGGGATCTGGTGATACCTAACTCATTCCCCAGTGCACAAAGACCGTCTTAGAAGCTGCTCTGAATTGTAGTCCCAGTAGTCTAAGAAAACAGGGACTTGCTAAAATGCAAGAGTGCCCTGTCCATATCACCTTCTTTGCTGGAAAATTTCTTACCTGCTCTGTTATACCAGCTTTACAGACTTAATCTGTTATTTGACCCTGTTTTTGGCAAAACTCCACAGAGTCCTGGAGCCCTATGGAAGGGGAAGAACTGCTCTCTGAACACTCAGCAGACACAATTTCTGGATCACAATTTCACTGGCAATACACCAAAGATAAAGCACTAGTCCTTGGACTTCAAAACATTTTACTAAGACAAAATTACTGCTCACGAGTAGAAAATAACTTTCAGTCAGGCTGGCTTTAGGTTAAGGGGCTCTGCTCACCCCAAAGCTGGCAGACACCATATTTCCCTGACCAGAGAAACCACATGCCAGCTCTACTTGTCACCAAGAGAAGCACTCATCTCTTCCCAAAACCATGTAAAATCAGATTAGTAACCAGTCTACTGTTCTTTTCCTTCTCTATTTCATCCAGGAAAGGAAAAATCCATCCACCTGAAAATTATGCCTAACAGCATAAATTTTTTTCCACATAAATGTTAATGAATTGACTCCTGTTCATGCAAATTTAAGGTAAACATCAAATCCTTTGTTATCCTTCGTTGGAAATTACTACTCTTTCCATGATAACATCCTGACTGATTTTCTTAGCTTTCTAGTGATTATTCCATGCATGTAAAGAGGGGTCCTAGAGTCACCAGAACATTCCTGAATTAATTCTTCACTGACTTCACTGTCATCATTTGAGATAAGCCATTGCTTTTTATAGTATCCTTCTAAGATTAGTCATAATGTAGCATAGTATTCATGCCCTCTGTTTAAATCTGTTGGGTTTTTGCACGAAGAATATTAAAAATAATTGCACATCTTGATTCATTTTGCCTTTTTTCTTGTTTGACTTCCCTTTTAAAAACTGAACTTTGTTTGCACATTAGCAACTGGGAAAAAAAATGCACCATTAGAATGCAGTCTTGGATTCCAACTGCAGTAGCCAATATTTGTTTAATGCTCTCCAAAAGAAGTAGGAAGGCACATGTGCATATAGAAAGCCATCCTGTTCATCTGGATAAAAATGCCAACTGGTGATAACTGCATGATGATTTTGAGGAGCTGACAATATTAATTACCATCAGTGAGCTACAAGAGAATCTCTGGATAGAGGTATCACTGTGAGAATTCAAGCAAACATTGATTACTTCTCAATATTTTTAGAAACACCTTGTCCATTCATCAGAAAAAAAACCCCAACAAACCAAAACAGTAAAAGGGAAAATAAGTTGGATCTGTCTTTCCAAAGCTGAGTGTTTGATCACTATGTTCTGCTTATGTTTGGTATATGTTTTTTTTCAGAAAATAAGAATACGCCTGGTTGCAGGCTCTCTACACAACCTTTCCTACAGTAGTTACTTTAATCCTGACCTATGCTTTAGTTCATAGTTGTAGCTACCTGAAGCATTAAAACAACTTTGTTAGCTCTTGCCAGAATCATCCAGACTACCAATACTGCAGGGAACACTGCTCTTCTCCCAGCTTGTGGGTTTGCATTAATGTACAGGCACACAAATGAGAGGGGGTGTGTTATTACTATGTAACCACGATCAATCCACAGACAACATGAATGATTTTAAACTTAGCAATGCTGCTGCTTCCTGGATCAGGAGGTCACCAGACCACAGCAAAGATTCCTGTCTAGCAATGTGCTTCATATCTGTTTTATCATAGTTGAGTTTGACTATGTGGGTTGCCTGAGAGGGAGATGATAAATATCTCAGAACACATACTTCTTATAAAAAAATTCTCCTCCACTCCCTCAGCATAATATTTCTTCTCCAAAGCTAGACAACACTGATATAAATTAGATTGGAAAATGAATTGTTACCACTTGCCAGCTGATACAAGCTTTCAGCCTCAGCTCAGAGCTGGTCTCCACTATGTTAGACACAGACACCAACTGTACCTAGCGATGTTGACAGCACAGATGCTAAGAGTTTAACAGAGCACTGGGATGGCTGTATCCCCCTTGATTAATTGCTTGTTCTTCTAAAAGAACTAGTGTCAGAGGGAGGAAACAAGCAAACTCAACTGTTACTACTACGTTTTACTAACGTATAGTAAGTACAGTAAAGCAATCAGTAGAAGTAACATGTTGCTAACAATTACATCAGAGCTATAATAGATACAGACACGTTTTTCCTGGATAATTTAATAAATACTGTATCTTCATGGATGTTGGCTGATATTGGCTGTGGTAATAGCTTCCATACCTACTACCAAGCTTTGTTACACAGGACTTAGAGGCATGGGGGAGATGAGGGGAAAGAATTGAACCTGTCCTCTGTGAACACACCTGTAGCATTCTTTTACCACAATGCATAGTAATATTTGTCATTGCTGGCATTCTTCCCTCCACTTAATTATTCTCATCAAGTGCATGTGTCCACTGCTGACAGAGGATAAATAGGTGTAAATGGTATTATGCTGGTTCCCAGTCATTCCTACTTAGGTGCCCACCTTTTTCTTTGCCCTTCTCCCCCACAACCTGCATGGCGTTGCAGGTGTTGGCACTGCATTGTCTTCCCTGTTTACTCAGCAGCATGCTGACACCTCAGCCCTCTAGGATCTGCTGCCAATTTACAAATGTGAGCTCCTAGCCACAGACTCCCAAGAGACAAATAACACGATGTTAATAAGTAACTGGTCATGTGTGATTAAATTTTTAATCTGTACCAGTCTTTGTTTCTATAGAACTGCTACCGAGTTCAAAGTCCATATATATAATAAAACAGATATTATGTAGACCTTTTCTATTTTTACTATTTGCAAAAGTAAACTGTATTTAGATGTACTTTCAAAAAGTTTTCCTATTGGACAGTAACTTAATTTCACTCAGAACATGTCTAGAACTTCTTTTCCCCTAGTAAAATTATCGATCTTTTTTTTTTTTCCTGACTTTTAAGAATATGACGTTTACCTAAATTAGTAATATCAGACCTTAATCCAGGATTGCTCCCAAATCCACAAAGACAGCTGATTCAGCCAATAGTGTAACTCTGCTTTTAGTGTGGGACTTATAATAGATTAAGAAGTGATGTGCTGCTAGGAGCATAATTCTGAGTTATGAAATTTTATTGTCTGGAGTGTGAGACTATGAGCAGATTGCTTGTACTCCTACAGCAGTGAGGATTTCACAAACTGGAGGCAGGATGTTGTTCCCCTTAGCTTTGGCTGAGTCTGACAGAGGGAGTTTATGTTCTTAAAAATAACAGTGCCAGTAACAGCTTCAGGACCCAAATCTGACAAATTTTACCACTGCCATAGTATTTTGCTAGTGAAATCTGTCTAACCTAGCACTCACTGGACAGTCTTCAGCAAGACTGAGACTCAAAAATACTATCTTCTGTCTGTTCTGGCCTTGTAGAATTAAAGAACAGCCACTATTCTTAATGCTGGGCTGACTCTGAATGGGCGTCATTATTCAGAAATGTGTAATTTTTGGCACCAGACACCCTAAGGAAACACACACATATTCTTCTGTTTCCAAAAGAAGTTGAAGAAAAGGTGCAACCATGAGAAGGGAAAGCATATGTTGAAAAAACTCAGAGCTTTTAGCCCAATCTGAGGGACAGAAGCTGAGTTTGAATGGGTGAGGGAAAGATACCTCTCAGGTGGTAACATTTCAAAATTTTGTATTGGGGGGATATACAGTTGGACAAAAAATTGAGAAACAATTCCTAAGATGCTGACACCAGCTTGTAGAAAATTCAGCAGAATTCTAGAGCTCTGTTCAATCAGATGTGGTATCTGAGCTCTGTGATGATTTTTCAGATCTTTTAAAGGTCCATCACTGTTTATATTTAGTGCATCACTGTCTATATTTCATGAAATTTTATGACATTTTGTGGGACTTGTAATGAAAAAAATCTTCATGAAATTTCAAGAACACTCTTTGTCCTGACATTTAAGTTGTTACACAATCAGAATGTACATTTCTTAATTTTAACACTTCTTAGACAACTAGGTCATTATAAAGGCTGAAACCTACTATCATCATTTTTGAAAACGAACCTTACTCACAGGCATCATCGTATCACTTACTCCATGGGATGGTCTGCATGTAAAGACCTTTAATTTCCAGACCTCTTACATCACCTTCCCTCACTGTGAATTATGCTTGTAGACAGGGCAAGTCAAGGTGGTTACAAACACACAATCCCCAAACAAAACCAAACCCCAATCCAAACAAAAAAAAGTTAATTTCAAAGAAATCTCCCACAGAAGGTGTCTTCAGACTACTGAATCTTATCCTATTGTTGAGATTCAAGATGCTACATGCTGCTAGAAAAATTGACAATATTCTGTCAAAGCCACCCACCTCTGGCCCATACTCTCAGATATCGTGCTTTCTAGAGAGCTGTAAGTCCAGGCTTAACACACTTCAGCGCAAGTAAAACTCACAACATTCAAGTTAAAGACTAGCAAAATAATGACACTGTATTTGTCAGCCTAGACATCATAGCCAGTAGTGGGATTTACAGCTCTTTAAGACAGGAAAGCAATTCTCTTTTTGTCTCACCAACACTTGGAGGCACAGCTGAACAAAAGCAGTTACAAAAGCAATTCACCATAATGGGCACTTCGAGTTTGCAGCTTGTATATTACTCAGTATAACTTCTTGGTACCACTTACTCCAGGTGACCTTAAACTTATTTGAAGCTGGCTGAGGGAGAAGATAGACCTTTAGGTGGGAGGTCTTGGGGAAAGAAACCCTTCTGACTTCTACAGGACACTAGAGGTCTATTGTGATTTCTGAGCTGCAGACTCCAAGGAAGTGAGGTGATCTGAGAAGGGGAAAAACTTATATAGACAGATCTGAAGGTATACATGTAGAAATATTTAATTCAAATGTTCCTTACAGGACAGGCAATCAGCTTCTGAGAAAACCTTGGCTTGCAAAGAAGCACATGGATCACTGCCTGTAATTAATGGAACAGAAGTTCCCACCGTGTAGCCGTGGGAAAGAAAAGTTTGTACCACTGGGTGAATAGACAGGGGAATACTGAGCACGAGGTTATTATCTCCACACGTGACATTAACAAGGGCCTTCCTGGAAGCCACTGTGCAGCACCGGAGGCCAGCAAGGATGGTGGTGGAGGCTCAGAGAACAGCAGCCCAGACATTTCTCCTGGGGAGCATCTGCATTCCAGGGAGAGACCAAGAGAGTCAGGTCTATTTGTCTCATCAGAGACAACGTTAAGTGGCTATTTAATTACTGCCCTTAAATACTTGAACAGAGAGAGATGATCTGAAACTAGATAGCTATTTAATCTGACAGGCAAAACGTTACAAGATCCAGTAGCTAGAAGATGAAGTTGGAAAAGTTCAAAAGGGAAAAGAGATACAAACATTTAACAAAGCAATTAAAATTTGGAGCCAATTATCCAGCAATGTAGTCAATTCCCATCGTTGGAAGTCATTAAATCAAGACTGTTTGAAGAGGCTGGTGGGCAAGACCTTGGAATCACTGGGGAATAGTCCCTACTTTATATTATGGAAGAGGTTAGGCTACGGGATCATAATAATGTCTTATGACTAAAAATTCCACCACTAGCATTGCTATCTTCCTTGGGAAAAAAAAAAAANATGTGTATCTTTATACTTTTAAACTTACAGTTAAAAAAAAAAAAAAAAAAGGGGAAAAAAAAAGATAAAGGAATAGATCATTAATGAAGCCAAGGCCTGTATGGGGCAGAGAACACAAACTGAAATGTGGACAACACAAGCCACAGACCAGGAGCTGACATCATCAGTAGTTTAGCCACCAACTACAGCAAAAGAAAGAACAGGCCGTGAGGGATTCGTGCCCAGCCTCAACGCCCCGAGCCAGGAAAGGGACATCACCTGGCCAACCCTCACGGCGCGATGCTCCTTGACCATGACATCCCAGCTCGCAACCCTCACGGACCTTCACGTACCCTCCCGCTCTCGGCCGAGAGCTGCCACACCGCGGTCTGGGCAGCCTCGGGCTCCTCCGACAACCACCCGGGGTACCTCAGCTCACTCTCACCGCTGCGTCCACCGGGCTTCGGCCCGGGGGACGACCCTTGGCCACGATCCCCACTCCGGGCGGCGGAAGGCGGCGGCTGGGGTTACCCCCGCGGCGGCGGCCGCCTCCGGGGCATCTTCCGCGCTGCGACATCGCCGCCGCGGGCACGTTGCCGTGGCGACCGCGCCGCGCATCCCCCCCGGCCCGTCCCAGCGGTGCGGGGCATGTCATCATTATTCCCTCCACCTTTTTAATTTCTTTTCTTAAGTTTTCCGCGC